>BCNH02000011.1:5036989-5050032 GCA_001662345.2 Metrosideros polymorpha var. glaberrima
GGGTCAGTTCCCATTTCTGTGTTTTGATGTATGTTGGTTGTGCAATTTGGAATGCTTGAAATTTTCTGGAGTCCCTGTTTGATCGTGGCATGTGGCCATGCTACATTGGCATATTTGTTCAGTAGAATTGTTTGCAAACCAAGAAAAGATATCACTTTTCCGCCCCTCTTTACATGGTTAACCAGATCATCTTTTAGGCAAGGAAGAAATCTGTGTTGGTTGATTGGGACTTGTGATTTTGTTATCTATATGAACACCATTAGTGAACGTTCTCGATTTCTCCTAACTTATCAACTACAAAGTGGCGATTTTTGGCGTGAAATTCTTTGTGCGTTTGACCTCTGTCTTGTTTGTTTATTAATCTACATATAGCTTGGTGTTCTTTTTTTCTTAAAGGTATCGGTTGCATATTACAGATCTTGATCCATCATCTGTCACCTCTAGTAGTGGTGGTTGGCTGGAAGATACTTCACTGGTGGAAAAACATCAAATTTCAGACGAAGCTTATGATAAACGCGACGATGAGATCTTAGAAAATACTGTTTGTGGCCCAGCCTGGGCACCCAATATTTATGGCATGCTAACTATGAGAAAAGTTTTTGAAAATTCTATTTTGATTACTAGCAAGTGATACATTTCAATCAGTATACCATATGAAAGATCTATTGACAGTTAAATACCCATCATTGTGGTTAGACACCCAATTTTTTTACACAAAAGGCATAACTACTTGTGTGTTGCTTCAATGATTTAGTTGAAACTCTTACCTACTCTTATCTGTATACATCCCAATATCAAATGGGTGGCATTGTTGCATCTTGCAAGCAATAGGTATGGGAAACTTAGCATGCATTATTCAACGCTTCCATTTGAACATCTTATGCTGTAGAGTTCTGCCCTAGTTGATAAGCAGACTAATAAGAGATTTACAAATTTAGCCATTGATTCCGATAGTTGTCCAAAGGCTGCCACTGATCTGTTATGTCTTAGAAACTTTCATGTTCTCCCTTGAAATATGAACCACTATTACTTTTGGAAGTTCCATGTATTCTCCTTTGGGAGATTAAACCTCCAGTAATATTCATGTTATGCTGTCGAGTTTAATTTGGTTTGTTCTCTCTGTAGGGATTTGTTGTTGTGGAAACAAATTTTAGGATGTATGCATACTCGACATCTAAGTTACATGTGAAATCCTGCGACTTTTCTCAAGGTATGGTAATGAACAAGTTGGATTAGCAAAAGGAAAGAAACTAGATTTGAGTAAGCATGCTTAAAAATATCAAATGAAAGAGGCTGTCTAGGTGGAGACCAATTTTTTTAAGCAATAGCAATAGGACTGACATAATTCCATCATGATCAAGACGATTACATTCAGTTGAAATTGTGGCACTAATTACATTCAGTGAGTTTCTTAGTGTCTCCTTTGGTCTTGAAATGGAGGATGGCGATCGCTGTTGGAGTATAAAAGAACGTACTCCAAGGAAAGATCTTGCCATTATGCACAGACGAGACCTCCTTGGATTGAATCAGCAACACGTGTGAAAATGTTTCATTCCAGTCGGGGCAGGTTAGATACTCTCCACTAATTTCCGTTGTCATTTCCTTTTCATCCTAAACTTTTGAGAATGGATAGAAGATGAACTGGGAAATTGGACATGAGGACTACATTGGATTGACGTTCAATATTGTTTAAGGCATGTCCGTTGTTGGGGGTAATTAATAGAAACCTGATACCTCATTTTGAGCGAATTACCGTGTCCGGGCACGTAATTTTTAAAAATATGATGTAAGAAAATTATTTTGTCCAGAAAAAAAAAAATTGAAAATGATAAAGTTATTTGCAAACATTGAGAATAATAGAGAAAACAATTGAGGAAAGTTAATGGAAAACACTCGTTCCATTAAACCAAATTGCAGTACAAGTAAATCTTCAAATAATTTGGAAAAAAAGAATATTGCTCCGTGGCACCCTAATTGTGATTACACAAAAACGACTGTATCCCTTACCATGATTCGGATGATACGGTATTGTTGTTGTTGTTCTCTTGTTCATGTTGGGCACGTTCTCATGGAGTTAATTCTTATAAAAACCACTACAATAGCCCTTTTAAAAAAAAAAAAAATCTTTTTGCAGACAAGTTGGACCTGTTTTCATAGAGATTCGTTTGTTAATACTAACCATAGACTCCAGAAGGTACCATAGACGCCGGTGAGGTTAGTAAGTCACGAGATATGTGGAATGAATCGAAGAAGTGGTGGCCACTCTCTTTCGACGTTTCGGAATGTTGTCGCTGTCTCCATCAATTCTATCAACTTTGGGCCTATGAGGCCCATGGGCCTGGGACTAAAACGAGGCATGGCCCTAGACATGGGCCCGATGGTGCTAGCCCCGGATCGGTATGGCATGTTGCGCTGCCCTAGTCCTTCCTTCACGTAGGTACTTTTCATTGAATCAAAGGCATGTGCCATGTGCGAGATTACCAAATAGGCCAAACGCCGATACATTCAGCGCTATCCAATCAATACGTTGACTTTAGTTCCATTTATGGTGACGTGCAGTACAACTGAAAGCCAAGCATGAACCTGCACTCATTCAAAAGATTAAACTATTGACACAGCACGGCTCAATTTAGAATTGTTTCGTTCCTTATCAATTATGCTAAGTGAAATTCTTGAAAGACCGAATAATCTCACACGTATATCTTAGCACGTTATTTATACGTGCAATAAAAGTAATGTTTTGGACTCGATCTTGGATTTATTTTGACCTCGACTTTCCTGCCATTCAATGTCTGACAAAATAATAGTTAACAAGGGCGCGCATGACAATCATTTTGTTTCAGAAATCAATTTCTGGACAGAAATAGAAAAATTTATTTTTGTTCCAAAAATAGAGAAGTAGAAAATTTTTACTTCTGATTTCTGGTCCATTTCTACTTTTGGAAGAAAAATTTATTCCAGAAATAGAAAAATGAAATTCCGTTATTAAACAGATTTCTGTTCTAAATCTATTTCTGAAATAGAAATTCTGTTCCAGAATGGTTGTCATGCGCGCCCCAATTAGCCGGAGATTATTTTTCTGAGGCAAATCAAATTGGCAAAAGAATATTAACTCACGTGTTACGAAAACCGGCTGAAGACGACGTCGCTGCTGCGCTTTCTCCCCAGATCGCATGGAAAATCAACACGTTCCCATGGGAAACTCCACTTGTGCGTCACCTCTTCAAAGCAGGAAGAGCGAGCGCGCGAGATAGAGAGAGAGAGAGAGAGAGAGAGAGAGACTTTTGCTTCTGGTTCCCACCCACCCACCCAGGCATTCTCGATCCGAACTCGCCGTTCTTCCCAACGGCAGAGAGACACGAACATCAAACAAACCCAGAACAAAGTCGAAGAAGATCGAGAGAGGTAAATAACCAGAAGCATCTCCCACTCCTCTCGAGAGAGACCTCGCGTTCCCACTGTTGTGTTGTTTGGAGCTGCAGAGAATCTGAGAAATGGAGTCCGGGGACCCCGAAGCCGAAGAGTATCCCCACGACCGCGACTCGCAGGCCCACCACTCGAGCCCTTTCCACGAGGACGCCTTCATGGGCTACGACCCCGCCTTCGCCCCCTCCGACGACGTCTCGGCCGACGCTCCCCCTCCCTCCGCCGAGGAGGGCGACGTCTTCGGGGACGCCGCCAGCGGGGTCGGGTACGGCGACAGCCAGGCATCGCCCGAGATCTACGGGTTTGGCGTATCGACGCCGAGCCCTGATTTCGTCTCGCCCTTCGAGTCGGTGATGAACGGAGTAGAGGAGGAGGAGGAGGAGGAGGATGGTGGAGGTGGTTTGCTGTCGGATGGGCCTCTGTTGCCTCCGCCGAGTGAGATGGTCGAGGAAGGTGCCGCTCTACGTGAGTGGAGGCGGTGAGGTTTTTCTTCTATTTATTTTCTTCCTTAATTTTTTTTATCATTTCCATTTTTTCCAGTCATGTTGTTGGGCTTGGTGCAAATGCAATGTGATAATTTGTGTTTTAATGATTTGAATATTGGTGAATCTATCCTGGGCTAAGTGAATTTGTATCCATCAATAGCAGCATATCGACGCTTCTCAAAAGTGATAAATATGTTGAATTTAGTGTCCTTGACAACTTCTACATGGTATTAAAGTCTCCATGCATATAGTTCGGTGCAACTTTCATAAGCGTTGATTTTCATTTGTACCGGTTTAGCAGTTGCCGTTCGTAATAAACCAGGAAGGATTTGGTTCTTCAGTTACTTTGGATTTGTCTGTGGGTATCTAGTTTGGTTGCTTCTGTTCTCTAAAAGCATTTGCTGATCTTTCTGCTTAGAGATTGCGTTGTAGTCCCCTGCGACCACAGTTGCGCTACCAGGCACTTTTCTATATTCCATGAATTTAGTAGAAGATGAGTTCAGATTGGAAAGTTGAGAAACTGTGACCAGTTCTCGAATGCAGTCAAAACGCCATACACCTCGGGGAAAAGGAGAAGAGGGAGAAGGAGATGCGGGATCAGATAATTGCCGAAGCCTAAGAGTATAAACGAGCTTTCTATGAGAAAAGGAAGCTCAACTGCGAAACAAACAGGGCCGATAACAGAGAAAGAGAAAAGGTAAAAACTTCTGTCGAGTAGTCGCACAATCGCTCTTTTCGCACCTTTCACTTGCTACATCTCGATCCTTGTAGTATGAAACGCCGAAGAAAACTTTGTTCGGTCACCTCAAGAGCATTACTTGGTTTTTTCTTTTCAGCTGTACTTGGCAAACCAAGAGAAGTTCCACAAGGAAGCCGACAAGCATTACTGGACAGCCATAGCCGAGATCATCCCTCGAGAAGTTCCAAACATCGAGAAGAGAGGGAAGAGGGACGCCGAGAAAAACCCCTCAGTGGTGGTCGTTCAGGGGCCTAAGCCAGGAAAGCCCACCAACCTTTCGAGGACGAGGCAAGTTTTATTCAAGCTGAAACCGCACCCTCCGCCTCACATGATGCCTCCCCCATCGCCACCGCCCACGAAAGATGGGAAGGAGAAGGACTCAAAGGAAGGGAGCAAGGACAAAAAGAGGGGGAAAATTCCTGCAGTTGCCACATCTGGTGATGTTCCTGGCAGTGCTGCAGAGAAACCGGCCGCAGAGAAGCCGGCGACCCCTCCCAAAATCGTGCCGGATGGTGGTGACCCTGAGAAAGCAGAGGTTCCTGAAGCCCATGAGGGAGAAAAAGCTGCTGAATCGGGAGCGGCCGCTGCCGAGTGATGCGACTTTCCTAGTCTCTTTCCTTTTAGATCTACTTTCTTTCTCTTCTTTGGTTAATTGGAATGTTTACTAGCTGCCTTCGGTCAAGAATAAGCACATCTTCTTGTAGATGCCTCAGAGCAGAGTGAAGTGCAGAGCTTTTAATCCTAACTTGCTCTAGGTTCTCTGAGGTTTTGGTGGGAAATAACCTCGACTGCTCTCTTCACATGATCCATTCTTATTCATTAGCTTAGCTGATTTGTCCCTTTATGTTACTGATATAATTGTGTGAGCAGAAGATCAATTGATTCGATAGATCAGCTTGTAGCTCTGGCAAGCCTTTTTTTCCCGTCCTCGTCAAGGCCCTTTTTGTTAAATATGAAAACACCAATCTTGCCTTTGTGACGTTGGCCTTTCACCAAGCGGACATTACTAAATGATGCTGGATTGGAAAAAGGAAAATCCTTTCAACTAGCTAGAGTTCGTCTTTCGAACTATGGTAGCCATAGCTAGTCGTAATGCTATCAAAGATTCAAAATTATCCTTCCCTGGGCCAAGTTTTCCAGTTAAGATATTTTGGGCCCTTGAGTCCTTGACCATTAAGCGCCACTCCGAACCACTAGGCTGAGTATATATCTCGGCCCCCTCGAGTCTTCACGTTGATATCCCCTCCTCTCTTCATTGTCAGTGTTGGCAGAGTTCCGATCAAAACTCTCTGTCCCACAAAGAGTGATCAAGATTAGGTAGCAGGAGATATGAGTTAGATCCAATCTGAGCGGTGCATAGAACATAAGCTTGAAGAGTGAAGAAAATGACTCCCATAACCATAACCGAAGTAGCATTCGCGAGCCAGCTGAGTTTGCTGACGATCACGTACAAGCCTGTTGTGAATGCGGGGACATTAGAGAGCTACCAACAGTGGCAATACCGCAGTTCCATATGCAAATAGCACAGCTGGAGGGTCATTGATTTGTGCGTAGAGGAGCACGACGACCATGGCCATCAAGTTGAACATGGAGAGGGTATTGTACGAAGATAATACATGGAACATAGTCTTCTTCAATGCTGTGGCAATGCCATAGTCTTGTCCTTCACCAGAACCGTTATTCCCTCCCAGAACTGCCAGACCAGCGGCCAAAGTCACGGTGGCCATGTGTGTCGCCAAGAGCAAGCGGGTGTTTACCAGTCCATCATGAAGTCTCCTCTTGGAGTCTGGATTCGTCCCACCACAATTTCATCCTCTCGCTTTGGCATAAACATGACCGAATCTCTAGTTTCGGGTGTTCCGGTGAACAGCTATATCCTTGGTGTTAGACTCTATCATGGAAGCAAAGGAAAAGACACTGTGCTACGTCTATATATATCCACTATCCAGCACATATTATCCACTATCCCCTGTGAAAAGTGTGTTTTGCATTGGCTGCGGTATTATAGAGACGGTCATACATTTTGGTAGGGATAGCCCCTTTTCAAGAGCTCCCGGGCAATGTCAAGCGCTGGGAAGCATTTCTTAGTCACCACCTTGAGATCGACTCTTGTATCCCGCGTGAGAATGAACAAAATCCCAGATTGCCAATGCATTGTGGCCAAATGGAGTGGTGTATTCCCATCCCTGTCCTTTTCATTCACAAGCTTCTCTGCTTCGGGACTTGAGTATGTATTCCACGGCCGAGTATATGCCATACTTGGCTGAAACATGCAGAATGTTTTGTCCCTGTCTGTTTAGATGCTTGACTGTCCCAAGCTGATTCATCTAGCAAGCGACTGTGAATTGGAAGATTGCCATCTCTGTCATACTCGTGAGCGTTGGTGGTGAATTTTCTCAGCAAAAACTGGACTCCGTCACCGTGATGCTGTTGAATGTAGCTGAGTGCCGTTTGCGGCATCTCTCAAATGGAAAAGCTCCTCCCTCCTTTCTGCCATCTCTTTCAGCAGACTTGCATTAAAGGCGCTGAGGATCTCAACGACCATGACTCAGGGTTTTCTTTCTCAGATGATAATGAATCTGCTGTAACTTAGGCTAAAAATTTTCTCATGCAGACATAGCCTGATTTTTTTCTTATCCTAGGATCAGTGCTTGCAAAGACAATATCTCATTTCGGAACTTGAAAATGAAGTTATCCAGATTCCAGTGAGTTGCCACAGCAGGAACAGGGGCATGCCTTGAATCCTTGATGGACCAAATGGAACAAGCGAGCAAAAAGTGTGAGGATCTCCGAGTCCTCAGCTTCGACTGCCAAATACAACAGGGATTTTTTCCTTCCTTGTTTGCATGGGGCAGCAGTGCCGAGTCTGCGAGTACCAAACGGTGAACCACTTCAGAGAGAACATTCGCCACAGCCTCACGCAATTACATTGTATTTTCCTTAAAGGGTAAAAGCCACAAAAAACCCCAAACTTATACTATTGTGACACAATTACCTTAAACTTTTTTTTGTGACACCAAAACTCCCAAACTTATACCTATATGACACATTTATCCCAAACTTGTACGGTGTGACAGATTTACTCCAAACTTTTTTTTTATGACATCAAAAACCCCAAACTTATATCCGTGTGACACATTTACCCTAAAAATTGGCGTCACAGAAAAAAATTTGGGGTTTTTAGTGTCATAAAAAAAGTTTGAGTAAATATGTCACATAGGTTTGTACTGTTTGCATGTTATCATCGATGCTTCTCACAGATATGTGCTATTCAGTATTAAAGGATCTTTCATAGTTATTACATGATTAATAAATGAATATAAATAAGACGAAAGTGAATGTCAAAGGATCGGATGGATTTCCTATCCAAGTTCTTTAACTTGACAATTGACATGTGATGTCCTTGGGGAATGCGTCTGATGCACCAATGCCAAGCATGAAATAGAATTAACATAATTAAATACCATCTTCCAAATTGCTATGGGAGTAGAAATGAACTACAAGCTTACTATATAATCAACTAACATATTCACCATTTAAAGAGAATAAATAAATTGAATAATATAATCGATGTTGAAATATCTCTGACCATGGGTTATGTTCTCTTTATATACATGTGGTTTCCCTCCACCTATTGGCTTAAGATTTTGAGTCGGATATTCTAACTTGATATCAGAGTCAGGTTTTGCTTCAGTCCGAATTTGAACACATTACTCAATCATTAATTAACATATAGATAGCCATAGAAAGTAAATTGCAAGGTCCCTTATTTCTTCAAAATTACAAAGATTATTCTTGTTCAACAAGCTCAAAACCTAATTCCATAAAATTATGCATTCCAAATTTACATGCACCAAAGTAAGAAAGAATTATTAACATAATAAATAAAAAGAAAAAATATATAAACTAATGAACGGTACATTAATAGGTTGACGTGAAAATATAAAAGAATTTAAAAGTACACTTAAATTCTTATAAAATAATTTGAAAATAGAAAAGCTTTTTTCTTAATTATATTTAAAAATAATATGAAAAAGAGAAAAAAAGGAAAAACTCTACTTTCTAAAAATCTTATGTTTGTTTGGCAAATTAAGGGTGAGAACATCTTTGGGAAAATGACAAAAAAAAAAAACTAAAAATTGGAGGAGCAACAGTTGGGCGCTCAATTGACACGCGGCGTTGTACCGTGGATGTTCATAGGTTTCTCTCTTCATATCCCGTGTTAATATAGGCTCCACGGATGCGTAGTATGAGTACACACACGTCCAAACCCCCCTAATTGAAACAGTATTTTTTTAATAGGGAAATTGAGGAGAAAAATGGGGGGGGAGGAGAAAGGAAAAGAGTGGGAGCTCTCATTTTATCAAAGAGAATATAGAAGATTGTGAAGAGTTTTTTTTACCGGAAAGAACCATTAATCAGATAGAATAGAAGATTTGCAATAAATAGATGATCAGTACAGAGTCCGATGAAGTTTTAATAAGGACCTCTAGTATCGGAATACACAACCGCAGACTCTGACTATCCATGGGAACAGGCACTTAATATCACGTCAAAAAAAATAGCTCTAACTGCCTCAATTAACTTAAAAAATGAAATGTTTAATCCGACAAATCTCTCGACTGCAGATAGCCATAGGGATACAGATACATAGCAAAGGCACACAACACGCATAGCAGACTTGGAGAATGGGAATATCAAGGGTGCTAAAACCACTATGACCACCGCCAGGTAAAGGACTCCGACGAACGGAACAAGGCTCCCGAGCCAAGTGAGTTTGCTCACTGCTACCGTTACCGCTGCAAAAAATGCCACTGTCATGCCGGTGAGAGCCATCAATAGTAATGGCCTTGCTGAGTGGCAAGCTAGTTTTGCAACGTAGAAGTCACCACTGAGACTCCATAGGAGGACTACGACGGCAAGAATGGAGCTGTACATGGCTAACATGTTGGCAATTACGAAAAGCTGAAACACTCCATTGTGCAGCATGGTTGCCGTTCCTGGGCGTGGATCGCTGGATGCATTATATCCGCCAGGCAAGGTGAAGCCGGCAGCGAATGTGACGGTGGCCACAAGTGTGGCCACTAGCAATAAAATATTAACCTCGTCCTTGATCCATTCGGCGTGAGATGATTTGGTCGCTCCAGAACGTTGTTCTCTTGGTGACAGAACGTCTCGACCTTTGGTTCGCTCTACACCAGCGACAATCAAAATTGCACGTCCTAGTAACTGCAAATGTTAAACCAGAGAATTAGTCATCAATCATGAGCACAGTAGATTCAGTTAACAGTAAGCACGGCCTGCAACCAAAATTACACTACCGCTGGATATTTCCTCCACAAGCTTCCGGATTCCATGGCCACATCCAGGGCGTTCAACCCATCATTGTTCCGAAGCCCCACGTTACTTCCTTCGTACTTCGTCAAAAAGCTCATAACTTCGCAATGGTTGTGCATTGATGCCAAATGGAGAGGGGTGTTTCCATCGACATCTTGCGAATTCACCAGCTTGCTGTCGAGGGGCTTGCCGCATTCCTTGAGTAGGTATTGGACCATGTATTTTTTCCCGGCCTTGGCTGCAACGTGAAGAATATTCTGACCCTTTTTGTCTTTGATGTCTGCTAGGTTGGGCCACGTTTGCTTTAAATACCAGAATATGCCGCAGTTGCCGCGTTCGCAAGCGATGTGAATCGGGTGGGTGCGGTTTTTGTCCGTTTGAAGGGCGAGATGAGGGCATTTTCTCAGCAGGAGGAGCACTGCCTCAAGATCTCCAACCGATGTTGCAGAGTGGAGTGGTGTCCCCCCGTTTTCATCGAGCATGTGAAGTAACTTCGGAAGCCGATCTATAATTTTTTTTAACACATCTGACATTACAGGTCATAGCACTTTTTAGGTTGGGTGCGATTAACTCATTAAATAATTGTTGTTATTTGCTCCTGCAGAGTTATATGCTTTTTGACCAACAGCTATCATCAAGCTTTTCTCCAAATTGGACGAATATGAATTTTGAAGAAGAGCGAAAAGCAGTGCAATTTACTTGCATCTCTGCATTTATGGACTAGATGTACACAGACAAGTATCTATTACCTGGTTTCTTCTGCTTAAGTGCAGCCAAAACTGGTGACATGCCCTGTATCTTGACTGCGTAATCTTCATCTCGAGCAGATACTTGCAAGAGAAGCTGAAGAATCTCCCAGCCCGGCCCCTCCGGACCTTTCCATGCCGAAAACTCGCACTTTTCGACTGCCAGATACAATGGAGATTTACTATCCTTGTTCTTCCAGTATATAATTTCTGAGTCTCTTCTCAGGTGAATCAGCAATCTTGTCGCATTGGACATTCCATGATGAATGGCGACATGGAGCGGAGTATCCTCGGAGGAGTTCTTTCGGGTCACGAGGTAAGGGTAATGAAAGAGAATGAGCTTCATGACATCTTCTCTCCCAGAGCTTGCTGCTACATGAAGCAAGGAATCCCCGGAGGGGGTGACTTGGTCGAAGATTAGCAACAATGCTAGTTTTCTCGACTTAGACACCTCTTCTAACGCAACGATGAATTTGTCGACATCCCCATCCCTCGTGGCTACATATAGGTGATAGATCCATAATTTTGCTCCCATCTCTATCTTCGAACAGTTGTTGGTTACCTGGAGTCGGGATGTATCTCGCCTTCAAAACTTCAAGCCTTTCGTTTGGCGTCGCGCTTAAAGCCTGAGCCATTTCGGACCGCAGGAGTTTTTTTTCTCTCTCTCTCTCTTTTTTTTTTTTAATCTCTTTCCCCACTAATGAAGTAGGAATGCAAAAGGAAGAGAGCACTCGCCCTTATAGAGGTCAAGTTTTCACATGAACCCAACACCCGATGAGACTCACTTCGGCCAATGTCATTGACTTTTGACCCAACAGTGTGTTAGTGATCAACCCAAGAAGTAGTGAAGTTTTTGTCCAATAAATGTCAATTACCCTGTCCAAAAATAGTGAGACTCACACTATTCAAACAACACAAATTCTAATATGATTGATTCTGTCCATGCCATCGTTAATAAAATAAGTTTATTTAGTACTCTTTTGATCAATTCAAAAAATATTATTGACTCACCTCGAATAATGTTGACCCCATCATAAAAGGGAGCTTCACCCTAAATTCGTGATCCACCAATTGATGAAAATCAATCCACTGGACAAAAGAATTGGGAATAATAATAATAATAATAATAATAATAATAAATGATCTCGCATTGGGTCAATATATATATATATATATATTGGAATTCATATGAATCATAATGAACCAATCAATTGGCCAGTCTCAAGTCTCAACTAACTTAATTTTGTCCCCTCTTCTCAACTAACTTAATTTTGTCCATCTACTAGTCTACCAGTTTTTGCCGTTCTAATAAATTCACTCTTAAATGCTTTTTGAATTTACATTGCAGCTCTTATTTTGAAGCAGTATTCTTGATAAAATTCAAAAAAGAAAAAGGAAATTTAGATAAGCACGTGTAAGGAAATGCTTTGCGGCCTTTGCCTCCCATGTCCTCTTGATGAGCACGTCAGTTTCATTTATTAGTTCAAGGAAAATAGATTCACACGAATAGGTATACTTTTAGATTTAATTAAACGTACATAAATTTGTATAGCAAGTAATTTAAATCATGAAAATGCGCGTTCTTGACCTTTCAAATTATAGAATTTTGTCATGTTACAAATATCAGAATGAAATCTCTTTTTTTTTTCCGCCAAGAAAATGACTTGTCATCTCAAAATGCCAACATCAGCACATCTTGTAGTGAGCGAAAATTTATTTACCTATAAAGGTTTTACATGATTAAACACATGGTTTATTCTATTGGTGTGGACATAATATATGAAGCTTGTAAATGGTATGTTTCTCATTTGCCCTTTGAACTCATATTCTCTTGTGTCAATCATATGTTACAGACAATTATGACATTTCCCTGATTCTCCATATCTCTCAGAATTGTACATATATTTCCATTGATTGTGCATATCCCTAATTGATCAAAATTGATATCATATTTATTGTTACCTTAAATAATCATATGATAAAGCCTATCTCATGTATTCTTTATCATATAACATATAAATATACATAAATTACCTAATTATCCATTCTTCATTATTTCTTCTCTGTTTAATTCTAAGTGACGGTGCATCTATAATTTCAATCAATTTTTTGTAAAGTTGTTTCTATTGTACTCGTAGTTTGATGAAAAATTGAGTAATAACTATATTCTTTATCTAACAAAATGAGTTCAGACGAATGAACTTTTTTGTGCATACAGTTTGGTCTAATGAGCTTCACTTTGTTCAGTATTCCAAGTTTTATATCGGATGGGAGAGATCTGTTGAGTAATATATAGACTAAAATTCACCC
>BCNH02000011.1:5069989-5082236 GCA_001662345.2 Metrosideros polymorpha var. glaberrima
GACAGAATAGAAAATTCGCAATGAATAATAAATGATCAGTACAGAGTCCAATAAAGTTTTGAGGACTGCCATAATCGGAATACCAAACCGCAGACTGTGACTAATGATTGGAACATCGTTGGAATAGCAGTGTACACTCAAAAATTATTTCTCTCATAATAACTCCAAAAACCACTATGATAAGAACGCACATTTCGACTGATTTCCGGACTGCAGATACGCAATGGGCCACAGCTAGATAGTAAAGGGACACAATACGCATAGCAGACTTGGAGGATGGGAATACCAAGGCTCCTAAAACCACTATGACCATCGCCAGGTAAAGGACTCCGACGTACAGAACAAGCCTCCCGAGCCAAGTAAGTTTGCTCACTGCTACAGTTACGGCTGCAAAAAAAGCCACCGTCATGCCGGTGAGAGCCATCAACAGTAATGGCCCTGCTGAGCGGTAAGCGAATTCTGCAATGTAGAAATCTCTACTGAGGCCCCAGAGGAGGACTACGACTGCAAGAATGGAGCTGTACATGGCTAACGAGTTGGAAATCACGAAAAGCTGAAACACTCCGTTGTGCAGCATGGTTGCCGATCCTGGGTGGGGATCACTGGAAGCATTATATCCACCAGGCATGGTTATGCCGGCAGTGAACGTGACGGAGGCCACAAGGGTGGCCACTAGCAATAAAGTATTAACCTGGTCCTTGATCCATTCGGCAGGAGATGATTTGCTTGCTCCAGAACGTCGTTTTTTTTTTCTCCTTTTTTTGTTCGAAACAGAACGTTGTCCTCTTGGTGACGGAACGTCTCGACCTTGGCTTCGCTCTACGCCAGCGGCAATCAAAATTGCACGTCCTAGAAACTGCAAATGTCAAACCAGAGAATTAGTCATCAATCCGGAGCATATTAGATTCAGTTTAAGAGTAAACACAGCCTGCGACCAAAGTTACACTAACCGCTGGATATTTCGTTGACAAGAATATGGATTCCATGGCCACATCCAGGGCGGTCAACTCATCATTGTTCCGAATCTGCAAGCGCCGTTTGAATTTGACCTTCGTCAAAGAGCGCATGACTTCGCAATGGTTGTGCATTGATGCCAAATGGAGGGGTGTGTTTCCATCAACATCTTTCGCATACGCCAGCCTCTTGAATTCTTTGAGTATGTATCGGACCACGTAATCGTTCCCGGCCTTGGCTGCAACATGAAGAATATTCTGACCCTTCTTGTTTTTTATCTCTGCCAGGTTGGGCCACGTTCCCTCTAACTCACAGAGCATGCTGAAGTAGCCGCGTTCACAAGCTATGTGAATCGGGTAGGAGCCGTTTTTGTCCGTTTGATGAGCGAGATAAGGGCATTCCCTCAGCAGGAGCTTCACTGCCTCGACATTTCCAACCGATGCTGTAGAGTGCAGTGGTGTCCCCCCGTTTTCATCGCGCACGTGAAGTAACTTCGGAAGCCGCTTCATAGTTTCTTCCAATGAATCTGTCACCATAGGCCATAGCAATTTTTAGGTTGGGTGCAATTTACTCGTTAAATAATTGTTGCTGTTAGTTCCTGCAGAGTTATATTGATTTTTAGGAAAAGCTATTATCAAGCTTTTCTCCAAATTGGACGACTATGAAATTTTGAAAAGGAGCAAAAAGCAGAGAAGTTTACTTACATCTATGCATTTATGGACTAGATCTACACATAAAAGTATCCGTTACCTTTACCACCCGACCACTTGAGTGCGGCCAAAATTGGTGACTTGCCCTGTATCTTGACTGCGTATCCTTCATCTCGAGCATATTCTTGCAAGAGGAGCTGAAGAATCTCCCACTCCGGCCCCTTGCGATTGTGCGATCCCCAAAACGAGCAGTTTTCGAGTGCTAGATACAGTGGAGATTTATTATCCTTGTTCTTCCAGTATATAATTACCGAGTCCCTCATCCAGCAAATTAGCATTTGCGTCGCCTCTAACCTACTATCTTGAACGGCAATATGGAGTGGAGTATCCTCCGAGGAGTTTTTTCAGGTTGCGAGGTAAGGGAAATGGTTGAGAATGAGCTCCATGACATCATCTTTCCTAGAGCTTGGGGCTACATGAAGCAATGAATTCCTGGAGGGGGTGACTTGGTCAAAGATTAGCGACAATGGTAGTTTCCTCGACTCAGACACCTTTTCTAATGCATCGATGAATTTCTCGACGTCCCTTTCTTTCGTGGCTTTATATAGGTTAGGATCCATAATTTTGTTCAGATCACCATTTCCGAGCTGTTGTTGGTTATCTAGAGTCGGGACGTATCTCACCTTCAGAGCTTTAAGCCTTCCGTTTCGTGTCGCCCATATTGCACTCTTGTCGATGCTTATTGGATGCTCCATTTCGGACCGGGGGAGTCTTTCTGAAAGCAAACGAGCAAGCATGAGATACGGAGGTAAACGATGGAAATGGGGACGTGAGTAAGCAGAGAGCACTCAACTCTTATAAAGGCCAAGTTTTCCCATCAACCCAACACCGGATGCGACTCACCTCGGACAATGTCATTGATTTTAGAAACAATGAATTTGTGATCAGCCTAAGAAGTTGCGAAGACTTCGTTTAATAGTCAATTAATAAGAATACAAAAGGAGAGAGAGCACCGGCTCCCATAGCCATAAGTAGTGTGACCCATGCTGTTCAAAGCACACAAGTTTAGAACGTGTCGGTGCTACATAGCCCATAAATAGTGTGACCCATGCTTTTTCAACTTATAGGTGGTGTTATTATCTCTATATGGTAATGGTGTTGAGAACACCGAACCTGGGTGCGCACCACCTTCTGGTAAAGCCATAGTTACTAGAGAGAAAGATTTCGACGTGTGCTTATCATCGATGATGATAGGAGTTTCGGTAATCGATTGTCGATTGTGCATTGATGCTATTACAAATCCGTTCTTGTGGAAGGAGAGAGTTGATGCAGGTTATACTAAGTTGTTTTCTTTTTTAGATTTGCACTGAATTATAACGCTGTGTGATTAGTCTTATCTTGAAGTTATATACCTCTCGTTTATGTGAAATGAAAATTTTCTTTTGACAAAAAAAATTATAATTTATACACTATGAATGATTTTGTCCATTCCATCATTGATCAATCCAAAGAGTCATTGGCAATTCTCAAATAATGTCGAGCTCGTAAAGAAGAACGGATGAATTGAGAAAAATTCATCCGCTAAACAAAAGAATTCAGAATAATAATAAAACCCACAAAACTAGGGGATTGCTTTTTCCAATTAATATTACTCGTTCTCGATGATTTTGCACTCCATGTGATCAACATCTCTTAGATAAATATATTAATCTCAATCCTTAACTAACGTAGGTTTGTCTTTTTCTTCGGACAGTTTGTCCCCTCTTTCCCAAGTGAACTCTCAACTAACATAGTTTGTCTTTTTCTTCAGTTTTTTTTTTTTTGTTTTTGGTCTGCCAACTTTTGCCATTCCAAATGATTTCACTATTAATGAATTTACATGACAGCTCTTATTTGGAATCAATATTCTTGATAAAATTCAATACGGGAGACAAATTTAAAAAAGAAACAAAGAAACAAAGAATCTCGATAAGCACATGTAAGGAAATGCAAAAAAAAAAAAAACGAAGATAAAGAAGGTTGAGGTCTCTCGTTCAAGACTATGAGGACCGAATTGCGAAGAACAAAGTAAAATTGTAGATCAGAAATGATAAAAGCTTGTAAATGCTACACGGTTTTAAATGAGTCAATTCCTTTTAAATATTCTGCAGACTAGAGGATAAGCCCGTGCTATGCACGTTGCACGGGTATAAATGAAACTACCATGGATTTGAGTATTCCCGTGAAGTTAGACTATTAGCAAAACGTCAGTTTCATTTATTACTTTATGGAAAATAGATTCACATAAATATAAATATTTAATTTAACCTACATAAATCGGTATAGCAAGTAAATATGATTATTGGAATGCACGTTCTCGACCTTTTAAATTATGTACCTTCGTCTTGTTACAAATATGAGAGATGATTCATCTCTTTGATTTCCTCCAAGAAAATGATTTGTGATCTCAAAATGCCAATATTAACACATTTTGTAGTAGGAGGAAATTTATATTATTGAATACAGATTACTTTATTCTATTGTATTGAACATAATATGTTACGCCGACAAATGTAGATGGTAGGCTTCTTATTTTTCCCTTTCAGTCACAGTTCAATGCTAAGTAATGGTGCATCTTTCATTTCAATCAATTTTTTTGTAAAGTTGTTTCTATTGTTCTTGTAGTTTGACGAAAAATTAAGTATTATCTATATGTTTTCGGTTTTATTCTCTATTTGACAAAATGTGTTCAGAAGAATGAATAATTGTTCTTGCATGCAGTTTGGTCTTTTACTATCTTCTTTGACGATCGTTCAGGTACTGACCTTCACCTTGTTCAATCTCTTCTAACACTCGGAATTAATTGTGTGACATCCCAACTTTCATTCGGTGCGCTTGGTGTTTTTAAGGGGAAAAATTGTTCAAAAAATCCTAAACCTATTGCGTTTTTGCCAATTTAGTCCCAAACCCTTTGATATTGTCAATTGAGTCCTAAACCTTTTCAAGTTTTTCCAATTGAATCCATCCGACCAATTTTGGCCATAAATAATTGATGTGGACGCTGATCGTCCTACGTGACACGGTCAGTGTTGAAGTGGACAATTTTAAATTATATTTTAACTTTTTAAATTTTTTGGATTTTTTTATTTTTCTTTTTTCCTTCCTTAATTTTTTACTTTTTACTTTTTTCTTCTTCCCCTTTCCCTCCGCCGGCCATGGTCACCGCCCTCGGGTGAGGGCAACCCTTGCCCGACACTGGTGAGGATGGCCCTCTCCTGAGGCCGGCGAAGGGAAAGGGGAAGAAGAAAAAAGTTTTAAAAAAATCAAAAAAGGAAAACAAAAAAAATTATTAGAATTTTCAAAAATATTATTAAAAATTATCCTTATCAGCGTTGGCTGTCCCATGTCGAATGACCAGCGTCCATGTCAGCGAAATTGTGCCAAAATTGACCGGATGGATTCAATTGGCAAACTTGAAAAAGTTTATGACTCAATTGGCAAAAATAAAAGGTTTAGAACTGAATTGGCAAAAATGCAATAGGTTTAAGACTTTTTGGACAATTTTCTTATTCTTAAGGGGAGGATAATTTGGTCCTTCTGTCCATGAGATCCTATATTGTTAGAATATCAAGGGGGTATTTTGAGGGGAAAAAATGAAAGAGGAAAAATAGTATTGGGGTCAAAAGTAAAAAGGGTATTCGGTGTCGTGCCCCCTTCTTTTTTTCTTTTCATTTTTTTATTCGACTCCTCGAATGATCAACAACTAGCGTGCTGATGAATGGATTGATAAGTCTAACTCTTAAATTAGCTAACAAATGTAATTAATTTTCCACGTCCCTATCACGTACTATTCACCGACTCCTTCATTGTCCATTTGTTGGGGGCAGTCTTCGTCCGTCATCTAAAATATTTTAGACATGTGATTCTTCTCATAGATCGGGTGCTCATAAATTGCTAAACCCCAACTTAGCATCACGAGGAAGATGCAAATTATTAGATTAAACTGTCTCTGGACAAATGAGATTCTGTGGTATGTTTCATGTTATATGTAATCAATACATCAAAATTCAAAACACTTCTAATCATTGTTAACAAATGTCTCAGAGATATTGTTAACAAGATCTTTATAAATATTTAAATATTTATTTTTCATTGATGGGGCCAGCTGTTAAAAAGATTCTCTATACCTAATGTTGAAATTGTATATATTTTTGTTCATCCTTTAGCTCTCTAGAAGTTGACTTTTTCTAAAATTTTGGAAAATGAAAGGATGCCGCTATCACGTGGAGAGCGAACGTGACGCATTAACTCCCTTCACACTCGGGCGGCCAAATGGACTAAGACACCCACATGCTTGTCGCAAATAAAGCGGACAGTCGAGGAATCACTTATTGGCTTAAGCTTTTGAGTGAAAGTGAGTCTAACTGGATATGTTGACAGTCTTGAACTTGAACTCCCTCTTGGCAATCTCTTCAAATGAAGGTATTGGACTTTTATTATGCGCTGCCAACAAATTTCCTCCTTTAATAGATTTTTCTTTTCATTCTGTTACCTATACTGGTTCAATTAACAGCTTGTCGTGAATACTTCTTAAACTTAGTCCACCTTTGCCGCTAATGCACCGACCTCTCCAAATTTGCTGCCCCCTTCCATCACGCCTTCTCCTATCGTTGCTGCTCGACTCATTGACTGGTCTTCGTGCTCTCTCTGTCTCGTTCTCCTCTATCAGGGCCATGGTGGTCGCGACCCCATGACAACCTAGCTTGCGACAACCTCGGCATTGTGGCCCAGCCTTGAGCGACGCTCACTAGGCCAGTCATTCTCCTCTGTCCTCAAATAGAGGAGGGCAAGCTTTGTCGAGTTGTGACTGGCCTTGGGTGACACCAGAGTGGCATCGTTGAGGCAAATGAGGCCGAGCCTATGCTAGGTGAGGTCGGGTCCGAGGTCGCAAGCGCAGGCCGACCGTGACGAATGGTATCAAATTGAAACTTTGGCCTGATCTTTGCAGTCATGAACAAGGCGATGACATCTTTGGGGTTTATTAACTTACTTTATTATATTATTATTAGACAGAAGCAACTGGAATTTTTATAAAAAAAATGGTCAGGTGACTAATTTAAGTACTCCTTTTATTTTATAGGCTTAAATTAGATATGAATTTCTAGAGAAGAGTGGGAAAAACATAAAATTATGAAATATTATAACCTAGTTCCCCACTTTCATCTTCTAGGGCTTCGATGAATTTGTCCACGTCGCCTGTTTTTTGCGACCATATGCATGCGGCACGGGATCTATGCTCTTATCTTCTGCACGTTTAGATTGCGGTTGGCTCGGATTCTAGTCTCTCAAATTAGACTGCATTATCTACTACAGAAATTTTTACGTTCATTATTAGCCTCTGCCTGGGATTGCCCCTACTTGAAGCAAATGACTTTATTCAGATGTAGTATGTATTCTCCTACACATAGAGAAACATTTTCTCTATGTTAGTCCATTAAAGTTGTGTTTGCACGCCAACTTCGATGTTTTACGTAATGTGCCGATCAATGTGAGGACACCAATAACCAACAAATCTCTCTTCCAAAATTATTCTATGATTAATTAATAAAATCAAATAAGCATAAAGTAAAATTGAAGGATTGGATAGATTCTCTACTAACTTGAGATGCGATGTTTTTATCCTAGTGTTATGTGCTAATCAAGGTGAGGATACTGATAACGAACAAATTTCTCGTTTACAATTATTTTAATGAAATCAGATGCGAAAGTTGAAGGATTGGATAGAATTCCTACTAACTTGACGTGGGATGTCCTAGTCGTGGCCTTACGCAGACCATGCGTGTGATCCATCCAATAATCAGCCCCTGGTGGAGGAGTGGAGGGGGGTTATCCAGTTATCATTGACTTGTGACTATTTCGTAGATATTAAAAAGAGCATTTCAAATTTTAGATAATATGATTGAATTATATGCTACATGTCTAAATTTGAATTGTTTGTAAAGGATTTAAGAGGTTCGTGTTAAATAGAAGTTAAAATATGAGTGCCATATAATTTACCAAAAGAAATTGACAGTAAAAAGTAAACGCCATCCCTAATCTGTGACGAGTCACAATTAAATGAAACCTATTTTGATATAAAGTAGACCAAAGATAATCGATAGACAATAGACGTGAAATTTCAACTCAGATTTCTACTATTGGTTGCTTCGATCTCATTTCTGTTTCCCTTTTATCCCGAGAATGGCCACTTTCCTTCAATGATCAATCTCATGTTGATCATTGGACTACTTTTTGTTTATTTGTCGCCCCCTTGTTCTGTTATTTTCCAAACCCTAGTGGGACAAAGAGTCCACTAATGGGCAACTTGGTGTCTTCAAGGCTACAAGTGCAATTTGGCCTCAATTTTGGAGACATTTTACCATGCTAAGGAGCAATTTAATACTTTAAACTAACAATGACATTGATCGTAAGAAATAAATTTCACACGAATCTTCTGAATTTTGTCATATGACCTGCCTTTTACCAACACTATCGTGCTGCATGCAAGCCAACCATGTGAATGAAGTATAAAGAAGCAAGGCTTTCTTAAATATT
Source organism: Metrosideros polymorpha var. glaberrima (assembly GCA_001662345.2). Taxonomy (NCBI): domain Eukaryota; kingdom Viridiplantae; phylum Streptophyta; class Magnoliopsida; order Myrtales; family Myrtaceae; genus Metrosideros; species Metrosideros polymorpha. Next base: position 5,078,167 of record BCNH02000011.1, read on the forward strand.
CATCTTCATAGGCATACTCTCGACAGATTGGAGGGTCCCCAATGTTAATGAACTCAAGAAGATATAAAATTGAAGCAACGCAATTTATCTATTTGCTCGCAAACTGCTCCCCCCACAAGCTGTAAAACTTGAGTTGTCGCAGATAAAGTGGACAATAATCTCGGATGCAAAATAAATAGCTGATTGGTTTCGACGGTGAAGGAGAAGCTGCTAAATTTAGTAATTGTTTGCTTTTGGATGGAATTGGGTGTTTTTTTTCGAGAATTACGGTGTGCTTGGCGTTTTTCGAGGGGACGATAATTTGGTCCTTCTGTTCATGAGATCCGACATTGAGGCTAAAAGTTGACCATGAGATCCCATATTGAGGTTTAAATTTAAAAAAGGGAAAAACAAGGTATTTGGTGTCTTTTTCCTTTTTTTTTTTTTTTTCTTTTCATTTAGTTATTTTACTCCTCGGATGACCAAACAAGTAGCTTGCTGACGAATGGATTGACGCAGTCAACTCTTCAGTCAACTAGATGATGTTACTATTTTTCAATGTCCCTATCGCCAGCTATTCATTCACCCACTCTTTCATTGTCCATTTCTCGAGGCACTCTCCTCCAATTATTCATTTATTCCTTTTCTTTGATGTTTTGAAAAACGTGCGATTTTTCTCTTAGATTGGGTGCTCATGAATTGTTAAACCGAGGAAGATAGCGAATTATTAAATTAAAATGCCTCTCGACAAATGGGATTGCGTAGCATTTTTAAATACGTGAACACTCATGCGTCATGAACGTGGACCTTGGTTTAGAAATTCTCTACATCTGACGTTGAACATGACTAATTAATACCCGAACCGAAAGAGATAGAAAAAGAATTAAAGGGATTACCTCAAGGAAATAAAGAAAGTATTAAGACAATGTTATTGCTTGGCTGACGTTATACTTCTAGGTTTTGACTCTAAGCCTGTCCCTAATATGTAAAGGTCTCCTTGAATTTCTAGTTGCAAATGAAATTATTTTGTGTTCGTCTTTGATTTATGGCGCAGTAATGTTTAAACTTTCAATTCTTCGATAATGCTTAAATTTTAGTGATCATTTTTTTATTATGGGATAAAGTTTAAACTTTCATGTTTAAACGGTTAACTATATAGCTTAAGAATTCATTATGGGAAAAAGTACAAACTACTCCAAAAAATTATATTTTGCATTGGTTTACTCCTTTGCATTAATTTTTTTTTCTCTCTTTGTCACCTATACTAGCTCAATTGTAACAGCTTGTCCCGAAATTTTCTTGAATTTAGTCATTCCTCAAGCATTTGATACAAAAATCTGTAAAGTTATGCCTTGAGCATAATATCCCTATATTGTGGAGAAGTTTATATTGAATACCAAGCACACTCCCTTCACCTCTGCCACTAATGCACCAGCCTCTCCAATTCGCTGCCCCGCCTCTGCCGTTGCGCCCTCTCCTATTGTTGCTGCTTGGCTCGTTAACCGATCCTCGTGCTCTCTCTATCTCGTTCTCCTCTATTTGGGCCATGGTGGTCATGACTCCATGACAACCGAGCTTGTGACCACCTCGGCGTTGTGGCCCAGCCTTGAGCGACGCTCTCTAGGCCAGTCATTCTCACCTCTATCCTCAAATAGAGGAGGGCAAGCTTTGTCGCAACCTCACGACCAGCCTCGGGTGACACCAGAGTGGCATCACTGGGGCAAGTGAGGCCGAGCCTAGGCTAGGCGATGTTGGGTCCAAGGTTGCGTGCCTAGGCCTGATAACAACGCAATTTGACCCGTAATCGAATATCTTGCCATTTCGTCATCTTGTATTCGTTTTTTCCGTTGGACTTCTTCTACAGATCTAAACAAGGGACATCATAGTTTCGAGACCTTGCACCTAGCAACCGACTGTTGGAGGCCTGGGAGCTAACCAATGCCTCCGGCCCAATCTGGTTTTGCCCATTTGCGCTGTTAGCCTAATCCAAGCCCATCAAGACTAATTTCTTGGCCCACTAAGCTCCCTAATAAAATCTAGGTCTAATTAGGATAAAATGAAAGCCCAAGTAGCTTATATCGGTCAATGGGTGGGCCAAAATTGGCCCACGAGAAAGAGGACGTACACTGAGATAAGGGAAAAAGTGTCAAAAAAGTCATAAATTTATTACATTAATGTCAATTTAGTCCTAAACCTTTTTAATTGTGTCAATTTAGTCCTAAACCTTTTAACATAGAGTCAATTCAGTCCTTCCAACTAATTTTGATCGGATATTGTTGACGTAGATGTCGATCGGTTTACGTGGCACAGTCGACGCTGACATTGACATTTTAAATAATATTTTAATGATTTTCAAATTTTTTATTTTTTATTTTTTTCCTTTATTTTTTTTCTCTTTTTTTCCCTGCTCTACTGCTCTGTCCCTCACCGGGGCGACGGTGAGACTGGCCTTGCCGGGTGTCACCTTGGCCAGGGCGAGGACCGACTAGGCCAACCCTCACCTAGGCGATGCCCGAAAAGGCCGCCGTGGCCTCGACAAGGGTCGGCCTCGCCCAATTTGGAAGCAATGGAGTTGGCCATGCTTCACATCCTTCTTCCTCCTCCTTGAAATCGAGTTGCAAAGAGCGACCCAAGTCAAAGGATCAAGAGAACCCAAATCGGTCCTCCCTCAGCATGCCAATTTGATGCGTGCGTGGGCGAGTGATTCTAAAGATGGGGGTTATCAGGGTTAAGTATACATATGAGTGCTTTGAGATGGTCAGGAAGATGAAGCGTAAAGGACAAGGGATGAGGAGGTTCACCACCGAAGCATAAAAGCAACAGCATCAACGAAGGATAAATGGCTTCTTGACTCACCACTAAAGAGTAATTCACTCTCCAAGGATAAAGAATCCAGGATATGAGGAATCCACTATCCAAAAATATTCACTCACATAAAGGAAATTTTTATATATTTATATACTCAAATCGTTCTCTACTTACATTTGAGATTTCGACTCTTTATATAGAAGAACTATTACATAGGAAATAGACTAAGCATTAAAGACAATAGAACTACCAAGCTAATAAAGACATAAGAAATAGAAATCACAATATAGACCCAAGAACTATAAAATGCATTTAAAACACCTAGAAACCATAATTGCATTTAAAGACATAGAAACTTGATTTTTGTCACTTCCAAATTCGTGCATCATTCTTGGAAGCCGAATAATCACCCTTGAAGATTGACAAACAGCAAAGGAAATCGTCCAAAACAACCTCCGGTTACTAGGCAATCGATTAGTAGTCTCGAAATTGACAACAAGCTTGTAAATCAACAACCTGTCTAGTGAATCAACAACTGCTTTGTAGAATCGATATCTTCAAGCTGAGAACATTAAATCAAATCGTGCCCGAAATAGGTCTTTTCGTGCAAGATTAATGATTGAGTTGAATCAATCGACGAGTTCGGAGTTTGAATTTGCGAGTTGATCGACAAAGCCCGATGCTCCCACATCATGGCCTAACCCAAATTATGCTGGTGAATCAACTGAAACTACGTTGACCTCCGCCGCTGCAATTATAGGATCCACAAGGAGACAAAGGAAAGCTGAAATGGGCAATGACTTTCTAACTTCTACACTATGGTAATTCCTCACCATGCTTGTTCTCCCACTCCTGTCTATGATGCCTCAACTAGGTTTTGTATTTGTTAGTGAGAGAATTTGTAATTGACTTGTATTACTCATCATACAGTGCAAAAATATATATAAGTATTGCTTCACAGAAAAGGAAAGGGAAAAACCTGCCAATTATCATAACTAGTAATAGAAGTTACGCCAAACATTCATGTACTCTAAAAACGAAAAGGAAAGGTAACTAGTAGCCCAATAAACAAGCCGGTACATGTTGACTAATTGCGGGACTTCATATTCATTTTAAAGTTACGCCCTGTCTTTATCAAGGATGACAAATAACTCAGGACGTTCATGATGTAAACGATCGCGATGAACAGAACAAAAATCGGGAGCCCAGGAAGTTCGTCCACTGCTACATATAGGGCTGCCATAAATGCCACTGCCATGCTGATAAAAGCCCGGTACAAGCAT
>BCNH02000011.1:5105490-5136434 GCA_001662345.2 Metrosideros polymorpha var. glaberrima
TTAATTATTCTTGTCTTTCCTCCATTAAATTTTTGCCCAAAAAGTCCAAGCTTCTAGAAGGGCAAAATGGTCTTTTCCACTCTTGACACTATTTATACGGGCCGGCACTATTTACATGGGCCTTGTACTATTCATGTGGGCTTGGCTCGAATTTTTATGGGCCCAACGGGCTTAAGATCCAATGGGTTTTTCATTTTGGGCCAAAAAGGCCATCGAGGGTAAAATTGTCTTTTTCCAATTTGGCACTATTCATTCAGTACTATTCACGGCCCGCACTACTCAAGTGGACTTGACACTATTCACATGGGCTCAGGTTTGAATTTGATGGGCCCAATGGGCTAAAATCCAATAGGTTCTTAAAATGGGCCAAAAATGGGCTTCGGGGGTAAAACGGTAATTTTCCATTACGGGCTCTCTTGTAATCAGAAAATAAAAGAAATTAGGCTCATCGGTTCATGCCCAGCCCAAAATGTCTCTTTTGCGAAAAATTAGGGTTTTTCTGCAAAAGTTGAAGTCGTTTCTGTTGACCTAAAACGACGATGTCTGAAGCGCACCGATTCCTTTAAATATAAGTTTTGGCGCTTTATTTTCACCACTCGCGTTTCGGCCTAGTGGTATCCGGGAATGAAACTAATGGTCCGATCCTGGGTTCGAAACTTGGAGGCGGTGACTTCGGTTGCTCCGGTTGCCCCTCCTCCCTTACTCGCGCGCCGTTTCCATTAAATAAAACTTTGGCAGTTCTGTCTCACCGTTCGAACTTCAGTCGAGTGGTAAGAGGCGGTGTAGTCCGAGGTCCCGAGTTCGAAACTCACAGACGACGACTTCGGTTGTTTCTCCTCTATTATTCGCGTGCCGTGTACTTTAAATAAATCCTTTGGCGTTGTTATCCCAACAGTCGTGCCTTAGCCGAGTGGCAAGCGCATGAGACAGCGGAGGTCTGCGGTTCGAAACCCGCGAGCGACGGCCTCTGTTTTCATTTTCTTCTTTTCTTTTCTTTCTTTTATTTTTGCACAAATATAACTAAAAATCCGATTATCCATGTTTCCAAATTGAATTTCGACAATCTTCCTTTGATTAATCCAAACAGTCAAAATTCGGGATATCACAGCCCCATACTTGGCTCTTAATCCTTTAAGGTCCAATACTTTTCATTAGACTATAATTCCTGGCTCAAGTCCATCAGATGTTATGGAGTAACATGTCCAAATGTTATTCTCTGCGCCTTAAACTGGTGAGCCAGAAATCAGGATGTTACAGCATTCCAATCTATGAATTTGTAATTTAAAACTTCATTAAAATACAACTTGGGAAAGCATTATTACAACAACAAAAAAGACTAATATCTATCAAACTTATAAAGTGGAATATGTAGAAAGTTCTACGATTGGAAGAAATTAAACGATAATCACCTCTTTGAAGTTTGAAAAGATCAATGTAACGCCTTGAACCCAGAATCCGAATTTGAACGCATTACTCAATCGCTTATTATCAAGAATAGCAATAAAAAGTAATTGCAATATCCACAATTTCTCAAAATTACAAAGATTATTCTTGTTGAACAAGCTCTAAACCTAATTCCATAGAAATAGACATTCGAAAATTACATACACCAAAAATTCAGATGAGATTATAAAGAGAATAAATAAAGGCAAAAAAGAAAGGATATAACTAATAAATGGTACATAAATAGATTGACATGAAAATATAAAAGAAACTAAAGTACACTCATATGCTTAAAAAGATAAGTTGGAAAAAAAAATCTTTCATTAGATTTAAAAATAATAAAACAAATAGAAAAAAGAAGAAGGAAAAAGCAAGCTATATAAGATTTATGTTTATTTAGGAAATGAAGAGTGACAACATTATTGGAAAAAAAAATGAAAACAAAGAAAAACAAATGGACGTGCCAAAGTTAGCGATTTGATTGACACGTGGTGTTCAACAGTGGATGCTTGAGGATCTCTCTCTTGGCATCCCAGGTATGTGCATAGATATATGGAAGTATTTATAGGGAAAACAGAGGAGAAAAGGGAAAAAGGAGAGGAAAAGAATCAAAGGGAATTGATAAAGCGAAGAGTTTCTCTTGAAAGAACCATTAATCACATAGAATAGACAATTCGCAGTGAATGGATGATGAATATAGAGTCCGAATAAGTTTGAAGAAGGATTACCATAATCAGAATATACGACAATGGAGCAAAACAGGGTCCCATATGCATCAAATTGCAAAATGGATCGGCTATAGAGACTATGTGCAAAAGAACTAGACCGGACCGGGCTTGTTCTTGATGCCTCAACTAGGTTTTGTATTTGTTAGTGAGAGAATTTGTAATTGACTTGTATTACTCATCATACAGTACAAAAATATATATAAGTATTGCTTCACAGAAAAGGAAAGGGAAAAACCTGCCAATTATCATAACTAGTAATAGAAGTTACGCCAAACATTCATGTACTCTAAAAACGAGAAGGAAAGGTAACTAGTAGCTCGATAAACAAGCCGATACATGTTGACTACTTGCGGGACTTCATATTCATTTTAAATTTGCGCCCTGTCCTTATCAAGGATGACAAATAACTCAGGACGTTCATGATGTAAATGAACGCGATGAACAGAACAAAAATCAGGAGGAGCCCAGGAAGTTCGTCCACTGCTACATATAGGGCTGCCATAAATGCCACTGCCATGCTGATAAAAGCCCGGTACAAGCATCCCCCCGCATGGCGGTGAGCTTTTGCTGCTATGTCGATGTCGCTACTGTGACCCCAGAGGAGGGCTACAACTGCAAGGATGGAGTTGTACATGGCTAACATGTCCGAAATTACAAAAACATATAACATTCCATGGTGCAGCCCGTACGACAGTCCTGAGTCTCGATGATTGGAAGGTTTATATCCACCGGGCAAGTTTAAGCCGGCCTGGAACGTGACAGAGGCCACTAGTGTGGCCACTAGCATTCTAGTGTTAGTCACGTCCTTAACCCATTTTGCGCAATATGGCTTGCTTGCTGCAGAACTTTGTTCTCTTGGTGACCGAACGTCTCGAGCTTTGCTTCGCGGTACTCCAGCTTTAATCAAAATTTCACTTCCCCGTAACTGCAAATGTCAAATCAGAGAATTGGTCATCAATCACGAGCACAGTAGATTCAGTTAATAGGAAACAATGCCTGCAACGCAAAATTACACTACCGCTGGATCATTCACTGAGAAGCTCTGGGGTTCCATGGCCACGTCCAGGGCGGTCAACTTGTCATTGTTCAGAACCTTTCACGTGAAGTAACTTACGAAAGCCGGTCTATAATTTCTTTCAACATATCTGATATTATAGGCCAAAGCACTTTTTAGTTTGGGTTCAATTTACTCATTAAATAATTTAGGCTGTTAGCTCCTGCAGAGTTATATGTTTTTTGACCAAAAGCTATTATCAACCTTTTCTCTAAATTAAACGAATATGAATTTTGAAGAAGAGCAAAACGCAGTGCAATTTGCTTACGCCTATGCATGTATGGACCATTACTACACATAAAAGTACCCATTACCTAAATTACTCTTCTGAAGTGCGGCCAAAACTGGTGACATGCCCTGTATCTTGACTACGTAAGCTTCATCTCCAGCAGAAGCTTCCAAGAGAAGCCCAAGAATCTCCATGTCCCCGATTTCGGCTGCCAGATACAATGGAGATTTACTATCTGTGTTCTTCTAGTACATAATTTCCGAGTCTCTTCCCAGGCGAATTAGCTTTTTTGTTGCGTCGAAACTTCCATCTTTAATGGCGACATGGAGCGGAGTATCCTCCGAGGAGTTTATTGCGGTCACAGTGTTAGGGTAATGAGAGAGAATGAGCTCCATGACATCTTCTCTCCTAGAGCTTGCCGCGACATGAAGCAATGAATTCCCGGAGGGGGTGACTTGGTCGAAGATTAGCCACAAAGCTACTTTCCTCGACTCGAAAACCGCTTCTAATGCATCGATGAATTTCTCGACGTCTCCTTTTTTTATGGCTTCGTATAGGTCATGATCCATAATTTTGTTCAGATCACCATCTCCGAGCTGTTGTTGATTATCTGGAGTCGAGACGTATCTCGCCTTCAAAGCTTCAAGCCTTTCGTTTCATGTTGCCCAAATTTCACTCTCGCCGATGCTTATCACGAGAGCCATTTCGGATGGCGGGAGTTTTTATTTTATTTTATATCTCTTTCTCCCTTATGTAGTAAGAAATAAGAATGCCAGAGGAAGAGAGCACTCGCCCTTATAAGAGTCAAGTTTTCACATGAACCCAACACCCGATGAGATGAGACTCACTCCGGCCAATGTCATTGACTGACTATTGACTCGACAATCGACCAGTGATCGGCCCAAGAAGTTGTGAAGTCTTTGTCCAATAAACTCTGTCAATTACCCTGTCCACAAATTGTGAGACTCACAACGTTCAAAGAACACAAGTTTCAATATAATTTCTACACTATGATTGATTTTGTCCACTCCATCATTAATTAAAACAAGTCTATTTAGTACTCTTTTGATCAATTAAGAGAATATCATTGACTCACCTTGAATAATGTCGACTTCATCATAAAAAGGAGCTTTACCCTAAAATAGTGATCCACCAATTGATGAAAATCAATCCACTAAACAAAAGAACCGGGAATAATAATAAAACCCCATTATAAATGATTTTGCACTCCATGGGGTCAATATATCTTAGATATAGTGAAATTCACATGAATCATAGTTAGCCAATCAATGATATAATTACAAAAAAAGTCTTAAACTTATTGTAATTATGTCAATTCAGTCGTAGACCTTTTAATTTGATCAATTTAGTCTTAAACCTTTTGAAAATTTACCGATGTAGTGAATCCAGCCAAATTTGATCGGAAATTGCTAACTTGGACGCCGACGCTGACATGGACAATTGTTGTAATTTTTCGTTATTTTTTTGAACTTTTATAATTTCTTTGTGTTCCCTTTAGCCTGTGGACGATACTCGACTGTAACCGGCCACAGGCAAGGGCTAATCTCACCGCCTCTAGCGAGGGCTCAAACCTTGCGACCTAGCCAAGGGTTGCCCTCGCCGAATCTAGTGAGGGTCGCAACTCGCCGGCCCTTGCAGTCGGCAATTGGCCATAGGCAAGGGCCACCCTCTCCCAGGCCACAAGGGTTGAGCCCTTGCCTGTGACCAATTGTCAGCCATGGCCGTGTACTAGCCACAAGCCAAAGGAAAGAAACAGGAAAAAAAAAAAGAAAAAGGAAAAAAATTGAAAAAATGGTCCACGTCATTGCCGGCCATGCCAAGTGGATGGCCAATAGCTATGTTAGTGGTTCCCGACCAAAATTAGCCAAAAGAACTAAATTGACAAGTCATCAACAAATTTAGGACTAAATTGGCAAATTGTTAAAAGGTTGAGGGCTAAATTGACACAAATAAATGGTTTATGACTAAATTGGTAAGTCATCAAAAGGTTTAGGACTAAGTTAGTACAATTGAAAGTTTTAGGACTGAATTGCTGTACAATAGGTTTAGGATTTTTTGGACAACTTTCCCCCTCTATCTGTATTGGCTTGGCAACTGCAATCTACAAGACCAATTCCCTTCTTTAACAAAAGATCTCTTGAAGAAGCAATTCTGACCTTACAAAACCACCAACTTGGTTAGTTTGGTTCAGGTTCGATTTACCGATCCTCACTTTTGTTAATCTCACTCCTAACAACGGGTCACTCTTGCAACGGACTGAAAGTAATAAACAAAAAGGGTCTTTATCGTTGACTCACTAGAAATCCATACTCGCCAAACCGAAGATGCGGTAGAACAATCAGGATGGCCAAAAATTACAGAATCAATTGTTTGGTTTAATCCTAATGTTCCTAAAGTTTGGGTGGATATCTTGAACAAGCTGCGTGCTAATGATAGACTCAACCAATGTTGTTCTAGAAGCTGCACTTGTTATCTATGCAAAGCTTATCTTGAATCTAGGTGTCACTTTTCTTTTGAGTGCAGTTTCCCTTAGTTTCGAGACACATCCTTTCTCTTGCTGATAGAGATATTGGATGTGGGACACTGAATTTCATTGGACTTTTCAATATCTCAAAAGTAAAACTTTTTCAAAAAACTCCATTAGAGCTTTGCTTGGAATGAGGCTATCTACTTTATTTGGATAAAAAAAAAAACTTTGTGTTTCACGATGGTCTTTCCACTTTTGCTAACTGAGTGATAGTTTTATGATGTTTGCTGTTGGAACTCAAATGTAACATTTTATCGAGTATAAGCTTGATATTGTCCCGTGAACACCAAAGATTGTGTAGCCAATGGTGCATTCCCTGTGCTACTGTTATTGTCAAAGCTGCGATGAGATGGTTGCTAGGCTTTGAGTTGATTGTGCTGGATGTACTGCGGCCTTTGTCAGTGGACGGTGTTTATGATCTGTCAGCCAACGAAATGATTTACTCTAAGTGATTCTTTTGTGTCAGCACGGTTACGTTGGCGAGTGGAAAATTGTGACCTTATCCTACACTTTTTGTGGTGGCCCTTTGGAAAAAAAGAAAAGATGGAAAATGGTTTTGCGGTCCCCTTTTGGAAAAAGAGAGTACATGGGAAAAAAGGGAAAAGAGAAAATATGGAAATATTTTTGTGGTCGCCTTTTAGAAAAAGCAAAAAGCAAAGACAAAAGGAAAAAAAGAAAAGATGGAAAATTGGGGATTTATATTACATTTTTCTTGTCTAAAAAATATATCAAACTTTCACTCTAATCACAAATTTACTCATATGTCCAAAAATCGCTATTAATTTCTTCAAAATTATCGACATCAAGGCCATCATAGGTGCATTATCGGAACTTGTATCTTCATCAACACTCTGTAAAGCCTATAAATAGACTCATGTTGATAATCTTGAAAAAAATCAGTGGGATTTTTGGATGCATGGGTAGATTGGTGACAATAAATCTCTTATTGGCCTTAATGTCGATAATTTTAAAGAAATTAATTGTTATTTTTGGACGTGTGGGAAGATTTGGGAATAGAGGGAGAGTTGGGAATTTTTTTTTGGACAACAAAAGGTTCATGATTGAATTAGAATTGGACCTGAAATTAGAGATTTTTTTTAGTAAAAGTAAAAAGGAAAAGTAAGTCAGATAGGAAAAGGAGAGAAGATGACACATCAAATCGAAGGACAATAATATGGTTCACCACTTGTAGTGGATTAGAAGTTCTATGCTTTCACAAACATCAGCGAAACAGATGAGGGTTTGTCTTGGTAGATTTTTATGTTTAAGGTTGGGCCCATGTGACGGGCCGTTGGATTTGGCCCAGCCAAAAGCAAATTGGGCCTCGGTCAGGGCATTAGGGACCGTGGGCCTGAACTGGCCCAAGATCAAAATGGGGCACGGCCATGCCTGGGCACAAGCCCAATCGTGCCGGGCCCGAGCTCAATCGTGCCTGGCCTAGCTAATACGACCCATTGCCTTGCCCTAGAGTTAACTTCATGCCGGGTATTTTTCACCAAATTGAAGGCATGTGCGAGATTCATTGGTCGATATAGTCACCATGTAGGCCGACACTGATGCATTCAGCACTCCTGGCATCAATCTTAATTTCATTTTTTGGGGACGTGCAATAAAAGGGAAGCCAAGTATGAACCGGCACTTATTCAAAGCTTAACTATTGGTTCATGGACTGAATGGATTTATAATTGTTTCATTCCTCCTCAATTATCTTAGGGGAGATTCTTGGAAGGCTAAAAATGTATCTCAACATTTTATTTACATGCGCAGTAGGCATAATGTTTTAGTCTTAGTCTTAGTTTTATTTGGACATTGATTTTCTCGCCATTCAATACCTAAGAAATTAAGGTTCCGCATGACAATATTTCTGTTTCATAATTTCTGTTCCAAAATGATTTTCTAGAATATGTTTAGAACAGAAATTGTTTGGTAACGCAATTTCATTTTTCTATTTCTAGAACAAATTTTTGTTTTGAAAATCATTTTGAAACAAAAATCAGAAGTTAAAATTTTCAACTTCTTAATTTTTGGAACAGAAATAGTTCCAGAAATCAAAAATTATTTCTCTCATCTCTTTCTTTCTTCATGACTCGCTCTCCTCTCTCTCTTGGCTCCTCATCGTCGCCGCCTGCCAATCGCCAATGCCGCACGTCACCACCCGCCCATCGATTGCTGTCACCCACCGCCTGTCGACCACCACCAGTTGCCATCCACCGCCCTCACCACCCGTCGACCGCTACTGCCTGCCTACCTACCTTCCCTGCCCACTCTCGCGCCGCCACCACCCGCCACCGATCGTCGCCGATCATCGTTGACGGCTGCTTGTTGACTGCCACTGATCGCCCCCACCACCCTCACCGCCCGCCACTCGCCTTTCATCGCCAATCGCTACTACCGCTTGCCGATCACCACCGCCCGCCGATCGCCACCACGTCGGTCGCCACCACCTTCACCGCCTGCCACCCACCTTTCGTCTCCGATTACCGCCCACTAATCGATGCTGCCCATTGCCGTTAGGAAAATATAAATTTTATGTTATTATCAAATGAATTTTTGTTCCGGGAATAGAAATTTTGTGTCATTATCAAACGCGTTTCTCTGCTCATTAATTGATTTTGGGAACAGAAATACAAAAATCAATTTCTGGATTTCTGGAACAAAAATTTTGTCATTCACGCCCTAATAGTCCACAATTACCTTGGCAAGTATTTTTTGGTGACAAATTAAATTGAGAAATCCCTCCCTTTCAGTGATACAAATAGCTTGTAATGCGGCGCCTTTTCTGAAACCAGGACTTTTTCTCATGACTTGTGCTCCTCGCATACCCTTTTATCTTGAAGCAAGACATTTGAAGCAAAACATTTGAAATAACTTGTAGTAGAAATAGCACATATATTGAAGTTTGGATCCGATTTGTTTATTCTCTTTTTCCTTTAAGGAACTCCTATTTCTCTTTGTTCAGACGCACCAAAACAAGTAAGCGGGTACTGTTCTCTATATACTGTTAGTATTCCTCCTTTTTTTATAAAGAAACCGGCGGGCAAAACTTCTTTCACCAAGTACGGCATGTATACACCTCACCCCCTTTTAAGATTTTTACCGGTTCAAATTGCTACTGAGAAGCTTCACATGCGAAAACGGCAACCTTTTTAGGGAAGTTAGAGTGTAGCTTCCAAATAGCCATGAAAATGAATTCTAAACAACGCGTGATACCAGAACGGCTGAAAGTCGACTGGTGCGTCACCTCTTCTAAGCAGGCAGAGAGAGAGAGAGAGAGAGGGCGTTCTCCACAACGGCAGAGAGACACGAACATCAAACAAACCCAGAACAAAATCGAAGAAAATCAAGAGAAGGAAAATAAACAAAAACACCTTCTCTCGAGAGACCTTGCGCTCACACTGTTGTGTTGTTTTGTGGCAAGAGCAAATCTGAGAAATGGAGTCATTCGATACCATGGACACTGAAGCCGAAGAATACCCCCACAATCCCGATTCGCAGGCCCACCACTCGAGCCCATTCCACGACGACTCCTTCACGGGCTACGACCTCGCCTTCGCCCCCCTCCGACGATTTCTCCGTAGACGATTTTTCCGCCGACATTAATTAAAATTTTCCTCGAACTGATCGCCAAGGCTAATTGCCACTGACTGGAGACAAAGTGGCCAGGCGATTCAAGGAGGACGGATATTCAAGTTTGACGTCACTCCTTGTTCCATCCATGCCTGCAGGTCGGGAGTCTTCGTCTTCCATGACATCGGGGAAGTGAAGTAGGGTTCTCTGTATCCCGATTCCTAGGCGAACGAGATAGAAGGTTATGGAGCCGAAATAGCGCACATTTATCCATGGAGGAACGTACAATGCCATGTACAGAGGGAAGATGGTGGATAGGGCGCCTGCTCCCATCAACAGGATGACAGAGGCGAGCCAAGTGAGCTTGCTTATGAGCACGTAGCAACCAGCCATAAATGCTACGGACATTGTTCCAATAGCTATCAACAGCGCCAATAGTGCAATCATATGGGTGGTTAGAGAAATGTAAGGGTCATCAAGTTGTGCCCAAGGCAAGATGAGAACCACGCCAATGGCACTATACATCGCGGTGGTGTTGCAAATGATGAAGGCATGGAACATACTTCTGTTCAGCAATGTAGCCGTTCCTGGGTCTGCTCCAGAACTGTCGTTGTAACCTCCAGGAATCGTAAAACCAGCTGCAAAGGTAACGGTCACCACGAGCATGGCCACAAGCAAACGTGTATTCACCTGATCCCTTATTGATCCTCCTATTTGGAGAGCATTTACTGTCATTGCCAAAATTTCTCCGTCTCTACGCTTGCTCATAGCTAAATCTTTACTTCTAGGTGCCCCGGCAGATTTCAAAATCATGAATGGTAATCTCTAGGCATGGGCCAAACAAGAAAATACAGGGTTATTATTATCAGAAGTTGTCGAACATACTGCATGAAGACAGAAAAGATTGCTTACATTTTATGATTGTTAATGCTTAATTTTGGAGTTTCTAGTGAGTGCATACCTTTTTACGTGGAAGATCCATTCTTTTCATTTCCTCTGTCGCAACGTCAAGAGCAGTTAAGCGTTTGTTGTTGACAAGCGTAAGATCAACTCTTTTGTCCAGCACGAGATGAAGCAGAACAATGGGTTGCCACGGCAATGTGGCGAAATGCAGAGGCGTGTTCCCGTCATTGTCTCTCTCATTTATGAGTTTCTCAAGGTCCGCATTCCCAAGTATGTACTTCACTACCTGGATACTTCCGTGCTTGGCGCTGACGTGAAGGATGTTTTGTCCATGTCGGTTAATCAACTCTGTGGGATCTGGCCATTGCCGAAGCAGCTCCTCGACTGCTTGAACATGACCCTCTTTGCAAGCGACGTGAATTGGAAAATGGCCATCTCTGTCATATTCAACTGCGCTTGAGGCGAATTTGTCTCGCAGGAATCTGATACCGTCACAATAATTGATGTGTGCTGCCAAATGGAGCGGAGTGTCGAATCTATCACCTTTCAGTTTGTGCAATCCTGGATTGCTCTTCGACATTTCCATCAGCATGTCTAGATTAAGTGTCAAATAAAAAATTAATCGAATGAACTTCTCATGAACCATTTTGGCTGCTTTCTCTGAAAGCTCGTTTTTATGAATCTTGTTGAAAGGACCCTTTTTTTGGTATGATTGTACTGTTCCGTCTCCAAAAACGAATAGTTTTCCTTACTACCGGATTTCTGAGTTGGTAAGTGTTATAAAATTGTTGGTGACAAGACATTACCGATGTCCTGATTTCTCGATCACTTGTTGGTAATTCATCGACACTTTTATGAAGTCACAACTCTTTTTGCACTTTGCAAATGATCAACTTTCCTTATTTATTATCACCCTACCACAAAAAAAAAAAACTTTCCTTATCTATTATCAACTTTTATTTGTCTTTCTTACCCAAAGCTTTAAATTTACCAACTTTTATGTGAATTACCAATTTTTACGTGAGTGATTTACCAACTTTTTTCCAATTAAATTACCAACTGATTTGGGGTTCCCAACTCTTAATTTGGTTTTTTTAACTTATCGAATTTTAATATTATTTACCAACTTTTATTAGTCTTTCTTATAAATGCTTTTGATTTATCAACTCCTATTTGCATTTCCAACCTTTATTTTTGTGATTTACCAACTTTTCTCTTATTAGGCTACCAAGTAGTTTACTAACTCTCATTTGACTTGTTTGCCAACGTTTATTTATTTTTAATTTATCAACGTTTCTATTAGTTATTAGTTTTTATTTGGCTTGCTACTAACTATATATACACTAATCACCAACCTTAATTAAAATGACTATTAATGTTATCCAATCAAGATACCAACTCGTTTTGCATCACTAACTCTTATTTGAGTTAGTACCAAAGTTTATGTGATTTCTATTTAAATTACAAACTTCTTGTATCACTCACAAAAAAGAAATTCTCTTATCTTTCTTACTTGTAACTTGTTGGTAACCTACCGATACTTGTATGAAATTACCAGCTCCTTTTGACATTTTGCAAATTAACAACTTTTCTTATTTCTTACCAACTTTTATCTACCCTTGTTATTAACGCCTTAAATTTACTAGTTTATTACATGAAATAACAAACCTTTGCTAGAGAACTTATCACTTTTTCTCCGATTAAGTCATTAACTAGTTTTTAATCACCAACTCTCATATTAGGGCTTACCAATGCTTCTTTTTTTTTTTTGTAGATTTATCAATTTTTCTATTAAGTTACTACTTTTATTTTGCCTTACTACCAAATTTCTAAATTTACCAATCCTTTTTAGAAATTACAAACCTCACTTAGATTACCAAATTTTAGATAAATAACTAACTTGTTTTGCGGTAACAATTCTTATTTTAAATCTATCTTTTTACCTTTCTTTCCAACAGCTTACGCTTACCAACTATCATATCAATTTACCAACTTTTATTTGGACAACTCACTAACTTTTCCCTAATTTAGTTACCAACTAGTCTTGGTAGCCAAGTCTTGTTTACCAATGGAGCTACCACTTTTATGTGTCCTGCTTACCATTTTTTTAAACTTAGCAACTCTTTTTAGAACTTAACAATCTCAATTAGAATAATTATCAACTTCTCTCTGATTACTTATCATCTAATTTTTGTGTTACAAATTTTTTTTAGTCATTACTAATGTTTATTTGGTTTTTTTAAATGAGAACTTCCCTTATCTTTGAACAAACAAAAACTTCTCTTATCTTTTACCAACTTTTATTTGTGTTTTTTTACAAACGCCTTAAAATTACAAACTACTAGTTACCAACTTTTTTTAATGAGTAACCAACTTTTCTCCGATTAAGTTAAAAACTAAATTTAAGTTTCTAACTCTCATTTGAGATATTTACCAATGTTTATTTGATTTTTAAAAAAATTTTACCAACTTTTTCTATTAAGTTACCATTTTTGCCTCTTGGTTACCAACCTTTTTTCCATGTTTATCTGGTTTAGCATAACTAAACTCTTATTTGAGTTGGTTATCAATGTTTATCTGGTTTTTTTTTCAAGTTCCAACTTCTCTCATCTCTTAAAAAAAACTTATCTTTATCTTTTACCAGCTTTTATTTACCTTTCTTACCAACAATTTATATTCACCAACTATTATATGAAATTACCAAATTTTTTTCCCATTAAGTAACCCAATAGATAAGTTGGTAAATTAAACAAAAACAAGTGAACATTGTTAATGGATTCAAATGAGAGTTGTTAACTCATAAATTGTTGATAACTTAATTTGAGAAAAATTCATAAATTAGTTAAATGAAAGTTAGCGATTTCATATAAGAGTTAGTAAATTTAAAATGTAGTTTAGAAATGTAAATGAAAGTTGGTAATTAAAATAAAAATAAACCTGATAATTAACTAAATGAGAGTTGGTAAACCCAAAAACTAGAAAATTTTCAGTGGTTTGCTCGACTGGGGCTGGACTTGTCCATGTAAAGATCGAAAAATTTGGCGACACTTGCATGTCAAATTGAACACATCTTTTTATTTTCATAACAAGGGAAAATGAATTTTTGCATCTATAGGTCCCCAAGGATACATCCAAATCCCTCTATTCACATGCATCAAGTAAAGCTTAACATCATGCCCCTAAAGTGACTTTGAGTGAAAAATGTTGAGTTGAATACAAAGTCTATTCCACTCAAACCAAGCACTTGATCCTTCACTGACTCCTTGAGTTGTAGATTTTCAAATATTTGGTGTTAAATAATTTAAACACCAAATAATGCATTCATTTAACGGTTTAAATTTTTAAAACAATTGATAGTAATCCCACAAAACTTCACATGATATCAAAGAAAAATTGTTGAGTTCAAATCATTCTAAACTCCTTGTTTTCCTCCTTATAAATATTTCCACACTTTAGTTTTAAGCCAAAATCCAATCTAGCGGAAATGTTAAACCACTTAAAAATTAAACTGCGCATTAATCTAATAGGTTAACATTTTTAAACAATTTGCAGTGATTGCACAAAATTTCATATGGTATTAAAGCCACGTTCCTCCTATGTTTGCATGTGTGTCACAGACCAAATTCTCCCATACCCTTGTGAGCTGAAGAGTAGATCTTTGTAGCATTGGGGTGAGTGATGCAGAATGGATGATACAACTGGGTTGTGGGAGCGGCGTTAGGGCTTTTGTGCTAGGAGTTCTAGGATAGAACGGTTATAACTCTGAGGAGCTCTGAAGGCGATGTTGGCCTCCCGTGCATAAACTGGTCGGGAGCTTATGCCACTCTCCTGATGAGGCGATGGCAATTCGAAACCAGTTGTTGTACTGAAGTGTTCTGTATGTCTCGCTTGAGGGAATGAGTGTGGTACGATCCGATACGAAGATGCAATTCGTCGTGCTGTTCTTAGGAACAACTATAGAAAGAAGGTTGACCTGGTGTTCTCGGCTCACCAAGAGCCGTACGGGCTTATCCGCGACCAAGAATCTATCGGCTCGTGACATGTGAGGCTCCCTGTTTGTTAATCCCACCTGTCGTTTCTAGCCTGGTTTGCACGAGAGAAGGTGTTAAAGTATCCTACATCGCTCGTTTAGGTGTTTCAATGGCCCTTATTTTCATATTATCTCCCTCCACCTAAAGTTTATGTGACATACAGAATTTTCTACAAAAATTAGCAATGTTTATGATATGAATAAACCGGGAATGCTCTGCCGATATGCAAGGATCACTACTGATATTTGAAATGAACAAGTTATTGGGCATGGAGATGTCTACATGCTGGAAGGATCTCTACACAGGTGAACAAGCTGGAAGAACCTGGATTGAGGGTGAACAAGCCAAGAAGAACGAAGATGTTCGTGATGGCTTGGAAGTACCAAGGTAAGGTGAACAATTGGATGGACCTTGGTGATGGTGAACAAGCCTAGAACCGTGATGTTCATTGAAGCTTGTAAGGACCGCAATTGTGAAGTTGAACAACTTGGTAGAGTCATTATTGCCAATATGCTTAGAAGGACTAGATGATAGAAGTGCAGCAGATTGTCATCGGGATAGCAGATTGTTGGCTGGAGCAGTTCTCTTCAGATGAGGCGGAAAGACAATGACAATGTCGATGATCCAATGAGGTCAATGAAGATCAGGAATCATCTGTGATGCCAATGTCCATAGAGGTCTTTGGAAGTTGATATCGTTAATCAGTGAAGACGAGGAATCAAAAGAGATGTTGGTGTCCTTGAAAGTCTTTAGATGCTGAAAAAGTTAACAGGATCATAGGAAGATTGATCAAAAGTCATTCCACACGATTTTAGTTGGTGGGCAGCATCAATAGACTGATGATAATCAGCAGTCCTAATTATGGGTAAGGAATCATGCTAATATCAAGTCTTGGAAGGTGCTAGCCATCTACTTAGCTGATGGGTAGGTTGATCGAGATGAAACTAGCTATTACAAAGGCTTGGAGTTCGCATCAGGAGCACTAAAGATGTATCAAAGCAGTTATGGCAATTCTGACAGGAGACAGACACTGACAGGAGCTGTCTAACTGATTTGGAAAAACTACCACAAGTCAGTAGCCGTTTTGACGCTGGTTAGTGACAGAGAGTCATTTGAGCGCTAATGTTGGTAGAACCAACGGCTACTTCATGGAGTTGAGTTGGAAACAATCATCTAAGGATTAGATGGCTATATATACTCAATCCAAGAGAAGTAGTGAGGTTAGGTGTTGGGTGGAAACAAACAAACCGAGTCTATAGCTCTTGAGTCTTGTTCTTCTCTTGAAAATTCTAACATGATGTCAAAGCAGGAGATCTTGAGTTTAAATTTTGCGGCCCTCTATTTGCCTTTCTATATATATTTCCACGCTTCAATTTTAGGTAAAACTCCAGCTTACGTGCAAGAGAGTATGTTAAAAGATATAAATATTAAATCACACATTTATCTAATAACTTAAATTTTTAGAATAACAGGTAGTAGTCTCACAAAATTTCACATTTTATTTTTGCAAACACTAAAATTGTATTAGAAGACCATCTCTCTCTTTCCTCCTTTCCTCGTCCTCCTCTTCCAGCTCCTTCATCTCTCCCTCTGTCGATCTCACTCAATGAGAGCCCTTCACCCTCTTTGCTGGTGCCATCATTGATGCCCTGTTGCCAACTTGGTCGACGTTATTCTTTAGTATGTCCCCCCTCCACCGGGTCTCTCTCTCTCTCTATCAATCGATCGACAACCTTAGATTGAGAAGGGTCTAAGGTTAGGTTGCGTGATCAGATGTAGAGAGAGTTGAGATGTAATACGCGAAAGAAAGGATTTGGGAATTTCTATATATTTTGATATATGTTGAAAAAGAATACATGAGCCTATATATAGGCTTTAGAGATAACTATATAAGATAACATATCAATCAACATATACACACAATCTTGAGATATATGGAGAATTATCAAATAGCTCTAACATCCATAATTATATCAAAATATCTCTAACATCCCCTCTCAAGGCGACTAAGTTAGCTTGAGTTTGAAATCAAGTCAAATAGTGTCCAGCTGCTGAGACGTAGTGTATGAGGCAACATCCGGCGGCTATTCGTGGCGATCGGCCGAGTCTTTCAAATGTGGCTCGTTTGAGGGCGGCAAGTTTGGTGGTGGTGTTGGCTTCTCGAAATGACTGGCCAAAGGTTGAGAATTGGAGGGGGAATAGCAAGCGGTCGATGCGGCTGGCTTACGATATAGTAACTGAGCGACGCAGCCTATACAAATGGCGTCGTAGCATCAAGCGGCCTATACGACTGGCTTGGAAAATAGTTACTAGGATGCGGCATGTGCAACTAACATCGAAAGAAAACCACCACCTTGAAAAAGGCTCGACTGGGCAACATGGTCAATGCGATTAGCATCGAAATGCGACTATTATGGAAAGGACTTGATTAAGTGCTTCCTCAGATGATCCTTGCGCACGAAGTGAACACTGTTGAGCGACGATGATGGGGATGATTTTATTTGGATGTCTACTGGGGTGCATGGGGTGCATCGAGTGCGAGGTGCACCTGGTGCACTTAGGTTTTCATAGGAACGCAGGCTCTGATACCAAGTTGAGAAATAATACGCGGAAGAAAGGATTTAGGAATTTCTATATATTTTGACATATGTTGAAGAAGAATACATGAGACTATATATAGGCTTTAGAGATAATTATATAAAATAACATATCAATCAAGATATACACACAATCTTGAGAGATATGGAGATTATCAAATATCTCTAACATCCCTAATTATATCAAAATATCTCTAACATCCTTAATTATCTCCAGAGAGGAACACAATGAACACCGATGGTGGGCGGCACCCCATCGAGCGTTGGAGAAAGGAAAGTGCACTAACTAAGCTTGGGATGAAGAGTCATGCAAAGGTGGTGAAGAGAGAGAGAGAGAGATGTGGCTGGGCAATGGAGAATATTCCTTTCTTGTGTTTTTTTAATTAAATTTATATGTGGATAACCCCATAGTTGGCGTATTAAGTTGGGTGTTGGGGAATATTCAGCTCCAGAATCAAAGGTCACTTGTTCAAATCCCACTAATTATGTGCAAATTACTCTACATCAGGATCACACATAATGATCAAAAGTGTAGATTGAAGCGGTTTATGGAGCTTGTAAGGTGTTTTATGGGTCTCTAGAAAACTGAACCTCTATGCCTCTGCCCTAGGTAATATAACAAAATCATGTATCCGTGATTTGCATATTTGTAACCTGTCCAATAGAAAAATGGTAAGAGAAAATTTTGTTTGAAATGACACAAAGTGAAAAATTCAAAAGGGAAAAAAGAGAGGAAAAAAATAGGGCAGACAATTCACGTTGTCGTATTAATCATGTCATGTCATGTCATAACAAGGGTATATCACGAGTATGATTAGCCTGAACACGACACAAATGTGTCAAATTGCCCATTTACGAATACGACAAACCTAATAAAGCAAGTTACATGACATAACACAATACAGCTAACTAGTATCAAACGGGTTACCATGTCATATGTCGACACAATATGATATGTTAACATATTTACAAACATGCAATAACCTTTGTGTTACCGTGTACATGATAAACACGTAAAACATGTTTATACACGGCAACTCAAATTAACATGTCTAATACATTTGTAGACATTATCAATAATTTCACTTCAAATTACTCTAGAGTTTATTATTGAAGGTAATTGTCCAATTAGTCCTAAACTATTGTATAAATGTTAATTCAATCCCAAACTTTTCAATTTTTCCAATTGAGCCTTAAAACTTTGCGTGAAATTCCATTGTAGTCGTTCAACCAATTTTCGCTGGAAATCCCTGACATGGCAGTGTGCCATGTAAGATGGCCATCGATGACTAGATCGCCACGTCAGCAATTACTAACAAAAACTGACCGATAGGACTACATTGGAATTTTGCGAGAAGATTTAGGACTAAATTAGCAAAATAAAAAAGTTTAAGACTGAATTGGCATTTGTATAGTAGATTTAGGATTGATTGAGTAATTTTCTCTTCATTATTGAGTAATAGCTTCTTCTTTTTCAACTTTCTATAACTTTTGTATCCTAATGTGTTTTTAATATACCCCTTTTTTGCATTGGTTTTATTTTTATAAACTTCATTAGATATGAGTATAAAGTGTGACAACTTCGTTGTGATTAAAAAAACGATACACTAGCACATGTCCGTTCGTGTCTGAATAGGTTAAGCAATTCCACTATGTAAGTCATGACTTTTATCGTGTAATGAAGGGTTGACAAGAATTCATTTACGCCAAGCATAACTTGTGTAACTACTTGTCGTCTTGTATGGTACAAACAGATGAGGTTGAGAATTGCAAAATGGGTGAAAATTACCTAGATTGCCGTATAAGACAGCT
Source organism: Metrosideros polymorpha var. glaberrima (assembly GCA_001662345.2). Taxonomy (NCBI): domain Eukaryota; kingdom Viridiplantae; phylum Streptophyta; class Magnoliopsida; order Myrtales; family Myrtaceae; genus Metrosideros; species Metrosideros polymorpha. Next base: position 5,124,403 of record BCNH02000011.1, read on the forward strand.
GCATGAACGGGCGACACGCCTTGAATGATTGATGGATCAAGTGGCACCTTTAATAAAAGCCTGAGAACCTCCAAGTTGCCACTCTCGACGGCCAGATACATTGGACATTTACCTTCCTTGTTCTCCCAATACATGGGTTGCAAGTCCTCACCTATCAAGATCTGAACTACGTCAAGGTGGCCGTTCACAACGGCCTCATGCAGCGGGGTGTTTCCCCTGCCATTCTTCACTTGCATTAGAGCCCGCCGCATCTCGCCCCCGCCACCCTCCGATGCTCGCCTAATGAGAACTCGGGCCGTGGTGCCCCTTCCGGCCCTGGCAGCCAAGTGTAGCGCGGTGTCTCCCCTGCAATTTTTGCTGTCCAGGAGCTGGACAGGGAAATGGTTGACAATGGCGCTCAAGATCTCGTGTCTCTCGAGGCTTGCAGCAACATGGAGCAACGAATTTCGGGAGGGGCTCAGCATGACACACAGACACAGACGTTGGTCGCTGTTGGAACAAAAATGTTCTATGACTCCGATGAATTCATCGACGTCGCCTTGTTTTGCAGCAATGAGTAGCTTCTGGGTCGTCGTCTCATCGCATGAGACTGAGTCTAGCGTCAACATCGCTTCCAATCTCACCGGCCTGTGTCTCCAGAGATCACTCTCTTGCAGTTGCAGACTTATCTCCGCTGCCATGATGTATTGGTCTGAGGAATGCTCTACTTCTCGCATGGAATAACAAGAGACTTAGCAGATTGATCGCATCGACCGCTCTACTCTGCTGCTGCGAGTGGCTCCTAATAGGATATTTGGTGAGGTTGCACATGCCGCTCGCGACCTCATACATACATGCACGTACTATTAAATCCTAATGGGCCCCAACCAAAAAGCCCATCAAAATCATGTGGGCCCCGCATCCCCCACTATCTCCCCACAACGAGAAAATATTGTGGTATTTGTTTTGGGCATGACTTTTGTGACTTTGAAGTTCTTCGATCGGTAGATTTCAGTGATTTTGCATGATGAAAAAGCAAGTTCCTCTCTTTTCTAACCTTATCATAAATCAAAAAGAATATGGAATCCAATTTTCAGTTTCAATTCATAATTTTGATTGACACTTTTTGAGGATTTTGTTTTTAATAAAACATTGCTATGTCTTATTGAATATAAAATCCAACGGGTTTCTCGAATTCCTTTTCATACTATTCCATGCTATGCAGTTCTTTAATTGTATACCAAATAAGATAAATGTATCCAATGACAAACAAAATTAAGACAAATTTCATGGGAGAAGGTCGTGATTTTAGGAGGAAAATTGATCATGAACATGAAGGAAATTTGCATTTCATCTGCTTTTAGAGTAATTAGTAGTGACTCTAAAATATCCTACCGTGTCCATAAAACAATTTATAGATGGAGTGCATGCAAGTTACGGGCTTTCATGATTTGCTCTTTCAAAGAATTTTTTATTTTATTTTATGGAATCCATAAAACAATTTATAGCGGTCTTGTATAGCATATGATATGCATCGTATAATCTATGATCAGTGACCTGTATTTCAGTGAACCTCAAAACATCAAAACCTCGGGGCGGAATCATCTGCTCAAGCATAGCTCTTTTCGTTCCAGAGGTGAGGGCAAGCAAGGTGTCTTGCAGTGACTTGACAACAATAAGACTTATCCTGGACAATAAGGCAAAACATGCATCCAATTTTTTTTTTCTCATTATTGATCTTTTCAAGGACCACCAAGTTGGTTGGCTTGGATTGGTTAAGGTTTATTTCCAAGGGATATGAAGCCCTTTGTTCAAGGGTTGAACTACTAGTCGGTCGATCTCAGGAAATCCTTATCCAAGTATTTTTCTACTTTATTTCCTTGTTCTTTTTCTTTACGTCGTATCAAACGTAAGCTTACGTCCTCTTCAGTTGGCCCAAATCCCAAAACCAAATTGAAAAATTAGGACTCTAGGGATAGCCATCCTAGGTCCAAGAGGTGGCTCCCACTTCCATTACTTCATATCTCACAAAGGTATCTTCACTTGACAATCAGAAAATTTGGTCAAGCTGATTTCGCTGCCTCTATCTATATTTGGCTTCGCAACCGCAATCTACAGGACCTACTCCCTTCCTTGACGAAAGATCTCTGGAAGAAGCAGTTTGGACCTTACAAAACCACCAACTTGGTTAGTTTGGTTCACTTCGATTTATCGATCTTCGCTTTTTCTAATCACTCTTAACTACATATTACTCTTGCAAAGGACTGAAATTAATAAACAAAATGGGTGTTTATCGTTGACTCACTAGAAATTCGTACTCGCCAAACCAAGAATGCGGTATAACAATCGGGATGACAAAAAATTGTGAAACCAATTGCTTGGTTTAAACCTAATGTTCTAAAGTTTGGTTTGATATCTTGAACAAGTTGCGTACCAACGATAGACTCAACCAATGTTGTTCTACAAGCTGCACTTGTTATCTATTTGATGTTCATCTCGAATCTAGCTGTCAACTTTCCTTTGAGTGTTCTTTCCCTTAGTTTCGGGATGTGATGCCAATAGAGCTTTTGTTACCTGGTTTTCTAAAATAATCTTCCATGGCTTTGATGAATTTGTTGAAGTCACCTTTTTCTATGGCAACATGCATTTAGCACGGGATTCATACTCTTATCATCTGCGCGTGCAGATCGCAGTTTGCTCGGATTCATTCTAAAAAATAATGCTTCTAATCTCTCAAACTGGACTGCATTATTTGCCACAAGAATTTATGCAACCATTACCCTCTAACTGGGATTGCTCTCACTTAAAGAAAATGACTTCAATTAGATGTAGTTAGTATTTGCCTACACACAGAAAAATAATTTCTCCATACGTTGGTTTCTTAAAGTTCAAAGTGTAGAATATGTGAACTTTATCCTAGATATTTACTTGTCCAATAGAAAGAGATTCCAACGTAATCATTGCTTGAGGTTAAGAGAAAGAATAAAGCACCCTAATTAAGTAGTGTCTGAGAATGCCAACTTCAGTGCAATACATATATATTTTCCAATTAGAGTGAGGACACTATTGACTAGCAAGATCTCTCTTTTACCGTTATTACAATTGATGAATTCAAATACAAACAAAATAAAAATGAAGGATTGGATGGATTTCCTACTAACTTGACACGCGATGTCCTTGTTCATGCCTTATGAGGACCATGAGTGTAATACATCCAATCAGCGGTCTCTCTTGGAGGAGTGGAGGGGGTTATCTCATTATAATTTTACTTGTGACTATTCCCCTTAATATTCAAGTTTTGAATAATTTTATGAAATTTTATTACCTAGTTTTCTAGATTTATCTTCTAGGGCTTCGATGAATTTTTCGAAGTCACCTTTCTCTGTGATGGTGTGCATTCAACACATGATTCATACTTTTATCTTCTGCGCATTCAGATCACAGTTGGCTCGGATTCGGTCCAAGAAATAATGCTTCTAATCTCTCAGACCAGAATGCATTATCTATAACAATTATTTATGCATCCATTACCTGACTAGGATTGCCCTCACTTGAAACAAATGACTTTAATCAGATGTAGTTTGTATTCACATACATACAAAGAAATATTTTCTCTATATGTTGGTCTCTTAAAGTTGAAGGTGCGTCCCAACCAAAAAAAAAAAGTTCAAAGTGCAAAATATATGAACTTTTTTCTTACTTGTCCAATAGAAAGAGATTTCAGCATAACGATTGCTTGAGGTTAAGAGAATGAATAAAGCACCCTAATTAGGTAGTGTTTGCACGCCAACTTTGATGCTTTGCATAGATATTTGCTAGTCCGTGTGATGACATTATTGACCAGCAAGATCCCTCTTTTACCTTTATTACATGATTAATTGATGAATTCTAATACAAACAAAATAAAAATGATTAATTGGATGGATTTCCTACTAACTTGACATGCAATATCCTTGTTCTGGCCTTGTTACAAGAGTGGAGGGGGTTATCTAGTTATAATTTTACTGGTGACTTTTGCCCTTATTATTCATGTTTTGAATAATTTTATCTTTTATGAAATATTATTACCTAGTTTTCCTAAATGCATCTCTCGGGGCTTCGATGAATTTGTCGAAGTGACATTTTTCTGCGGTGATATGCATTATCTTCTGCGCGTTAAGATTGAAGATGGCTGGGATTTGGTTTAAGAAATAATGCGTCTAATCTCTCAAACCAAACCGCATTATCAGCCACATGTATTTTTACATCCATTACTCTTTGATTGGGATTGCCCCCATTTGAAGCAAATGACTTTATCCAGATATAGTCTATATTCCCCTACACACAGAGAAAGATTTTATCTATATGTTGGTCTCTTCAAGTTCAAGGTGCAAAATATGTAAACTTTATCCTAGATTTTTACTTGTCCAATAGGAAGAGATTCCAGCATAACGATTGCTTAAAGTTAAGAGGAAGAATAAAGCATCCTAATTAAGTAGTGTTTGCACACCAACTTCGATGCTTTACATAAATATTTGTTGGTCAATGTGAGGACATTGTTGACCAACAAGATCTCTCTTTTACCATTATTACATGATTAATTGATGAATTCAAATACGGACGAAATAAAAGTGAAGGATTGGATAGATTCCTACTAACTTGACACGCGATGTCCATGTTTTGGTCTTTTGAGGACCATGCGTGTAATCCATCCAATTGTCGGTCCCTATTAGAGGAGTGGGGGGTTATCTAGTTGTACTTTTACTTGTGACTTTTTCCCCTAATGTTCATGTTTTGAATAATTTTATGAAATGTTATGACCTAGTTTTCTAGATTCGTCTTCTAGGGCTTCAATGAATTTGTAAAAGTCTCCTTTTTTTGAGGCTTCAGCACTAGATTCATACTCTTATATTCTGCGCTAACAGATCGCAATTGGCTTGGATTCGGTCTAAGAAATAATGCTTCTAATCTCTCAAATCGAATTGCATTATCTGCCACAGGTAATCATACATCCATTACCCTCTGACTAGGATTGCCCCCACTTGAAGCAAATGACTATAATCAGATGTGGTCTATATTTGCCTACACACAAAGAGAGATTTTTTTCTTTATATATATTTTGGTCTCTTAAAATTCAAGGTCGAAATATGTGAACTTTATCCTAGATTTTTACTAGTCCATATAAAAAGAGATTCCAGCATAACAATTACTTTAGGTTAAGAGAAAGAACAAACCGCCCTAATTAAGTAGTGTTTGCACACCAACTTCTATGCTTTACATAAATATTTATTAGTCAGTGTCAGGACACTGTTGACCAATAAGATCTCTCTTTTACCGGTATGACACAATTAATTGATGTATTCAAATACGAAAAAAATAAAAATGAAAGATTGGATAGATTTCCTACTAACTTGACACTCGATGTCCTTGTTCAAGCTTTATGAGGACCATGAGTGTAATCCATCCAATCATCAGCCTTTGTTGGAGGAGTGGAGGGGGTTATCTCGTTATAATTTTACTTGTGACTTTTCCCTTAATATTCAAGTTTTGAATAATTTTATAAATGTTATTACCTAGTTTTCTAGATTCATCTTCCAGGGCTTCAATGAATTTGTCGAAGTCACCTTTTTATGTGATGATATGCATTCAGCGCGGGATTCATACTCTTATCTTCTGCGGGGACATGCATGAGGGTTACCCATGAACAGTGGAGAGAGGAACTTAGGATGAAATTGGAGGATTTGTTGGGGAAGATGAGAGAGAAAGAAGGAGAGAGGCTTCGTCCATGGGATCCACCCGTGCCACGTGGCGCCACATGTCGATCGCTGAATGGTGTAAAACTACAGTGAGATGGAGGAGCGAGACTACCCAATATTTTCTCTAGTCGAAACAGAAAATTTAAACTTGGATATGTTTGAGTTCCAGCCTCGAGTAAGGATTCCAAGTGTTTTGGGCATGTCACATGGTCATGTCGCTGTTATGTACCGGAAAATGGGTAAACCCTACTTTCAAGCTCTCAGCACATTCTTTGACCTTCTTGGTCACTCTTTTCTTTTTTTTCTCCATTTTGGTTTCCATTTGTGGTGGAAAAATCAAGTTTCACGAGCAAAGTCTAGTTTAACGAGGCACGTGTACATATGGTGTGATGAGATTGGGTGGTCTCGTCGACTTTAGCCACTGACCTCTCCACTCGTTGATCGCCTCGCCCCGTGTCCAGGTGGAGTCCATGTTTCAGATTTTCAAAAATCCATTTCTCGTTCACCTGCTTTCTTCCACAAACACCCATCGCTTCCATAAAACCGTCATAGCCATTCCAACGACCAAGAGCTTCAAACTATCGTTATTTTCAGTTTAATAAGAAAAAAAAAAAAAACCGTTCGTGATATAGATGCTCTCATTTTTAAAAAGCTTGTAAATGATTTTTGCAGTGATTCAAGGTTTCAGGAAATGCAACAGTGAAGAAGCGACTTTGTTTTTGTCAATCCACTAGTCTTCACTCTATTAATGGATCAATGCACTCCTGGAAAAATATTACCGGAGAAACTAATTTAGCCAAGTAAGGACACCCAACTTAATTATCCTCTCCAGACAAAGGCAAAGCACGTGCGCACAACCAAACAGACAGCACCAGCATTTCACTCAGTCATCCTCTCTGTATCGTACCCACGCCTTAGGTTTACATTTTAACCAGGCACAAAGACACATATGCTAATGAGGAACGAAGGACATACACAACCATCAGTCATCTCAATAGTCGGAAAAGAAATCACGTCGTCAGAACGAAATCTCGAAGGTAAAGTTGAGGCTGTTGGGGTGTGGTTCATACTGCCCATCGACAAGAAAGCATTGGAGTCCCGCTCCCAGGTGAGCGGACGAGAGTCCAGGAGAGCCGCCCCGGCGGGGGTTGAAGGGGGCAGCGCCCTCTGAAAGCCAGAGGGCTTTTATGATTTACACTCATATTTTCTATTAGTAGTTTGGGCTTGAGCCCATGAATAGTTACTGCTTATATATACTTTTTTTCTCTTATAATTGAGCGATGTAACGAGAGAGGCAAGGTGCTAAATTATAGTGGAATCCTCTGCTGGACGTAGCCCTAGTTTAAGGATGAACTAGGATAAAATCTTGCGTCTCGATTCTCTCTCTCGATTTTTTACTTTTTTTCGTGTGATTGTGCGTCGATATTTAACAGAGGCAAAGAGCCATAATCCATACAAGTAACAAATGCAGCGCCTAAGATTGTAGATCTACGTGTCAAACGCTGCAACTGAATAGAAGCGACGTTTTTTTTTGCTTTGCATGATTCAAGGCTCAAAATCTATTGTGATTGAGGGGTGACCGTGGAAGAAGAACGGGTGACCGAGAAAGGGATTCTTAAGAATCTGAAACGCGGGGCCCATCAGAACACGTGCCAACGAATGAATGGAGAGGCGTGGCTCACGTAGTGGGGCGGGACCACTTAATATTTTCTCGGCAACGTGTCCATTTTCTACCGCAAATGTTTCACAGGACGAGCATAAATAAGAAAGAAACAAAATAAATTAGAGAAATAGCAAAGTACTCTTTCTCGTCAAAGTTCTATAAATATTATTTACAAATTAAAGAAGTCAGAATGCTATCACTATTAATGTATTTTTTAAAAAAAGTTGTAGACATTTCACGTCCAACAAAAATCCAATTCTAAAGCAAAAAATTGAGAAAAGTGAAAAGGCCCGAGTTCCTTTACCCAAAGGATCGATTCCCTCACAAGACTATCAAAAGATAGAGTCAACTTTACGAAAAACTCAAAATTGGTATATATGCGATAAATTTACCTTAAACTAATTTTTTGACCATAAAAAACCTTAAATTGGTACACCTGTGATAAATTTACTCTTTGTTAGTTTCCGTTAAATTAGGTTAATATTAAGAAAAATCTCAAACTGATACATATGTGACAAATGGAGAGTAAAAATCCCAAACTGGTATACCTGTCATGTGCCATGTGTCATCCAACTCACCATTTTGACGGTAAAATTTAATAAAACTAATAGAAGGTAAATTTATCACAAGTGTACCAGTTTATGATTTCTAACGATCAAAAAATTAATATTGAGTAAATTTATCACATATGTACTAATTTGAGGTTTTACGATATTAAACCTAAAAGATAAAGCTTAAATCAGTGGTCCGTACATTATTGCTTCTTTGCGCATAACGTCAGTTAAGCCACCATGTGGGGAAAACTTGTTCCACAACTTTAGTAAGGACTTGCTTGTTTAGATTTACGTTTTCATAAAAATATTTTCATTTACTTATTCGTTAAATTTAAAATACTACCTAAATTATAAAAAAAAACTATGCAAGAAATACATGTGAATCGACATCTCAATCTTTATATACTGTGGAAGTTTCAAGTGCTTAGAATTTTTTTTTTAAAAAAAGTTAAAATTATGCACGTCTGAATATTAGATTAAGTAAAATACAAAAAGTAAAAGTTTATTCAGACACATTCTAAATCTAAATCACTAAAAATAGTAGGTCCACCATGATTCGCATCAAATCTCGAGGTTCAGATTTATTTTAATTAGTATATTAGATTCAATGGACAATTTCTGAGGGGTCATACCTAGATATATAATCCCAATGATGATGTAAATATAGAGTTGTACAAAGGGGGCACTATAGCATTTAAGAAAAGTTGAGACAGGTTCCTCTCAGAAGTATCATATTTTTCTCTTTTTAAGTGGACCCCACATGTCTTCTTTCTTTTTTTCTTTTTGGTGAGACCCACATTTTATTCTCTCTGTTTCTTGCATCCCATGTTCCGGCGGAGGTTATGGACTTTGAGCCTAATAGTTAGGAATGAGCGGTTCCAGATTCTTTACAGGTTCCACTTGAAACCTACCTGTCCCTACAGGTTCCTCGTTTTGTGGAACTTGGAACCTACCCTTCAGAACTTGAAACCTGAAACCTACCCTGTCACAGGTTCCAGGTTCTTACAGGTTCATTTTCTTTTTCTTTTTTTAGTTAAGCAAAAAATGAAAGTAAACGCAACTACAAAAATGAAAATTCCCCATTTGTCGTAGCAACAATCCATTAAATATGAAAACGTAAGATAAAATAAACAAAAAAAAAGTTCAAAACACATAACATAAAATCTAAATTATAGAACTTCAGTGCATGGATATGCCTAAATTATAAAACCTAAAGTATGTTCCGTTTTTGCGCTACATTCGCTAAGTGACCATTACACAACACGTTGCCCTAAATTTTACTCCATTTTTGGTCCACACTAAGACCTCCTGAACTTCACCAGGAAAACTCTCCTTATAGACCACAAGGATGTGGTACCTACCGGCAATGAAAGCAAAATATAAAGGAAATGAGAATATGTTTCAGTACAAAATGCTATCAACTTGGTAGTAGAGCAAATTCAGAAAATCAATTAATCATCTTAGAACACTATCAAGCAAACAGACAAAGCAAGAAGTACCAACTTCACCATTGCAAACACTTTGAATTCCCTTGGTTAAAACCAAACAAAAAATTGAAGAATTCACCTTGATTCCTTCAGAATCAGCATATGCTTTCAATGCATCGGGATCAACAAAACAATTGCTACCAAAGAAGAGTTCTGGCTATCACCTATCATAAGCAAACACATAGGTTTCTTTTTAGTGTCCGGTTCCTAACCGGTTTTCGGTTCCTGGTTCCGGTTCCGGTGGTTCCTAAAAAATGGAATCGGGAACTAGACCCTCTCATATTAGAACTTAGAACCGCGGTCCGGTTCCGATTCCAGTTTCCCGATTTTTGATTTTACCCTGGAACCATGCTCACCCCTACTAATAGTCTAAGAAAACGGCTTGGCTCGCAATGACGTGGCAAGCTCTGAAAAAGAGTGTTTAAGGTGACACCATGTGATAGGTCTCGACTCATCGATCACTTTATAAATTTTCTCTCATCCTGGCACTTCTCCTCAAATTGGGGACCTTAGACTGACATTTTAGTTGAGGAGAAGTGTCGTTAGACTTGTTAATTAAGGGGAGTTGCCTCATACAAGGGTCTCCAGCGATAGTCTCCCTTGCAAGTAAAGAAGAGTGCCCAATCCGAATGCGTTCCTTATTTTAATGTGTTAGTACCTGCACGCTTTGCATCCCCAAATTTCGAGGCCAATATTTTTCTTCTCTATTAGGAAGGAAATACCTCAAAGTTTATCATTCCAGAGTTCAGACAAAACTTTTTAAAGACTTACTTAGATCTTAGGACTTTGAATGTTACAAAATACCTTACTTAAGCACTTATGACATGTTTGGTACGAAGGAATCAGGCAGAAATGGAACTGTCATTCCAGGTTAAGCTCCATTATCTCTGTGTGGCGCAAGATCAGAAAAAGGATTGCCCATTCCAAATAGGATGGGCATTCCTTCTCCTCTGAAACTTAGAAAAATCATAATTAATATTAAATTATAATGCATAACTAAATATTGATTGAAATAAATTAATCAGTATGCGCATATCAAACAATTATTAATAATATTGAATTAAATAATTTAATTTATAGAATTATTACACTTATATTATCTGTGCATATTGCTGGATATTTCTTTATATTAATCTGTCCTGAAGTATATCATATGAAAGTATCTAATGATTTTGATCAATATTCTAATTAACCTTTATATTTCACAATATTTTTTAAAATTATCATAAATCAATTTGACTAATTTTTTTTTTAAAAATTTCCATCCCATTCTATTCTACAAATTTTGTCTTCCAATCAAACAGAAGAATTCTTGTTCTGTTGCATTCATACTTAAACCAAACAAATGAATCAAGATCGTCATCCTATCAATTACATTCTATTCCATTCTTTTTTCCCACTCCATTCCCTCCTTCCTTCTCATTCCGTCGTATCAAAAGTAAGTACATCCTGTTGAAGAGGCAGCTCTAACCTTACAAAAAACATTAACTTGGTTAGTTTGGTTCAGTTTGATTATCAATCCTTGATTTTTCTGATCACTCCTAATTGTAAGTTTCTCTTGCAATAGATCGAAAGTAATAAACGAGATGGATCTTTATCATTGGCGCACTAGTAATTCGTACTTGCCTAACCGAAAATGTTGTAGGACAATTCGAAATATAAGTCAACGTGGGCTTTAAAAACAGAAGCCCAAAATAAATGGGTTAAAAATGGATTTGTAACAGACCCATTTTCGACCCATTTAATAACCCACTCAGTAAGTCACTCTTTTATTCCCCTGTCCCTCTCTCTGCTTGTTAGTGGCCGACCCTCTGTCTTCGATGGTCTTCCAAACGGGTCCTTTCCACATGATTGACACCGACACCTCCGTCGACTACGGCCGCAAGGTCGGCCTCTGCCGCTCCCTAGTTGGGTGCGTCATCCCCTGTTGTGGCCGCTTCTAGTCCTCTCCTCCGACTCCCTCGTCTCTGCCGAGTCCTCCACCCATTGCCCCTCCGTCATCACCGGCAACTTCTTCGGCTACCGCGGTGGCTGCATCAGCTTCTTCCTCCAAGACAACACCCGCGCCTCGCCCCTCCTCCTCCTCGAGTTCACCTTCCCGACTTCTTACATCGCCCCGCGAGATGCGCAAAAGGCTCCCAGCATCGCGCTCAAGTGCGGCCGGAGGAATGCGAAGGTGGAGGACGAGGAGCTGCATTAATGTAATTCAAAAGAAAAGGACTGAACTTCTCGAAGCTTATGTCGCGTATGTGTCGCAGCTCAATGACTGAACCAGTCACGCGCTCACACAAACTCTCTATCTCTCTCTATTGAGCAGGTCGTAGAGAGAGAGAGGAAGAATGCGAAACGGCGAGGAGGGATAGATTACAAAGAAGGATCAGCATCACACCACGTTGTACGGGCAGCCAATGTGTCGGGTCGTGTCAAAAATGGTGCGATCCACATTGACCCATTTGACATATTTTGACCCATTTTCATGTAAGGCGAATCTAGCGACTCATACCCAACCCGACCTATATTATTAAAACACTTTCCTATTTAATCCAATTTAGAAAATTTTGTTTCTTAAAATTTTTGAAAAATATATATTCCTAAACCAATATAGATAATTATT
>BCNH02000011.1:5139170-5160870 GCA_001662345.2 Metrosideros polymorpha var. glaberrima
CTGGTGAAGTTGGGCTCGGTCCCTTGCCAAATCGGGTGAGGCTGACCCTCGCCCAAGTTATGGCGGCCTTGCCAGGCAAGGTCTCTTGGCCTCAGTGAGGCTAACTTCGCCGGCCTTCGCCCTTGCCCCGATGAGGTCGACCTCGTCTGTGGCGGCGAGGGCCACCCTCACTCATGCAAGGCTAGCCCTCCACCGGAGGACAGAGAGAGAGAGGGAAGGAAAAAAAGGAGAGGAAAAAAGAAAGAAACGAAAAAGTAAAAAAAATCAAAAAATATTATTAAAAAATGTCCACGTTAGCGTCAGTTGTGCAACATAGGTCGATCTGCATCCATGTTAACAATATCCAGCCAAAATTAGCCAAAAAGACTGAATTGGTTCTAGGTCAAAAAGTTTGGAACTAAATTGGCACCATTAAAAGATTTATGACTAAATTAGTACCAATGCGATAGGTTTAGGATTTTTCTGACACTTTTGCCAGCATATCCGCCATAAATTTTTTGGCACAAGCCGTAGTTATCCTTACACGAGTGCACACCCTCTTTCTGTACCATGTGCTTTAGGAACGACGGAATTCAAGAGATATTCGGAACAAGCTGTTACAAGTTGTTATACATTGCCTATGAAAAAGGTGTCATTTTCATTGGCTGTGGAAATTATAGAGACGGTCATAGTCATACCTTCTGGTAGGGATCGCCCTTTTCAAATAGAATAGCTCCTCCTTCCTTTCTTCCAACTCTTTAAGCAAACCTGCATTGAAGGCGCTGAGGATCATTATGAACACGGCTCATGGTTTAATTTCTTAGGTGATGATGAAAATGCTAAGAACTTATACTAACTTTTAGAGTATTTAAATATTTAAATTCTTTCATCTAACAACTTAAACTTTTGTATTATATTTTCTTACATGGTATCGGAACCAATACTGTCCTTTTCGCATATGTGCGTCCACCCCTCATCAGTCAAACTTCATGTACAACAGTCAAAATTCCATTTTGCTACTCCTAATCTGGCTTACAAGTGAGAGGAGGTGTTAAAAATATTATCTAACATCGATTGACAATGGATCTTATATGTTCTTTATATTTACGTGGTCTCTCTCCACCTATTAGTTTTAAGCTTTTGAAACAATTAACGGTGATCTCACACAATCTCATATGGTATCAACGCATGAGGTTCTGAGCTCAAATCTTTTCAAATCCCTATTTTCCTCCTTGTTACATGTTTGCACGCATTAGTCTTGGACTTTCTAACAGTAATAATTTTCTCATGTAGACATAGCTGGGTTTTTTCTTATCCTAGGACTTGATCTGTGCTTGCAAAGACACAATAATCTCATGTTCGGAGTTTGAAACTGAAGCCACCTAGATTCCGATGACCACTGCATAGCGACCATTTGTCACGGCCTCATGCGAAACTGTGTTCACTCTGTTATTCTTCATTCTAAAAATGGAGCTCTCGCCCTCTGCATTGGACAAAGTTCTCGCCCAGTTAATGAGGGATTCGACTGCACCCAACCTCCTTGTTCTGGTTGCCTCATGAAGCGCAGTATCTCCTCTTAAACTTTTCCTCGTGACTAGATTCTCAGGAGAGCAATCGACGATGACCCTAATTATGCCCTCCTTCTCCACGCTTGCCGCCACATGAAGCAATGAGTTCCCTGATCGGCTAAGCCGGTCGGAGATGGTTGATAAATTTCCTTTTTGCTTTCTAGATCCATCTTCCAGGGCTTTGATGAATTTGTTGACATCGCCTTTTTACGCAGTGAAATGCAATAAGGGGGTTCATACTCTTATCTTATGCGCATTCAGATCGCAGTTGGCTCGGATCTGGCACAAACAATGATTTCCTGCCTGTGATTGCCGCTACTTGAAACAAAAATCTTTAATCAAATGCAGTCCGTATTCTTCTCCATAAATTGAATCGGATGCAGTCCGTATTCTTCACTTAGATACGTGCTAATCAGTATTATTGACACCGATGACCTACAAGATCTCTCTTCTATAGTAATTACATGATTAATTGATGAATTCATATAAGAAGACCGTAAAAGTAATGGATCAGATGGATTTCCTATCAAGTTCTTTAACTTGACAGTTGTAATATGATGCCCTTGGGGAGTGCGTCTAACCCACCAATTAAAAGTCTACACGTCAAAATGAAACAGCTTAGCGACAGAAATCGAAGAAGAGTTCTAGAGGAATTGTAATTGTATTTTCTGTATTGCTTGTCCATGTACATATGGATATTTACAGTACAAGAAAATACATATAGGAAAACATATACAAGATAACGTTTTCCTATTTTACTGACTAAATTTCCAATCTTACGGATTGACTGAATCAATTAGTCCGTAATCTAAGGAATTAGAATCAAATCCTATCTTCAACATAGCACGATATAGAATTAACATAATTAATAAATACTATCTTCCAAGCTTAGTTTATAATCATCTAATATATTCACTTTCTAAAGAGAATAAATAAATTGAAAAATATTATCGCTAAGATAATTTTCATCTCATTACTACGAAAAACATTTTGCTATTGAAGCTAGAATTTACAGTTTGTTGACTGTATTATCGTGTTAGGAGAAGATAGTTGTACCTATCCAATTTAATATTGCGAAAATACACATTCCAGTTGCTGCAAAGTAAAAATCTAAAATTTGAATTGGCCATTCTTATACTGGAAGCACTTCAATTTATGAATTTGTAATTTAAAATTTCATTAAAATACAACTTGGGGAAGCATTATTAGAACAACGAAAAAGACTAATATCTATCAAACTTATAAAGTTGAATACGTAGAAAGTTCTATGATTGGAAGAAATTAAACGATAATCACCTCTTTGAAGTTTGAAAAGATCAATGTAACGCCTTGAACCCAGAATCCAAATTTGAACACATTACTCAATCGCTTATTATCAAGAATATCAATAAAAAGTAATTGCAATGTCCACAAGTTCTCAAAATTACAAAGATTATTCTTGTTGAACAAGCTCTAAACCTAATGCCATAGAAATACGCACTCCAAAATTACATACACCAAAAAATCAGATGAGATTATAAAGAGAATAAATAAAAGCAAAAAAGAAAAATATAAGTAATAAATGGTACATAAATAGATTGACATGAAAATATAAAAGAAACTGAAGTACACTTATATGCTTAAAAAGATAAGTTGAAAAAAAAATCTTTCATTAGATTTTTTAAAAAAAAGGAAAAAGAAAGCTATATAAGATTTATGTTTATTTAGGAAATGAAGGGTGACAACATTATTGGACAAAAAATGAAAACAAAGAAAAAAAAAAAGTGGACGTGCCAAAGTTGGCGATTTGATTGACACGTGGTGTTCAGCAGTGGATGCTCGCGGATCTCTCTCTTGGTATCCAAGGTATATGCATAGATATATGGACGTATTTATAGGGAAAACAGAGGGAAAAAAGGGAAAAAAAGAGAGGAAAAGAATCAAAGGGAATTGATAAAGATTGGGAAGAGTTTCTCCTGAAAGAACCATTAATCACGTAGAATAGACGATTCGCAGTGAATGGATGATGAATATAGAGTTCGATGAAGTTTGAAGAAGGATTGCCATAATCTGAATATACGACAATGGAGCAAAACAGGGTCGCATATGCATCAAATTGCAACATGGATCTAGAGACTATGTGCAAAAGAACTAGACTGGATCAGGAACCGCTCAAACCGGACCGAATTGTTCAAACCGGGTGGTGAAAATAGCAAAAGCTTTAACTGCTACGACTATGGACATCTACAAGCGATTGTTCCAACCAAAGAGTTATTACAATTGAAAAATTTGAGAAGATTGATTTGGAACTTCAAAAGACTCAACAAAATTTATACCATGAAGAGTATGACTCCTTGGAGTCATACAAGATCATCAAACAAATTAAAGGAGAGATGCTGGTCATCCAGATGCCATCAAGCAACTTTGGTATTACGGATGGTGAATCTCTAAAAAATATGTTGAGGCAAATGCGGAGTCCATAGAGGAAAAAAGAATGATTATATGTGCCACTTTCATTTCGTATGCCCAAAAGCATTTTCACTCAAAGTGTTCATCAATTTGCAAAATATATTCGATATATTTTCAACCTTTTAGCATGCCAACTTGATGCGTGCGTGGGTGAGTGATTGTGGAAATGGGGGTTATCAGGGTTAAGCATACATATGAGTGCTTTGAGATGGTCAAGAAGATGAAGCATAAAGGACGAAGGATCACCACCAAAGCATAAAGGCAAAAGCATCGGCCAAGGATAAAGGGCTTCTTGACTCACCGCCAAAGAGTAATCCACTCTCCAAGGATAAAGAATCCAGGATAAGAGGAATCCACTATCCAAAGATATTCACTCACATAAAGGATAATTTCATATATTCATATACTCAAATCGTGCTCTGCTTACATTTGAGATTTCGCCTCTTTATATAGAACAACTATTACATAGGAAATAGACCAAGAATTAAAGACAAGAGAACTACCAAACTAATAAAGACATAAGAAATAGAAATCACAATATAGACCCAAGAACTACAAAATACATTTAAAACACCTAGAAACCATAATTGCATTTAAAGACATAGAAACTTGATTTTTGACTCTTCCAAATTTGTGCATCATTCTTGGAAGCCAAATAATCACCCTGGAAGATCGACAAACAGCAAAGGAAATCGTCCAGAACAGCCTCATGTTGCTAGGCAATCGATTAGTAATGTCGGAATCGACAACAAGCTTGTAAATCGACAATTAGGTAGTCGATCGACAACATGTCCACTGAATTGACAACTGCTTTGTAGAATCGATATCTTCAAGCTAAGAACATTGAATCAAATTGTGCCTGAAATAGGTCTTTTTGTGCAGGATTAATGATTGAGTTGGATCAATCAACGAGTTCGGAGTTTGAACTTGCGAGTTGATCGACAAAGCCCGATGTTCCCACGTCATGGCCTAACCCAAATTATGCTGGTGAATCAACTAAAACTACGTTGACCTCCGCTGCTGCAATTATAGGATCTATAAGGAGACAAAGGAAAGCTGAAATGGGCAATGACTTTCTAACTTCTACACTATGGTAATTCCTCACCACGCTTGTTCTCCCACTCCTGTCTATGATGCCTCAACTAGGTTTTGTATTTGTTAGTGAGAGAATTTGTAATTGACTTGTATTACTCATCATACAGTGCAAAAATATATATAAGTATTGCTTCACAGAAAAGGAGAGGGAAAAACCTGCCAGTTATCATAACTAGTAATAGAAGTTACGCCAAACATTCATGTACTCTAAAAACGAGAAGGAAAGGTAACTAGTAGCTCGATAAACAAGCTGGTACATGTTGACTACTTGCGAGATTGCATATTCATTTTAAAGTTACGCCCTGTCCTTATCAAGGCTGACAGATAACTAAGGACGTTCATGATGTAAACGATTGCGATGCACAGAACAAAAACCGCAAGCCAAGGAAGTTCGTCCACTGCTACATATAGGGCTGCCATAAATGCTACTGCCATGCTGATAAAAGCCCGGTACAAGCATCCCCCTGCATGGTGGTGAGCTTTTGCTGCTATGTCGATATCGCTACTGTGACCCCAGAGGAGGGCTACGACTGCAAGGATGGAGTTGTACATGGCTAACGTGTCCGAAATTACAAAAACAAGTAACATTCCATGGTGCAGCGCGGACGACAGTCCTGGGTCTTGATGATCGGAAGGTTTATATCCACCAGGCAAGGTTAAGCCGGCAGTGAACGTGACGGAGGCCACAAGTGTGGCCACTAGCATTCTAGCGTTAGTCTCGTCCTCAGCCCATTTTGCGCGATATGGCTTGCTTGCTCCAGAACTTTCTTCTCTTGGTGACCGAACGTCTCGAGCTTTGCTTCGCGGTACTCCAGCTTTAATCAAAATTTCACCTCCTCGTAACTGCAAATGTCAAATCAGAGAATTAGTATCACGAGCACAGTAGATTCAATAAACAGGAAACAATGCCTGCAAACAAAATTACACTACCGCTGGATCATTCACTGAGAAGCTCTGGGGTTCCATGGCCACGTCCAGGGCGGTCAACTTGTCATTGTTCAGAAGCTTCAAGTCAATTCTTTTGTCCCTTGTCAATATGCCCAGAACTCGCCAATGGCTGTGCATCGATGCCAAATGGAGGGGTGCGTTGCCATCGACATCTTTCGAATTCACCAGCTTCACGATGACGGGCTGGCCACATTCCTTGAGTATGTATCGGACCGCTCTTTTGTTCCCGCCCTTCGCTGCAACGTGAAGAATATTCTGACCCTTATTGTTCTTGATCTCTGCCAGGTCGGGCCACATTTTCACTAACTCGCGAATTGTGTCAACTTGGCCGCCTTCGCAAGCGATGTGGATCGGGTAGGAGCCATTCTTGTCCGTTTGAAAGGCCAGATAACGGCATCTACTCAGCAGCAGCTGCACTGCCCTAACATTTCCAACTGATGCTGCAGAGTGCAGTGGTGTCCCCCCGTCTTCATCGTGCTCGTGAAGTAACTTCGGAAGGCGGTCTATAATTTCTTTCAACATATCTGATATTATAGGTCAAAGCACTTTTTAGGTTGGGTGCAATTTACTCATTAAATAATTTAGGCTGTTAGCTCCTGCAGAGTCATATGTTTTTTGACCAAAAGCTATTATCAACCTTTCTCCAAATTAAACGAATATGAATTTTGAAGAAGAGCAAAACGCAGTGCAATTTGCATACGTCTATGCATTTATGGACTATTACTACACATAAAAGTACCCATTACCTGAATTACTCTTCTGAAGTGCGGCCAAAACTGGTGACATGCCTTGTATCTTGACTGCGTAAGCTTCATCTCGAGCAGAAGCTTCCAAGAGAAGCCGAAGAATCCGCATGTCCCCGGTTTCGACTGCCAGATACAACGGAGATTTACTATCCGCATTCTTCCAGTACAGAATTTCTGAGTCTCTTCCCAGGCGAATTAGCTTTTTTGTTGCGTCGAAACTTCCATCTTGAACGGCGACATGGAGCGGAGTATCCTCCGAGGAGTTTTTCCAGGTCACGAGGTCAGGGTAATGAGAGAGAATGAGCTCCATGACATCTTCTTTCCTAGAACTTGCTGCAACATGAAGCAATGAATTCCCGGAGGGGGTGACTTGGTCGAAGATTAGTGACAAAGCTAGTTTCCTCGACTCGGAAACCGCTTCTAATGCATCGATGAATTTCTTGACGTCCCCTTTTTTTGTCGCTTCACATAGGTCATGATCCATAATTTTGTTCAGATTACCATCTCCGAGCTGTTGTTGATTATCTAGAGTCGGGACGTATCTTGCCTTCAAAGCTTCAAGCCTTTCGTTTTGTGTTGCCGAAATTTCACTCTCGCCAATGCTTATTGTGACATCCATTTCGGGTGGCGGGAGTTTCTTTTTCTTTTTTGGATCTCTTTCTCCCTTATGTAGTAAGAAAGAAGAATGCCAAAGGAAGAGAGCACTCGCGCTTATAAAGGTCAAGTTTTCACATGAAACCAACACCCGATGAGATGAGACTCACCCCGGCCAATGTCATTGACTGACTATTGACTCGACAGTCAATCAGTGATCGGCCCAAGAAGTTGTGAAGTCTTTGTCCAATAAACTCTGTCAATTACCCTGTGCACAAATTGTGAGACTCACACCGTTCAAAGAACACAAGTTTCAATGTAATTTCTACGCTATGATTGATTTTGTCCATTCCATCATTAACAAAACAGGTCTATTTAGTACTCTTTTGATCAATTAAGAGAATATCATGGACTCACCTTGAATAATGTCGACTTCATCATAAAAAGGAGCTTTACCCTAAAGTAGCGATCCACCAATTGATGAAAATCAATCCACCAAACAAAAGAACCGGGAATAATAATAAAACCTCATTATAAATGATTTCGCGCTCCATGGGATCAATATATCTTAGATACAGTGAAATTCACATGAATCATAGTTAGCCAATTGATGATATAATTACAAAAAAAATCTTAAATATATTGTAATTGTGCCAATTCAGTCATAGATCTTTTAATTTGATCAATTTAGTCCTAAATCTTTTAAAAATTTGCCTATGTAGTTAATCCGGCCAATTTTGGCTAGAAATCACTAACATGGACGCCGGTGCTGACGTGGACAATTGTTGTAATTTTTTGTTATTTTTTTCTGATGTTTTATATTTTTTTTGTTTTCTTTTAAAGTCCATCACCACCTGCCGTCCCACGGCTCGCATCAATTCCTACAACATGTATTTATTTGTAATTTAGGTATTAGATTCACTGAATAAATTCTAAAGGGGTAACACCAAAATATCTACTCCCTACGATGTTGTATGTATATATATGTAGAGCGGGGGGATTATAGTATTCAAGAAAAGTTGAGACAGGTTCCTATCGCATGGTTCATATCATATCTCTTAGCGCTAAGCAGAATCCTACTTTTCTCTTTTCAAGTGGGCCTCGCATCTCCTTTTTCTTTAGGGAGACCACCCCACATCCTTATATAATTTTTTTTCCTCTCTTTCTTGAATAGAATGTTAGAGAACAGGTGATGGACTTTGATTGAGCGAGGAAGCATCTGCATCAAGTTCATGAAATTTTAGCACCCGTAGCATTACTCATTTTACTTTTCTTAAAATTAGCTATAACTCAATGCTTATAGTAATTTTCAGCTATCTTCTCTGACCATTGAGAACCCATGTCTACTACAAAATGTTCAATTTGACCAATAACCATTCAATCCACTCATAAGTGTACGAGCCTCACGAAATGACTTGAAATTGCAGCCTCATGGAAGGTAGTATTATCCTTTTACCACTGGATTATTACACCCTCGATGCATTTGCTAATCCTCTTTATTATAAATAAAGTTTGCTCAAGTTTGGACACGATGACTTCATCCTCATTTTTTTTTTCTTTGGGGTGGTAAAAGGGTAATTGTATATTTTCATGGAATATCTGATACACAGAGAAATATCCGAAACAATCAAGTGTGTCATCAATGTGGGGAGTTCTGGTGGAAGGGGACCAATAGGCAATAAATGAGATATTCACTAAGGGTGTGTTTGTTAACCATTCTTTTACAGAATTCAACTTCTGGTCAGAAGTGATTTTGAAAGAAAATGAGAAATAAATTTTTGAAGTGTTACCAAACACACTCTCATTCTACTTCTGCTTCTGCCAAATTACTAAACGGTGGCTGACGGCTGATGAGCGTAAGAGGGAAAGGAGAAGGAAAATAAGAAGTGAAAATAGGAAATAATCACTTCTAGAGAATCACTTCTGGCCTTAGAGAATCACTTCTTTTACCAAACACAATTCTCCTTCAGAAGTAAAAAATTGCTCTAGAAGTAATTTTTTTACTAAATGCATTTCTGCTCTAAAATTACTTTTGAAACAGAATTAGAAATTCTAGATGATTATCAAACGCATCATAAATTAATGGATTTGATAATTTTCCATGTCATGTCGCCTACTATTCATCGTCTCTTTCATTGTCCATTTCTCGGGGGCACTTTTCTCCAATTATTCTTTTATCCCTTTTTGTTCCTCTACATTGTGTTTGATCGTCAAGATTAAAGGCAGGATAAAATATATTATATCATATCCTATATTTGGTAGGTATTCAAGATAGGATAAAAGGGAATATGAGGGGATAAAATTATCTTGAAAGGGTGGGATAAGGTGGGATAGGATTTTACTTTCTTTCCTCTCCTCCCAACCTCTATGCCGTTGCCCTTCGCCACCACCCTTCGCCATCGCCCGTCGTTGTCGCCCACCCCTGCTGCCATCGCCAGCCGCCCGTCTCCACCTCTGCCAATTGGCCGCCACCACCAATCGCCCGTCGCTGTCACCGGCCGATCGTCTCTAATTAGACTTCTCTCCCCCCAATCTCCTCGTCATTGCCCTCCATCGCCACCCACTGCCACTACTGATCAACCGTCGCCACTGTCGGCCGTTAGCCACCATCGCTAGCGGCTGATGATGTCACCACCAACTGACCGCTTCTAACCAGAATTCTCTCCCCCCAACCTCTTCGCCACCACCAGCCTTCGCCACTACTCGCTATCACCACTGGTCACCCGTCACCATCGCCCGCCTTAGACAAGAATTCTCGCCCCAACCTCCTTACCGCCCGCTGTCGCCACCCACTCCCACCACCATCACCAACCATGGTGTCGAGCCTCCGCCATCAAAGCCTCACCGGCAGCTATTTTGAGAAAAAAAAAATTTTAAAAAGTAGCCTTAACTTATTTATCTCCAAGATGTCCATTTGCATATCCGATTTTAAATTCACCATTTACCAAATGGTAGATAAGATATAACAAAATCCCAGGATTTCTTATTCTATCATATCCAGTTCTATTCTGACAAAAAATCCGGACAACCAAACGTAACCCAAAGGTTTTTAATAGTTTTTCTTCCAATTATTTTATTGATTTAGGGGGTAATTACCCGATAAAGTTATTCCTTGACCAAAATATCCCTATATCTTAAAGAAATTTATGCCAAGTACAAAAGATACTCAAATCCCATCTCTCTCTCTTCCTCCTCTTCCGCCTCTGCCGCTAAGGGTGCGTTTGGCAACTATTCTGATCCAAAAAATTAATTATGTTCAGAACTGATTCTTTTTTATTCTGATTTATGATGATTTTTAGAAAATCAAAACACGTTGGGTAACTGCACATAATTTCTATTCCCATGAACAATTTCTCTTCCTAATTTTTTTTTATTTAAGTCAAATAATTACATATTGTCACTATAAAAGTAACTATACTATCACACAAATACAATCATCACAAGGAAAAGTGAATTTTTGCAACATATTAAATAAAAAAGTGATTTTTTTAGTTATCTCATATTATTTTGTACACAAATTGGTGATGGGTACTTGTAAAAAGATCGAGAGCAAAGCCAATTCATACATCACAAATGTGGACATACTTACACGGCGAGCAACTAAATGTGGAGGGTCCAGGTATTTGGTGTACTTGATCTATTAAAAATTCATACAAGGAGCACCTGAATAGATGTTCATGTACTCATTCTGGAATTGATTTTCATTAGACAAGTTCATCAATGTGGACATATTCACGCTTTAGGAATTAGCTTCATGAATGTATGTCATGAAGGTTGGTTCTACTAGAGAACAAAAGGCGAGAGAGAGAGAGAGAGAGAAGAGGATCAGATGCAATTTGTTGTGAAGCAGTAGAGAGAGAGAGAGAGAGAGAGAGAGAGAGAGAGAGAGAGATGAGACCAGCCAATCTATGAGATTCGTTTTGAGTAAGTTCTTTGGAAATTAAAAACTATTGTGATTAGTAAAACTTAATTAACATTTTAACTTCTACTTTGAAATGTTATATAGTTAAGACATTTATCACTTCTTTAATGATTTATTAGACTTTGTTTCAACAATATAATGAAAATACAAAACTTTTATGGGGCAAAAAATGATTTATTTTTGTAAAAAAAGAAATGTTTATCAAAAGTGATTATGGAACAAAGAATAAACTTTTTTTTTATTCTTGATTCTGCTCCAAAACTGATTACGGGAATGGAATCATTGATTTTGAGAATTATAATCATTTTTATTACCAAGCAGGATTGTCATCATTTTCTGTTCTGGAGAGTAGAATCAGAGAATCAGAATCGTTGCCAAACAAGCCCTAATGCTCCGATGTGACTAGATCCGTTGCATTTTTGCCGTCACACCTTTTCTCATCATCACTGCTTAACTAGTCGGTCGACCCTTGTGCTCTCTATCTCGTCTCCTCTATTAGGACCAGGGTGGTCGTAGCTTACCACCTCGGCATCGTGGCCTAGCCTCGAGTGATGCTCGCTAGGCCAGTCCTTCTTGTCTATCCCTGAAAACAAGAGGGCTAGATTTGTTGGGTCATGACCCTTCGCTGCCCAGATTTGGCATCGCTAAGGTCGGCGAAGCCAAGACTAGGCTAGGCCACCGTAGCTTCAATATCGGTGTCATTTTGATTGTTATTATTTGTGTTTAATGACAAGCTTTTCTCTCAATGACCATGACCAATTGTCATTCGTAAAATCGACTAACACCAAGCTCCCTATTGATATCGCGGCGATTAAAAAGACTTTGTCATTTTTTGGTGTTAACAATTTCTAGACAGAAGCAACTGAAAAATAAAACGTGGTCAAGGTGACAGAATTTAAGTACTCTTTTTATTTTACATATATTAATTAGATATCTAGGAAAGAGTGGGAAAAATATAAAGTTATGAAATGTTATTACCTAGTTTTCCAAATTCATTTTCCAGGGCTTAGATGAATTTGTCAACCTCGTACTTTTCTACAGCGATATGCATGTAGCACAAGATCCATACTCTTATCATCTACGCATTCAGAGCACGATTGGTTCAGATTCGATCTAAGAAATAATGCTTCTAATCTCTCAAACCATACCACATTATATTCTACCGGTAATTTTACATCCACTATTAGCCTCTGCCCCGGAATACCCCTGTTATAATATTTGAATTTTTTTTTTATAAGAAAAAGGGCAGAACCCAAAAATTACATTGTTACTCTCCTAATAAAACACGATCCAATCTAATCCCCTAACAATAAAGAAAGAAAACCTATTAGTTGCCTATCTATTACATGATTATCACTCGCATTGTTGGGTTGGATAACCCAATCTATAGCCATTCTCCATAATATTTGCATAATAAATCACACATTCATCTAACTTTTTTTTGAAAGTCGATAGGAGGTAGGAGCATCACATTTGTCCATCTACTAGATTACTGACTTTAAAATAATTATTATATGCTTTATGAATTAACATGCCATCTCTTATTTGAGGTAATATTCGTGATAAAATTTAATTCGGGGAAAAATTCAAATAAAAATAGTCTTGATAAGTGCATATAATAAGGAAATGCTTAGTGGCATATTTCAATTCTCTTTTTACTTTATTTCCTCATTTTTTTTCTCTTTGTGTCGTATCTACCTAAGCTTTCATCCCTTCAGTCGGCCCAAATCCCAAAACCAAATTAAAAAATTAGGATTATAGGGACAGCCATCATAGGTCCAAGAGGTGGCTTCCACTTCTATCACTTTATATCTCACAGAAGTATCTTCACTCAACAATCAGATGATCAAGTAAGTCGATCCGTTACCTTTCCAAAAAGTTCTAAACTTAACGTAAGAGGATCAATTCAATTATAAACCTTTTAATTATATCAATTTAATTATATAACTTTTAAAAACTTATCAATTTAGTCTTAAACTTTTCATTTATATCAATTTAGTTCTAAATCTTTTGAAAAATTGTCAATTTAATCATAAACCATTTTACGACTTATCATTTTAGTTCTTCTGATCAATTTTGACCGAAAATTGCTAACATGGATGTTAGCAATTCTACGTGACTGATAGAGCTATTGGACGTGGGACACTGAATTTCTTTAGGCTTTTCAACATCTCAAAGGTAAAATTTTTTCGAAAAACCCTATTAGAGCTTTGCTTGGAATGAGGCTATCTACTTTATTTGGATCGAAAAGAACTTTGTGTTTCATGATGGTCTTTCCACTTTTGCTAATTGAGTGATAGTTTTATGATGTTTGCTGTTGGAACTCAAATGTAACATTTGATCATCGAGCATAAGCTGATATTGTCTAATGAACACCAGAGATTGTGTAGCCATTAGTGCATTCCAAGTGTTGTTGTTGTTGTCTAAGCTGCAATAAGATGCTTGATGGTAGGGGTGTGCAACCAGACTGAGTTTACCCGATTTTCGGATCGGCCCACTTAGAAAATTGATTCGAGAACCAGTTTCCATATGAATCAGTCTGAGAACAGGTTCCAAATTTCAGGAACCAATTTGAACCGGTTCGGTTTCCGGTTCCTAGATTAGGCCCACTCGAACCGGTTCATAGAACCATTTTTAAGTACTCTTAAAAAAGCCCTAACTCCTCTCTCTCCCTCTCTCTTCGCAGTCGCATGCCTCCTCGCCACTCGCCAGCATCTCCTCGCTGCCTCTGCCACAACGCCGCCGTCACCAATCACTACGATCGGCCACCCAAGGCTCCCTTACAGTGCCTCATCTCCTCGCTGCCTTCTTGAGCACTCAGGTTCCCCTACGATCGAATTGAAGGCTTACAGGGGTGCATCTTCGTTCTCTCATTCTCATTATCAACGACCCTCTGATTTGAATTTCCTTCATCGTTCGAGTGCATTATCTGCTAGTGGGCATGTCACCATGTCCGAGTCTCTTAAGCCCTTGTGATAATTTTGTTCTGCTTTAGTCTTCCTTATTGGTGAGTATGAGTTGACCAATGGGAGATAATTGATTTGAATTTGAATCCCTTCTCAACCTGGTTTTTTTTAAGCCATTTTTCTGGGTTTGGAAGGTGGGTATAGGGGGGGATTTGCTTTATGGTGCTGTTTCTGAGAAGATGGCTGGCACAGGAAGATAGAATTGCTTCGACTCTATCTTGGGTTTTTTGATTTTGCAGTTCAGAGAAGATGACTGGAGCTGGAAAGTGAAATTTGTTTCGACTTTTGTCATAATTGCCCGCTAGATGTTCGTGAAAATTTCTCAGAATGTTCATAAATCAGCATATTTATATCAAGTCAGTTGCGTAAATCAGAATGTTCATAAAGCGTCCCTCTTTCAACATCTACAATATATTTGATACGTCGCACTGTCCAAGATGCTAGTTAGTTTGGGTCTAAACACTTGTCTCATCTTATGCATGCAATTATATTAACGTATAGAACAATCTATGGTACCGCTTGTTGATCATTGGAAAAATAGTGTAAATAGGGTAGACCCTGTTCCCAAATTAAAAAAATAGGTCAGTTCCAAAATAGGGTCCAAAGCAAACAAGGTCGGTTTTCGATCTCAAAAAATAAAAACCGATTATAATAGGATCGAAAACAAGTTTTAAATCTAGGACCGGCCCACCCGACCATGGCTTGATTGTGCTGGATGTAGTGTAGCCTTAGTAAGTGGACAGTGGTTGTTGGCCAAGGAAATAATTCTTTCTAAGAGATTCTTTTGCGTCATCACGGTGACGTCAGCGAGTGGAAAATTGTGGCTTTATCTTACACTTTTTGTGGTGGCCCTTTGGAAAAAGAGAAAGATGGAAAATTGTTTGTGGTCACGTTTTGGAAAAAGGTAAAGTAGGAGAAAAAGGAGAAAGAGAAAAAAAAAAAGAAAAAAAAAATTTGTTTGCGGTCACTTTTGGAAAAAGGTTAAGTAAGAAAAAAAGAGAAAAGATGGAAATGTGTTTGTGGTTGCCTTTTAGAAAAAGCAAAAGTAAAGATAAAAGGAAAAAGAGAAAAAGCTTCAACTTTTCCAGACATTAGTTCTTGCCTAAAAGACTACACCTAGATCACGAGGTGTAAAAATTAAGTTGGGAAATGCGGGAATCGAGGAATGAAAAAAAATTTGACGCAAAAGCGGGACTGAGACATACAGACATCGATATGTTAAAATAAGGATAGTATTTGTAGATTCCGCTTTGCTTGTAAGGATAGGCCGAGGCTCCCAGTAGCAATGAGCTGCAAGGTAATCTTCAACCACAATTAGGATTATAGGAATAGCCATCATAGGTCCAAGAGGTGACTCCACTTGGACCTTCACTCGTCAATCAGATGAAGCTGATGTTGCTACCTCTATCTAGAATAATTACCCAATAAATATTAAACTTATTATATGGCGATCAATTTGGTACTAAACATTTTAATTATGTCAATTTAGTATTACACATTTTGATAACTTATCACTTTAGTCTTAAACCTTTTATTTGTGTCAATTTAATCATAAACCTTTTGAAAATTTACCAATTTAATCATAAGCCATTTCATGACTTGCTTCTTTCAACTAATTTTGACTGAAAATTGCTAATATGGACATCAGCCATTCTACGTGATGTGGCCGATGTTGACAAGGATAATTTCTGCATTTAAAAAAAAAATCAATTTTCTCTTCTTCTTTTTCGTTTCTTTGTTTCCCTTTTTCTTTCCCTTTAGCCTATGGATGGTACTCGACCATAACCGGTGACCGGCCACAGGCGAGGGCCAATCTTGCCGCCTTTAGCGAGGGCTCGAACCTTGCGACTTGGCCGAGGACCACCCTCGTTGAATCTGGTGAGGGTCGCAACTCGCCAGCCCTCGCGGTCGGCAACAGGCCACAGGCAAGGGCCACCCTCTCCTAGGCTACGAGGCTCAAGCCCTCGCTTGTGGTCAATCGCCAACCATGGCCGTGTACTAGCCACAACTTAAGGGAAAGAAACGGGGAAAAAAAAGAAAAAGAAATTGGAAAAATGGTCCACGTCATTGCCAGCCACGCCAAGTGGATGGCCAGCGACTATGTTAGTGATTCCTAACCAAAATTGGCCAAAAAGACTAAATTGATAAGTCACCAACAAATTTAGGACTAAATTGGCAAATTTTCAAAAGGTTTAGGACTAAATTAACACAAATGAAAGGTTTAGGACTAAATTGGTAAGTCGTCAGAAGGTTTAGGACTAAGTTGGCACAATTGAAATGTTTAGGATCAAATTGGCCGCCGTATAATAGGTTTTGGATTTTTTAGACAATTTTCCCCCTCTATCTATATTGGCTTGGCAACTACAATCTACAAGACCAATTCCCTTCTTTAACAAAAGATCTCTTGAAGAAGCAATTCTAACGTTACAAAACCACCAACTTGGTTAGTTTGGTACAGTTCGATTTACCAATCCTCACTTTTGTTAATCACTCCTAACAACAAGTCACTCTTGCAATAGACTGAAAGTAATAAACAAAAAGGGTCTTCATCGTTGACTCACTAGAAGTTCATACTCGCCAAACTGAAGATGAGGTAGAACAATCAGGATGACCAAAAATTGCAGAATCAATTGTTTGGTTTAATCCTAATTTTTTTAAAGTTTAGGTTGATATATTGAACAAGCTGCATGCTAATGATAGACTCAACCAATGTTGTTCTAGAAGCTGCACTTGTTATCTATGCAAAGCTTATCTTGAATCTAGGTGTCACTTTTCTTTTGAGTGCAGTTTTCCTTAGTTTCGAGACCCATCCTTTCTCTTGCCGATAGAGCTATTGGATTTGGGACACTTAATTTCATTGGACTTTTCAATATCTCAAAGTTAAAACTTTTTCGAAAAATTCTATTAAAGCTTTTGCTTGGAATGAGGCTGTCTACTTTATTTGGATAAAAAAAAAAAAACTGTGTTTCATGATGGTCTTTCCATTCTTGCTAATTGAGTGATAGTTTTATGATGTTTGCTGTTGGAACTCAAATGTAACATTTTGTCATCGAGTATAAGCTGATATTGTCCGGTGGACACCAAAGATTGTGTAGCCAATATTGCATTCCCTGTGCCATTGATGTTGTGAAAGCAGCAACGAGATGGTTGCTAGGCTTTGAGTTGATTGTGCTGGATGAAGTGCGGCCTTCGTAAGTGGACGGTGTTTATGATCTGTCAGCCAACGAAATAATTTATTCTAAGTGATTCTTTTGTGTCAGCACGGTGACGTCGGCGAGGGGAAATTGTGACCTTACATTACACTTTTTGGGTGGCCCTTTGGACAAAGAGATAAGATGGAAAATGGTTTGTGGTCCCCTTTTGGAAAAAGAGAGAACGTGGGAAAAAAGGAAAAAGAGAAAAGATGGAAATATTTTTGTGGTCGCCTTTTAGAAAAAGCAAAAAGCAAAGACAAAAGGAAAAGGAGAAAAGATGGAAAATTGGGGCTTTATATTACATTTTTCTTGTCTAAATTCTTAAATAATCCTCAACAAAACCCTCCACTTTAGATTCAATTTACATTATGCCCCAAACTTTTTTTTTTTTCTAAAAAACATATCCAACTTTCACTCTAATTCCAAATTTGCTCACATGTCCAAAAATCGCTACCAATTTTTTCAAAATTATCAACATCAAGGCCAATAGAGGTTCATTATCGGAACCTGCATCTTCATCAACGCCCTATAAAGCCTATAAATAGGCTCATATTGCTAATCTTGAAGAAATCAATGGGATTTTTGGATGCGTGGGCAGATTGGCGATAATAAATTTTTAATTGGCTTTTATGTTGATAATTTTGAAGAAATTAATGGAGTCTTTGGATGTGTGGGCAGATGGATTTTGGAATAGAGGAAAAGTTGGGAATTTTTTTTTTGGCAACAAAAGGTTCAAGACTGAATTAGGATTAGACTTAAAGTCGAAGATTTTTTAAAGGAAATTAACCCACACTTTTCCTAGCCGCCTTTTGGAACAAGGAAAAGTAAGTCAAATAGGAAAAAGAGAGAAGGTGACACATCAAATCAAAGGACAATAATATGGTTCACCACTTGTGGTGGATTATAGGTTCTATGCTTTCACAAACATCAGCGAAAAAGATGAGGAATAGTCTTGGTAGATTTTTTATCTTTAAGGTTGGGCCCATGTGACGGGCCGTTGGAAATGGGGCACGGCCATGCCTGGGAACAAGCCCAATCGTGCCGGGCCTGAGCTCAATCATGCCTGGCCTAGCTAATACGACCCATTGCCTTGCCCTAGAGTTAACTTCATGCCGGGAATTTTTCACCGAATCGAAGGCATGTGCGAGATTCATTGGTCGATATAGTCACCATATAGGCCGACACTGATGCATTCAGCACTATCCAATCATGGCATCAATCTTAATTTCATTTTCGGGGGAAGTGCAATAAAAGGGAAGCCAAGTATGAACCTGAACTTATTCAAAAGCTTAAATATTGGTTCATGGACTGAATGGATTTATAATTGTTTCATTCCTCAACGATTATCTTATAGGAGATTCTTGGAAGGTCGAAAATGCTCACATGTGTATCTCAACATTTTATTTACATGTGTAGTGAGCCTAATGTTTAAGTCTTAGTCTTAGTTTTATTTAGACATTGATTTTCCCACCATTCAATGTCTAAGAAACTAAGGACGCGCATGGCAACACTTCTGCTTCAGAAATTAACTTCTGGCCAAAAGTTAATTTTTCTATTTTTGCTCCAGAAGTAGATTTGTGGAGGAGAAATGCATTTGATAAAACAGGAGAAAATTTCTGCTTCTTGATGAAAAATAATAATATTTTAATATTTTTGAAATTTTAAATTTTTTGATTAATTTTTATTTTTTTTCCTTCCTTCTTGCTTTCTACACAGCAAGAAGTGTGGCCGGCGACGATTGCCGAAGCTTGCCAGCCATTGGGCGAGGGTCGCAACCCTCACTTGGCCTTGCTAGCTACGACCGAAGGCAGCCTCGCCCACGGCCGATGAGTTGCAGGCAAGGCTAGCCTCGCAACCCATCGCGAGTCCGATGACCCATTGCGAGCTCCGGCAATGCATCGCGAGCCTCGCCAACCGCGGACAAGGCCGCCTTCGCCCGCGACCAGCGAGGCCGTGGCGATGCTGCCTCGCGCGTCTAGGCGAGGGCCGCAAAGCCTTCGTTAGCCATACTTCTTGCAACAGGAAATAAGAAGGAAAAAATAAAAAATAAAAGTGCTCAAGAAGTAGAGAAGGAAGAAAAAGTTACTTCTTTTTTTGGGACCTTTTCTCATGACTTATGCTCCTTGCATATCCTTCTATCTTGAAGTAAGACATTTGAAGCAAAATATTCGAAATAACTCGTAGTAGAAATAGCATATATATTAAAGTTTGGATCCGCTTTGTTTATTCTCTTTTTCCTTCAAGGAACACCAATTTCTCTCCAGCCATACGCACAAAAACATATAATCTAGCGCTGTTCTCCATATCCCGTTAGTAGTCCTCATTTTCTTATAAAGGAACTGGCGTGGCAAAACTTCTTTTACCAAGTACGGCATGTATACACCTTACCCCCTTTTAAGATTTTTACCGGTTCAAATTGCTCCTAAGATTTTTACCGGTTCAAGTATTTGGATGGTTGCAAAAATGGCAACCTTCTTCTAGTCATATTGTTGGGTTTCCTGCAAATGCAATTTGATCTTTTGCGAATTTTTGTTTTTTTTAAGCAGTGGTTTTTCTTTTTTAACTTTGAACAGTGCTTCTTGTTTCTTGTGATTAGTGCGTAGTAATAGTGGTATTGGAGAAAACATTGGATCCTCAACACGCAATATTAATTGGTTATTTGAGACCAATTACATCTAATAATTACACATCGAGAAGGTAGCTGGAATCACATAAAATATGAGATTGATGATTACGTGAAAAAGAAATTTACTAATTCAACCCAAAGTATATCCATTCTATTTGATTTTTCCCTCTCTCGATGTACCATCACATGGACCGTTCACCTCTACAAAATTAATAAGGGTGAGCCTATAATCGTTCTTGGGTACAGCCCCTCCATAGATTTTCACTATTGGATCAAACAACAGAGAATCACATCCGTCCATATTAAAATTTGTTGAATGACTAAGATTTGTTGAAAGAAATAGATCTGTTATTTCTTAATCCAACGATAACTAGTGGCGACTATGGCCTGAACCTACTAATAACAATAATAGTGAGAGTATAGTGCAAAAAGGTTGGCCATTGGATGCCTCAAGAATGAGATAGCTTATGAGATGGCCTGTGGTTGGATACAATCTTACATTTAGCTACCTTGTCCATGATGTGTCATAAGCCTTTCCTATCAACAGACGTTATTGACATCCAATTCGCAATATCCCAATTGTTTCTTGATGAATATAATTTATATACAAATTTCTTGTTTCTCATTAATAAAACAAAATTCTCTTGTTTGGTTTTCTCTAGGGAGTGCTGCATTATGATCTTCTGTCTGTAGTTCGGTGAAAAAAAAAAACTTTCCATTTTTGACTATGTCTAGATTGTTTCAATGATTGACTATTGATCAATTTGTCCGGTGCTAAGCAATTCTTTGTCCATCAATAGCAGTGCATCAGTGCTTCTGTGAGAGTGATAGATATGTTGCATTTAATGTCCTAGACAACTTCTGGATGGTAATAGCTAATAAGTCTTCAAGCATATAGTTCCGTGTAACGTTGGACTGTAGCTGAATCGCTTTTATTGGTAAGTGCTGGTTTTTATTTGTGTCAGTTTAGCAGTTACAGTTTGTAATAAACATGGAAGGATTTGGTTTTTCTGTGGATGTTTAACTTCGTTGCTTTTGTTCTCTAAAAGCATTATCTGATCTTTTTGCTTAGAGATTGCATTGTATTCCTCTGTGATAACAGTTGCACTATCAGTAATTTAACCTTGGGCACCTGAAATTCCCCCAAAATCATTCATGTCCCATCACAATTTCAGGATTTTAGTAAAACTTTTTCCAAAGTCGACAACTGTCGAATCCCACTCTCCTTCGCATCCAACAGAAAAGAAATTCATGGAAAAAAGAATTAAAACAAACGAACTACAACAGAGAATGTGGTAAAAAAGGAACAAGAATATTTTGAGCTTACAATCGCCAAAGGAGCTTTTCAAATGGCGATGTCGAAACAAAATACGAGTTGGTTTCTTTTGGACAACGTAAGATTACTCGATAGGTGATGCTCAATTAATCGTCTCAATGGATGGAGGATTCCAGAGCATGGACGCCGCAACCAATGAGGGCTCCTAGAGGAATCAAAGCTATTAATGGGGCTCCTGGAGGCGACAGCGAAGGCAGAGGCAGCAATGACATGGTGGAGGTGGAGCTGAGTTTGGGAGTGAGAGAGAGAGAGAGTGAATTAAAACAAAAAAAAAAAAA
>BCNH02000011.1:5160881-5172721 GCA_001662345.2 Metrosideros polymorpha var. glaberrima
AAAAAAAAAAAAAAAAAAGAGGAAGAGATAAAGAGTGTGTCTTCTATTGGAGGAGGACCCAATTTTGAGAGAGAGAGAAGCTGACGTGGTGCCATGTGTCGATCAATAAGTGGATCAGGACTATGCTAACATGATAAAGACTATCTAATATTTTCTCCTCTTGTTTAAAATTTTTCCTGGTGACTAGATTCTAAAGATGGCGATTGATAATGATTGTTGTAATGTCATCCTCCTCTACACTCGCTGCTATGGGTGAGCAAAGGAAACTGCCTGGGCCGGACCGAACTAGTCGATTATGGGCGGCTCCTGAGACATTGGTCCAATTCTCAATTCCAATTTCTTGGAACCATTGTTTTTTATCTGGTTCTTGAGTCTATGTGTGGAATCGCCCACCCAAACAAGATCTACTTTTTCTTAAAAAAATTTCTTACAGATTTGTAAAAACTAAAAAGCCCTAATCCTTAGTCCTTCACAAACTGATGTCCCTTTCTATTGATGATACTTGGTCTGCTTCTATGGGTTATGCTACTTAACTATGACTGAACTCTTAAGCAGGACTAAACTCTTAAACATAAAGTTAACTAGCACCTTCTATCAACAAAAGAAAAAAAAAACTAAACAAATAATCCAAACAATCCACAAAAAGAAATGCATCAATAATTCATATGCCATGCATACTTGTGAAGAAAACATTTCACTGTTGCAAGGTGAAACAGTGAGCTCCCAAAATCAACACAGAGGAAAAAAAAAAAAAAAACACCGGTTTCATTGTCCCACCCAAGAACCGAACCGCACCAGCCAGTCCGGTTCGATTCCAGGATCATATTGTCTAATACCCAATTCCAGAAACTAATAACCAATCCCTTTGGTCTAATACTCGGTTCCTAGATGGGAACCAAACCGCCCAAGAACCGATCACTCCTACTTGCCACGATAAACAACAAGTTCCCTGACAGCCTAAGTCAGTCATAGTTGGTCGATAAAGTTACTCCATGCTTTCCATATTCATCTTCCAGGGTTTTGATGGATTTGTTGACGTCATCTATTACTACAATGATAAACAACATGAGATCCATACTCTTATCTCATGCGTGTTTAGGTCGCAGTTGGCTTAGATCAGTGCGGCTCCCTACTTGAAATAATTGACTTTAAACGAGATATAGTCCGTATTGTCCTATATACAAAGAAAGATTTTTCTAATATGCAGTCCTTAAAATTCATGGTAGAGAATATGTGAAACTCATTTCTTGATAATTACGGTTGACACAGGAATTTTCGCCAATAAGTCAAATATACATTTTTTATACAAAAAATAATTTAAAAAAATAAAAAATGAAAATGATTCAGCCCTCTGGACCAAAAGGGCATCCCATTAAAATCGGATCAGGCCCACTACTCCGGTTCAGCTCAATCCAGTTCGCAAGTAATCACTTCAGCCCTTGAAAAATGAAACTAGGCCCATGGGGAATAAAACTCGGAGATGGCGACCCGGGAAGACAAAGAAATTGAGGTCGACGGATTCCCACCGGTCGACGACGCCATCCCATTTTCTCGGTGACAGCACGTCAGCTCACGGCTTTCCGTCGGCGACCCCGAGGAGTGGCGATCGGCGATTTCAATCAGCAAATCCGGTTGTCATTCAAAATCGGCCTCGGCGGAGCTTGATCTCTCCAGATTTTTCATACGCTTTCTCTAAAGATGGTGGAGCGAGCGACAACGAGCGCTCAGGATAGTAGCCCGAACAAAAGACCGAGAAGTTGCAGGGCCTCAAGAACTGATCAATGGAGGTCAGGAACAGCAACAAACGGAACGAACTCGTTGATTATGGAAATCCATCAACCAAGAGCCTCACCTTCCTGGTCGTTTCGTATCCGATTAAATCTAAATATGACTTCAATTCCTTCCTGATTTGCCTTTTTATCTCCGTTTCGTTATAATTTCTTCCGTTCTCTTGATGTCTTCCGAATTCCGTTGCCATTGGTTGTGCTGTCGAGGGGGGGAATCAAGTTTGCAAAGGAGGCGTTCGATGGAATGACGAAGCTGGACTCTGTTTCGAGGAGTACCTGTTCAAGATGGAGATGGTCTGTGACTCGGGAGTGGTGACTTTGGACCAGTGACCGAGCCAGAGCGAGTCTCTCCAAAATGGAAGATCAGAGAAGCTTGCCGACCGCGTTGCTCTTCATTCAAACACGTTAAGAACTGCTCGCTGTCCTCTGGCCGGCTCCACTACCATGCCACAGGCCACAGCACCACTAGCCACGCTTCTGCCATGTGTACGCTATCGCTGCCACTCTGTACCAGGTTGTTTCTATTCCGAAATCGATTGCACGTTCAGATCTTCTTCACTGCTTTGTTCTTCTATCAGGCATCTGAGTTTCTCGTTCGGAATGTTTTTCTCTCGGTTACGTGGGGCCTCACATCTTAGAACGTTATGCTGCTCGTTGTTGCCTGTTGTTAAGGTTAGTTGGGTGGGGATAAGGAGTCTATCATGGACTTCTTTCCCATTATTTTCCATTTGCAGCTAGCTGTACAGGGTCTCGTAGATTGATCTTTAATAAGCGAACTCCTTAGGCTTTCTTAGTGCTGAAGTTCTCTTTCGTTCTATACAAGTCGCAATGTTTACAAGGGTTCCGTCTTGCCCTGGTGATGAAACTAACAAGTGGAGGACGTAACTCCTCCTGCCTGCTCAGCATGCTAACACACCTCCATGAAACGGAGGGCTGAGTCAAGTACTCCCTGGTTCATGGAGGATGCTACTTGCATTCATTCTCTTCTAGTCTACTAGTACTTATGGCCTCAATTTGGCAATTACTGTCCTCAATAGGAAGATGTGGAAGGATATGGAGATTTGATAAAGAGTTGGTTGATGGCATCATCACGTGATAAATAAATGATAAAATGAAAATACAAAAAAATAGATATTCCATAAGATTTGTGATCTTAGGAATGTAAAATTTATTGATCCCTTATGTTAAGGATGCAATTAGTGATTAGGTATTAGAATAGCGAAAAAATCGGGTCACATTGCAACAGTGAATAAACATGATAGTGATGAATTTGCTTTGGTATCATTTAGTCTTACAGAGGACAAGCGCATCACTTAGGTAGAAATACCCCTACAATTGGATTGCGACTTAGCTCAGCGGATTCTGTCCCGGAGCTTAATAACGAGGCCATATATATATTCTTTCCCGACTTATTTCGGGTTTACTTTTCCTATTTTACTCTCACTTATCTTTTATTACTTTTTTGATGTGTTTTGTCGATCTCTTTATATTCCCTTCATGTTTTGTCTATTAGTTGAGTACACTCTTAAGACCAAAATCAATAGTAACCTTGCATGGACATTTAGTGGAAAAGAACTTTAGGACTCATAATTTGACAAAATACTACATGGGACACTTATTTAATAATCAATCAAGTTAAGGTGCCGAAAGGGCACTAGTTGTATAGAGTAATGTAATCAAGTCCCTAGATTTAGATCTCTGATTACATAGGAAGTGAGACATGAGAGAATATTTGACTTGGCTCCTAACCGACCGCAGTAGACTAGTGGTGACTCCAAATTAAAGTAGAATTTTCATAAATAAATAAATCAAACGAACTCCTAATGTTGCACAAGGTAAAGGTTTGGGAAAACCCGCGTCAAGCGGGGATCAAAACCCGCTCCCTAATGAGCCTAAGGAATGCTTGGGAGCATTGCAACTTACTTGTTTAATAGAAAGAGATTCTAGCAATGCAGTTAATTGAGGTAAAGAGAAAGAATGTAGTAGCTTGATTAAGTAATGTTTGCACGTAAACATCAATACTTCAATTAGAAATGTGCTAATCACTAGTAAAGACACCGACGATCTACTAGAAAGTAAAAGTGAAGGATCGGATGGATTTTCTATTAACCGGTACCCATGATACATTTACTCAAGTTAATTTTCGTTTTACTAGAAATTCCAAACCGGTACCCCCGATTCAAATTACTCTTTGTTAACATTCCATCAAATATCCTATTAAAATGCATATGTGTCAATAATACGTGGATTTTTCACGTTGGATCTGTTATTTTCCATGTCAAGTCTTGCAATCGTCTGCCACTTGTGTTGACACTATATTTTAACAAATCATTGAATAGAATGCTAATGGAGGGTATATTTGAGTCAAGGGTAACGCTTTGAAATTTTTTGTGCGACAAAAATTAGATTTGGATTATTATGTCATGGAGTTACCGATATGGGATTTTTAATGATATTCTCCTAAGTTCTTTAACTTGACTGTTGACATGTGATGCCCTTGGGGGATGCGTCTAACCCACCAATTAAAACTCTTCACATCAAATTGAAATAGCCAAGCACGAAATAGAATTAATTAAATGCTATCTTCCAAATTGCTACAGGAATAAAAATGAACTACAAGCTTAGTATATAATCAACTAATGCATTCACCATCTAAAGAGAATATATAAATTGACAAATATTATGGCTTAGATAATTTGCATCTCATATAGTACGAAAATTTGTTGACTATTGATGCTAGAATTTACAGTTTGCTGATTGTATTATCGTGTTAGGAAAGCATTGCTGTACACATCCAATTTAATTTTGAGAATCAATTCCATAAATTTCTATATCTGATAATAATATTTAGGATATAAAGTTAATTATTAATTAACTTGAAGTTTTGGATGGCACATGTGGAATCTCAAATGGGTCACTAATTTTGTGACGTGTGGAAAGTTTGAAGGATGATTTTTTTGTGTCCATAGTCATTTGGAGTGTGATGCATTAAGATTAGATTGATCGGTGTTGAGATATATGTTGATTGTGTGGAGTGACGATGATTAACTTACCACCATAGTAATTAATAACGGGGACCAATACACTCCAAAGTACGTATCGGATAATTTTCAAAATATAAAATTTACTTAGTTGAGATTTTCCTAATATCTTATAGCTTTTGCCTATAATTTTAACAAGTTCAAAATATTTTTCTATCGTATTGGTATTTAGAGCGAACACCAATTTCCTTGTTTATTTACTGAATTACAAAATATCTTGGTAACTTATAATATATTCGTCAATCAACCCAAAACGTGGCCATGTGTAGCATTTTTTTCTAGATCACATCTCCTCCACTTTTCACCACAAGCTTTTAATCCAATCTCATCATTATTGTTATTCTTAGTAAATTGTTCTTATCCCTTTGCAACTCTTGTACAAACTTTTAATTGTACTTCCCTTCTTGATAGTCTTCAAGTTTCAAAAGAAAGAAAAGAAATATCACGTCACTTTCCTCTTCAATTTTTACTCTATAATCTTTCGAGTAAAAACGAGTGTCCTACACTTGTGTTACTAAAGCTCCTATTCCATCTTTCAAGTGCTTGCAAGGTGAAATAATGTACTTCACTACCTTTTTATCAGATTGGTTTTGTTGTTTTAAAGATTGAGAGATTGTTAATCTTTGTTCTTATTTATTTTACTTTGAAGGTGGTTAAGGTTTTGAGTTATCCAAGTCTTTATTCAAGGTAAGTGAAAACTCTAGGGAATAAGTTAAATTGATCTACTTAGTACTCTTGACTTGGTTGATTGATATTTGTTAATTTAGTTTGAGCTTCAATGTTAAGTGTGAGCAAGTTTCAACAATGGGCTGTTGAGTTATTGTGATTGTTTGACTTGTATTGACAAGTTTTTACACGCCTAAGATGTATTTGATTGGCTTTCATAAGGTTGTAGCATTTTGGATGGGAAAAATGTCAAAATGACGAAAACTGACCAAGTTGTCGATTTTGAGACTGATTGTAAAAACTGACCAAATTGTCAATTTTGAAACGAAGTGTTGAAACTGACCAAGTTGTCTATTTTGAGTCCGAGGTTCCATTTGTTTCGTAGAAAATATGATTTGAAAGACATTTTCGTAAAAATAATCACTTATATTGCTCGAAATAATTAGTTAATAAAAAATATTTCATTATCAACTACAATTTATGTCTACATATTTTCGTAGACAATAAAATAAAAAAAATTCATTGTTAACAATAATTTATGTCTCAACATTTTTGTGAACGATAAGTTTTTTTCATTTATTCATTTTTGTAAGTGATACATGTGATCAATTTTTGAAAAATGTTTTTTAAATCATTCATTTTCCGTGAAACAAATGCACCCTAAGTGTTAAAACTTACCAAGTTGTCAATTATGAGACTAAGTGTAAAATTGACCAAGATGTCGATTCTGAGACTAAGTATAAAACTGACCAAGATATCAATTTTTTACTAACTGTTGGCTGGTTGATGAAGTTGCCGATTTTCTGACTTAGTTACTGATTGATTGTGCAAAATGGTCAATTTTCGGTCAACAAGAGTATAAATTAAATATTCACATTTCTTATAATTGAAAGATGATGAGAATTACTTAAATTTTAGAAACATGGATAATTGATCTCAATAATCTATGAATTTGCTAAAGTCCTTTAATGATGATGGCATGGTGAAAAGAGGATGAAGGTTTGTGTGTTGATACGTAGATATTTATTTAATAGACACTATTTATAAGGAAAATGCCAAGATATTAGTATGTTATTATTTGTAATCGTGACTAATGGAAGCTACAAGGCATTTGTGGTAATGAATTGCATAAAATGATGCTATGTAACGATTGTTGATTCTTGAGAATGGGTATGTAAGAGATATTGAAGGGTGTTGGTTCCGTTGTTAATGTGAGGAATACCATGAGATTATGGTGGCATTATCTACACTGCTATTATATGATTTTATAAATGGAGATTATTATGTTATAGTTACGTCTCTCATATATTAGTGGTGATGATGCCTCGTTAATCAAGATGTCGTGATGCCCCATTAGTTGGGATGTCCCGTGAGTCGAGATGCCTCATGAATCAAGATGTCCTATGAGTTGGGATGTTTCGTTAGTCGAGATGATTGCCAATGACAAGTATGATACATACATATATATCCACCTATGTATATAGGTGGGTACTATGTGGTACTTGTGCATCACAAGATATTATGTCATTTGCTAGTGAATGATCTTATGCAACATTGTTCAATAGTTTTCATTGGCATATTATGATAAGAATAGATTATTTACTCATTTGATTGTCTTACATAACTATTTTGTACTCCTCTTGAATTTACTTTGTTTTTGTTGATATTATGTTGAGTGATAAGATGATCTTTTACCTTAGATTTAGAGATTTCATTTGCCGATTCATTTTACAGATTAGTGTGATGGATCCTCCTCTCGCACTATGATTTGGAGCACCTATGTAGTATGTATTATAAAAGTGATTATGATGATGTACATGTACTGGAATTTGAAATAGTATATATTAAATGTAATTCCTCTGTTTTGGTTGACATAATAGGGCTACCAGAGTTAATCCTCCATTATTTTATCGCATGGGACACTAACATTAATGGCGAGATGGTGGGCCCATTGAGAGGATCCGATGGTCCACCTGGTATGACAATGGTGGTGATGTGACGTTGCCAGAAATTATCAACCCTTGAGTTGGATAGTGGTTTGAATAATGTAAAGGCTCGCTTTTGATTAAGCGTGGGTATAGTGATGATAGTTGGCCTGACCTTCCCAAGATTGATGCATTGTTATCTATTTCTTTTTGGGTGCTTGTATTAATATTTGGAAGATGAATATGTACATTATTTAAACTTGTTATATTTTGGTTATTGAATGATGTGATTATTTTATTATGCTTCCGCGTGTTTCAAAGAGTAATAAATAACTTAAGGAAAGTCTTGTGTCGCGCGTGATGTTTTAGGGCGCCACAGCTGCCATAGCCGGAATATATGACTATGGAGGAAAGTAAGGTCCCATATGCATCCAATTCCAAATCAATAGGGAAAAGAAAGTGGCATGTACTACAGCAAAGATTGATCAGAACCGTCAATTCTCATTGCCTCAGCCTCTTTGTTATGTACTTAAATGACTATAATTTATTCTGAAATATTCAAATGAAAAACATCACCCCAAAAGTATCTAATACTTGCTTGTTAACGCAAGGATGGCTAGAAAAAAACACTGACAATCCAGTGTGCACTCCAATAAAATTAAGGTCGGCTTGACACAATTATGTTGGTCAATCAACTGTAAGCAGACAAAAGGAAAGCTGGAATGGGCAATGACTTTCTAACCCCACCAGGGGTAGTTCCTAGCTCTATCCTTATTTAGAAAAATACCCCGGTACATGGTGACAAATTTCGACTTTAGATCCACTAGGCCCAGAACTTGATCGTAGAGGAACACAATAACCGTAGCAGTCATGGAGAATGGGGATACTAAGGCTGCTAAAACCATCAAGAGCATCCCAACGAAAAGGACTGCAATGACCAGAACAACGCTCGCGAGCCAAGTAAGTTTGCTCACTGCTCCAATTAGGGCTGCCAAAAATGCCACTGCCATGCTGATGAGAGCCATCAACAATAATGACCCTGCAAAGTTGTAAGCAAGTCTTGCTACGAGTAAATCGGTATAGTTACCCCAGAGG
This sequence comes from Metrosideros polymorpha var. glaberrima, assembly GCA_001662345.2. Lineage (NCBI taxonomy): Eukaryota > Viridiplantae > Streptophyta > Magnoliopsida > Myrtales > Myrtaceae > Metrosideros > Metrosideros polymorpha. The sequence goes on from BCNH02000011.1 coordinate 5,169,396, forward strand.
AGGACTACGACCGCAAGGATGGAGCTGTACATGGCTAACATGTTGGCAATAAGGAAAAGCTGAAACACTCCCTTGTGCAGCATGGTCGCCGTTCCTGGATGTGGATCCCTGGATGCATCATATCCACCGGGCAAGGTGATGCCGGCACTAAACGTGACGGAGGCCACTAGTGTGGCCACTAGCAATCGAGTGCCAATCTCCTCCTTAATCCAATTGGCGTAAGATCTGATTCTTGTAGGATTTTTCTCCACTAATGACCGAAGTACTGCGTCTTCGTTTTTCTTTATACCAGCGTTAATCAAAATTGCTAATCCCAGATATTGCAAATGTCAAATCATACAATTAGTCATCAAACCTGAACACAGTAGATTTAGTTAACAGTAAACACAACCTGCAACCAAAATTTACAATACCCCTGAATTTTTCGATGGCCTGGTTCCGTATACCGTGACCACATCCCGGGCAGATAAGCGTTCATTGTTCAGAACATGCAAATCAGTATTTTTGTCCTTTGTCAAAGAGAGCAAAACTTGGCAATGGTTGTGCCGCGATGCCAAATGGAGGGGTGTGTTTCCGTCGACATCTTTCGCATTCACAAGCTTCCTGATGCCAGGCTCACCGCATTCCTTGAGTATGTGTCTGACCACGTTTTTATTCCCGCCCATGGCTGCCATGTGAAGAACATTCTGACCCTTATTGTTTTTTATCTCTGCCAGGTCGGGCCACGTGTGTTCAATTAATTCGTAGATTGTGAAGTCGCTGCGGCCTTTGCAAGCGATGTGAATCGGATAGGAGCCGTTTTTGTCCTTATGAAGGGCGAGACAAGGGCATTTTCTCAACAGGAGGCGCACTGCCTCCGTATTTCCAACCGATGCTGCAAAGTGCAGTGGTGTCCCCTCGTTTTCATCGCGCACGAGAAGTAACTTCGGAAGCCGATCTATAATTTCTTCCAGTATATCTGATAATATAGGCCATAGCAATTTTTAGGTTGGGTGAAATTTACTCGTTAAATAATTGTTGCTGTTAGTTCCTGCAGAGTTATTTGCTTTTTAACCAAAAGCAATTATCAAGCTATTCTCCAAATTGGACGAATACGAATTTTGAAAAAGAGCAAAAAGCAGTGCAATTTACTTACATCTATGCATTTATGGTCTACAACTACATATAAAAGTATACATTACCTAAATTACTCATCTGAAGTGCGGCAAAAACTGGTGACATGCCCGATATCTTGACCGCGTCAGCTTCATCTCGAGCAGAAGAATCCAAGAGAAGCCGAAGAATCTCCATGTCCCCGGTTTCGGCTGCCAGATACAGTGCAGATTTACTATCCTTGTTCTTCCAGTATATAATTTCTGAGTCTATTCCCTGGCGAATTATCTTTTCTGTTGCGTTCAACCTTCCATCTTGAACGGCGACATGGAGCGGAGTATCCTCTGAGTTTTTCCGGGTCATGAGGTCAGGGTAATGAAAGAGAATGAGCTCCATGACCTCTTCTCGCCCAGAGCTTGCTGCTACATGACGCAATGAATTCCCGGAGGGAGTGACTTGGTGGAAGATTAGCGACAAAGCTAGTTTCCTCGACTCCGACACCTTTTCTAATGCATCGATGAATTTCTCAACGTCCCCTTCTTTTGTGGCTTTATATAGATCACGATCCATAATTTTGTTCAGATCACCATCTCCGAGCTGTTGTTGGTTATCTGAAGTCGGGACGTATCTCGCCTTCAAAGCTTCAAGCCTTTCGTTTGGCGTCGCCCTCGTTTCCCTATCGTCAATGCTTATAGCGTGGGCCATTTCGGACTGCGGGAGTCTTTCTTGATCTTTTCCACTCTTATGTAGTAAGAATGCAAAAGGGGTGAGTCTCTCTGAGAGACCACTCACGCTTATAAAGGTCGACTTTTTACATCAAACATACACCCGATGCGACTCACCTCGGCCAATGCCATTGATAAAAGACCCACGGTCAATGAGTGATCAGTCAAATACACTGTTAATTATCGTGTCCAAAAGTAGCGAGACCCCTACTGTTCAAAGAACCCAAGTTTCAATTTTATTTCTACACTATGATTAATTCCGTTGGTTACATCATTAATAACATGAGTCTACTCACTACTCTTTTGCTCAGTTGAATGTCATAGACTCACCTCAAATAATGCCAAGACAACCATCAAAAAAGGCAATAGGACACCAGCGGTGTCATGTGTACGATGCTCACTTTAGTGCTAAAACATTTTTTCAAATTACTAAAGTGTCAAAATTGGAGAAAAACGATCACTTATTGCCAAATCGGAGAAATTTCGGCCAAGGCACGTCGGAGGCTGATGTGGCATTTTTAAATTAATATCTCCTTCCTACGTGGCATTTTTTTTTTATTTTTTTATTTCTTCAAATTTTCATTACAATAAAAAAACAAAAAAAAGGCTAAAAACTTATTAAAAAATTGAAATTTTAGAGAGAGAGAGAGAAGGGCAAGGCAGGGTGGTGGGCACTGCCGCTGCCAAGTTGCCGGAGGGGCCAGCGACCGCCGACCCTAGGCGAGCGTCGCCTAGATTTGGGCTCTCGCACTCGGGCTGGACGATGGTCAGTAGCCCTCCCACAGGGCCAACCACCCTTGCCTAGGGCTGGTGACCTCCGTCGGCCCCTTAAACAATTCGGCGCCAGCGGCTGTGCCACCACTTTCCCTTGCCCTTCTCTCTCTCTTTTTTGTTTTTATTTATTATAATAATAGAATTTGAAGAAGAAAATTAGTTTTTTATTTTTTTAAAATGCTGATTGGACCTCTAGCAAGCCACATCAACTCAAAATATTAATAAAAAAAATGCCACGTCGGATTTTTGGCTGCCATGTTAGCTTCAAATCGGAGTTAGCACTTAAGTGATCGTTTTTTAAAAAAAGTTAGCACTTAAGTGATCTGAAAAAAAAAATTGGTACTAAAGTGAGTGCCGTACACAAGTTTTGACATTTTTGGTGTATTTTACTCGAACATTCACTATACATCTTTATAAAAACATCACAACTCATCATCCCAAATTCAGTATACCATATACGTAAAATATTGAAATGGGTTATATCTTTTTTATAATACTTTTCATATTTAATCAACAATATCAAATCATCAATAACAAATCAACCATCAATGGTCTATTCCATTGATTACTCTCTATTGAACAAACATCGATGGTAATTCCATCGACCAATCTAGTATTCAAAATCTAACTATAGCCACACTTAACGCCTATGACATAGGTGACCAAGTTTACCCCTTTGGCTAAGTTTCCACCTATATCAATCGGTGGTTTGGCCCACCTGCGTAGCCGCCCCCC
>BCNH02000011.1:5176922-5188102 GCA_001662345.2 Metrosideros polymorpha var. glaberrima
ATCTATGAATGGATTATAGATGGTATCTCTGAACAAAATTTAATAATTTTTTTTAAATCAAATGGTAATGCTTGCTACTGTGTACAAGACATCACTAGACACTATGGACCAACAAACAGCATACCTTTGGGAGGACACTAGAAGTACCATAAGTTTTGTACGAAAATCATTTAAGTGTCATAACTTTTTTTGGCTCACTTAAGTGCCATAATTTTAAAAAAATGATCTCTTAAGTGCCATTAGCGATTTGCCTCGCCGGAAATCTGACGTGGACACCGGAAAGTACAATTTTATTATTATTTTATTGTTTTTAATAAAAATTTTAAATTTTTTTAATTAAAAATTTTCATTTCATCTTAGTTTTTCTTTTCTTTTTTTCATTTTTCTTAATTTCCTTTTCTTAAAAAATATGCTAAAAAAAAAAGAGAAAGAGGGAGGGAGGGGGACTTTGCAGGCGACGAGGGCTTGCACAGCCTTCGCCGTTGCCGCCCCACCATTGCCGGCAATGGCCAGCGAGGGTGGGGGATGGCTGACGGGGGTTGCTGAACCTCGACCAGGGGTCGGCGACCCTCGCTACTGCAGGTGAGGGCTGGGGGACCCTCCCCCAAGGCTAGGCAAGGGTCGTCAGCCCTCACCCAGGCCTAGCCAAGGGCATCGGCCAGTGGCGGACCTTGCCGAGGGCCGGCGACCCTTGGTCAGGCCTGGGCGAGGGTTGCCCAGCCCTTGCCTGCAGTGGCGGGGGTCGCCGGCCCCTAGCCGGGGTTCGGTGACCCCCACTAGCCATCCCCCACCCTCGTCGACCATCGCCGACCATTACCGACGATGGTGGGGCGGCGGTGGCGAGGACTTCCATAGCCCTCGCCGCATGCGATGTCCCCCCTCCCCCCCTTTAAATTTTTAGCTTATTTTTTAAGAAAAAGAAATTAAGAAAAATAAGAATAAGGGTAAAAAATTCCACGTATGACTATTTGCCGGAACTAGCACTCAAATGGTTGTTTTTACTCCGATGTGATACTCAAGTGAGCTAAAAAAAAGTTATGGCACTCAAGTGATCTCTATATCAAACTTATGACACTTCTAGTGTCCTTATCCCGCATACCTTTTAATTGCAAGATTTTTCAAACAATTAAAAGGATTGTGAGATAATTATCTCTCTGATGATCAGAGAGATTTTATCCTAAATGCTAATAAGGTTTATGATAATGGTCAAACTATATTTGATGATTATGGCCAACCTGTCTAAGATGCTATTAGTACTCTTATATATTCCATATCTCAACATTTCATAGGAGATCCTTCAATCATTCGCGACCAAAACCAAGATTTTTTGTCCAATATGAAATGTAGATCCTTTAGGAGAATTTAGAAGTTACAAAGACATATTCCTTCAAAAAGTCCTTCTCAAACCAGATTGTAACCAACCACTCTGGAAAGAGAAATTCTTAGTATGTTTACCTATTTTAATAGGATACCAAGTTAGGGAAAAAATAAGAGAACAAATTCCATATGAAATACTTTCATATGGAATACTTATTTCTTATGTTTGTAAGATAGGAACCCTAAATAGATAAGGAAATTCCGCTATCACATATTTGATATCGTTCCTATATGCGTAACAATCTGAATTCATATATAGTGGTTATGGTGAAATTAGATGCTCTAATGTATTTATTTGATTGATTAACTACATTTAGTTTCGAACTTTTTCTTCTAAAAATGTCAATTTTAATTTATTCTCAATTCTATTTTGATCTGTTAAATAAATTTTAGAATTAGTCCATTTTTAGTATTTAATTGGTTTATTGATCATTAATCTATGTGAGACGGTATCATTTCTCATCATTATATTACTTGTTCGACGCGTTCACTTGTATTGAGAATTCTACGAACAAGTTTTTGGCATCGTTGCCGAGAATTGTTTGTTTAATACTAATTAATATTGATACTGGATAATTCTAAGTTTAATCTAGCATTTATTTCTTTTCTTTTTTCAGGATGTACGTCGATGAATGACACGTAGCCCACAAGGGAAACTTGCTGAGTTTGATCCAGAAATCAAACGTACATTTAAAAGGCAACTAAGAGAACAGAGAAATCACATTAAAAAGATGGAAGGAAATGGTGCGGCTGAAAATTCACATATACTTTTGAGAGATTATGCTGCACCAACAATTCAGGAATGGGATGAACTTAGTGTGTGGTTGGCTTTTTATGCAGAACCTGTGTGGAATATATTGCACTTAATGGGCCATGTGCAATGACTTGCTTTTCAATCCATCCTGGTCTATAGATTTTGTTTGTATTCCGTTTGGTATTTTCCGACTGAAGAAAGGGAATGAAAACCACAGAAGGTTCTTCGAACATGCATAGTGAGTGGATTTGCATTAACTTTATCAATTGCAAGTTGCTTAAAAGAAGTGGGTCTTGAATCTTCTCTTCAATCGACTGGATGATGATGGGATCGTTGGAAGGAGGGAAAGAAACAAATGCAGAGTGGATGTTGCGGATGGTTGATTTTGTTGCATTGTGTATATATTCTGGTGAAATGCTTGCTGTTCACAAGATATACATGGATATGATAGTATCAGTCGTATCATGATCCTTTTGTCTTCTTCCTTTATTGCCCTCCATAGGTTTAGAAAGTATTGTTTGATTGACCCAGTAGGATATGTGAACTGCCATGCCACGGAGATTGACAGAGCACCAGCCTCCCGATCCTCAAGAGGTAACACCAAAAACAGAGCACTCTGTCCTTTGTAATCGTTGCTTGGTGTATTTGTTGGGCATACATGAGATCTGTGGACTCGTGAAGTGTTTTTCGCTTGCATCCTGGAGGGAGATGTGTGCAAAATAAATTGTGGTGAGTCTTTGGCAATTGAACCATGCAGAACACATGAAAAGAAGATCACAAAGCTTGCAGGGTCAAGTGTTTTTGCTTGACACGGCTTGTGTGCCGAGCATGGTCTCCTTCGAGAAACTACCGAGCAACATCACATTAAAGGCCACATCGACGTAGAAGAAGGGGCGACAATAAAGACCATAACACACCCACAAACGTCTCTCCAAATGGCCATCTCTGTCTCCCTCTCTCCCTCTCTGTTTCCTTGGGTCCAGTTGAATGAGCGAGAAGGGGCCGTCCATCCGCTTTTAAGACGGGAACGGTGGTGTCTTCGGGTCCAGTTGAACGTATGAGAAGGGCCGTCCGTCCGCTCTGTAGACTGAAAGGGGGTCTATTGGCCATTGGATTTCTTTTGGCCAAACGTTGGCCGTTGGATCGGATGACCAGGATTAACATCGACTTTATGTAACATCAGCGACGACCTGGGGTCAACGGGGCTTGATGTTTACACTTACAGGCCGGTCAAGTCAACAAAAACGATGCAAGTCTTCGGCCCATCTTGGGCCGTTGGATTGAGATTTTAATGCGAATGACGACCGGTTTGAGACTGACCTGAGAGTCATTGGCTCTCCTTTCCACTTGATTTCTGGTTTTTTGTTGTTGTTGGTGGTGGTTACATACGAGCAATAGCAAGTTCAAATATTCAATCAGACAGTTAGTGGTTACATACGACTCGTACTTGTTCACCTTTGTGACTCTCTCTCTTCACTCTCTCTCTCTCGTCTTCACTTAATCTCGTACTCATTCACCCTATGCTCTCACTTCGATTTGGATATGAGTTTTTGTACATTGAGATAAGTATATGGAAGTATTTTAACAATATAAATCGGGTAGGATCGTGTCGGGTATGTGTTAGGTATGGATATAGGTCACTATATTTGTATTGTATGAAAATAAGTCAAAACAAGTTAAATAAGTTAATTTTGATCGGACCATTTTCAACTTGACCCATCTCACCTGTTTGACAAGTCTAGACATAACAACCAAAAGAGACAAGTACCTAACTTTAAAGACTAAATAGATAGAATTTTAATTGCGTTATGATCTTTTGTTTGAATTTAAGCAAGGGTCGTCGGTCATTATCCATCTTAATTTTAAGGACCAAATAGATAGAATTTTATTTGCGTTCGGGTCTTTTGTTTGAATTTAAGCAAGGTTTGAATCCATCAGTCATTATCCATCTGCATCACATTTTCTTATATGTAGAGTTTAGGTCTTGCGAGCAGCTAGTGTTCGCTTTTTTTTGTTGCTGAAAATTTCCAAATTTTTACTTCTCGGATTAGCTCATTTTTGTTTTTTATATTGAGTAAACGAGTTATAGATTATGCAGAAAAAGAAATGAGCATCAAGAGGCCCGTGGATCACATGGCACATTGATGGGAGATGGGCCATGAATTCCATGACCGTGAGGTGCAAGGTCCGAATCCAAGCCAAGCCCAACTTCTAAATTGAGAAATCCATCAAAATTCGTGCAAGGAATAAGCAAATGAAACAGACCATAAGACCTAGAAAAAGAGGAGATTTTTAGAGTAGGACAGAAGAAAAAAAAAAAAGTCAATATTCGCAATTTGGTAGCAAAGGAAAATGCGGCCATTGATCCATCCTCCGCAGCCTGTTCGCTTTGCAAGCAGTGAATGGCGGGCTCCTTGGATGTGTTTATTATTTTAATGTATTAGTGCTTGCACGTCTTGCCCCTTATTCATTTTTGTATCTTTTTCTTCCTTAGGGTGAAGAAACACCTTCTAATTGTTTCACATCTAGATTATCCCGATGTTCGGATCAGGACTTCAACGAAACCTTTTAAGTACTTGTTTGGGTCTGAATCTTCGCAATTTGGTAGCAAAGGAAAATGCGGCCATAGATCCGTCGTCATATTTGCACATTATTTGGTATATCACCCTTATATACTTTCCATTAAATAACACTCTTTGGCCTTGGATTTTTACTCGAAATTTCATGAAAACCCACTACCTCTTTTTAGAGTAAAAATATCACCGTGCTTCACTACAAACGAACAAAATTGAAATTTATCAAATTTTTGAGGAATATCGAGTAAACCACAAACTCTCACTTTCCAAATTTAAAGTCAAGATGATTATTGCAAGTATTTCATGAATAATATCTAATCTTTTAAAATTTATATTATATTTCTCAAATTAATCGAGTGTTTTATATGTGTTTTGTCTTATCGTTTAAGAGGGAAAAAGAAATTTTATATTATATTTCTGGGCCAGGCTTGTGTTTGCCGCTACCCTGTGCCCATGCCCGAAACAACTCTCTGAGCTTTACTTGCGCCAATCACCAGAAGGAGAGTGTCAGATCATTCTCTCTCTCTCTCTCTCTCTCTCTCTGGTCGTTCGATCCCTCATCGACGTTCCAACGGGTAATCGCGCTTCCTCGCGCATGGAGGTATTCTCTTTCCCGGACTAATCTAATTCGCGATCATGTCTTCACATGCAATGAGGTGGATAGATTCAGCTTAATTTTTTGAAATAAAGGGTCGTTCCTGATGATTTCATCCCGGTCAAGCGGAATCCGCAGCTTGGTGGGGTCGTTAGTTTCAACTAGATGGTGAGGGATACAATTAAAAATTCCTTCTTTTGTCGGTCATCAGAGGGAAAGAGAAAATTTCGAGCCTTTCCTGGGAATGAGGATGCACAGAGTATCTGATATCGGAGCAGATAATGATCTTTCTGGCATAAACAGAGGAAAACTATCAGGTGGCTTTGAATTTGGATACATCTCTGGTAGAATTTCGTGGACGAAATCTGGACTAAGCCTTTGATGTGCTGAATTTTGTTGGACGGATTTCATAAATGTAGCCTGGATTAGTTACCTTAGCAATCAAGCCAGTGCTGAGGTCATGCTCATTTATGTTGTAAGGTTGTAACTTGTAATTGATGGCATAGGCTGTAGCTTTGCACATGAATATAGTGATACAGTATAAATTGTGCTGTCCCTTCCACTAAAGCTTGCTTTGGCTTCTTTAGTCATCATACTTCACTGTAGGACTATGCACGACAAGGATCTCTGATGAGGAGAACTTGCTATATTACATCAGGTTGTTCTCCTTCACACTGCACCCTTCTATTTTTGAAGTTCTCTTTAGAGAATTCTTGCATGTTGGAGCTTGTCGAGGATAACTGATGGTCTGTATTGTAGATACACTTTGATTTCTTACTTCCTCACTCTTTACTCGTTTGAATTAACATCGGCTCGTGCTATCAATTCCTTTTACTTGTATTGGACCATTATAAGGAAGAACTAAATTTGTTTTGCAGCGGTTTTCGACTGGAAATGGCATAGATAGGAACAAAGCAATGGTGGAGCAGTTGCAGTGCTATGGCATTTTTAATTCAAAGAAAGTTGCTGAAACAATGGACAAAGTTGATAGGGCTTTATTCGTTCCTGACAGGACTCCAGCTTATGTTGACAGCCCCATGGCAATTGGTTACAATGTCACCATTTCTGCACCTCATATGCATGCGATGTGCCTTCAGTTGTTGGAGAAGAATTTGCAGCCCGGCATGCATGCTCTAGATATTGGCTCAGGTTTTCATGTTAATCCTTTTTCTAGGGATCATGTCTACATTGATATGCACATACATCCTCCACAATTTGCAGTGTCCTCTTCTGTCTGTGGTCCTCTTCCTGTAAATACTTAAATCTATCCTTAGATCGGAAGCCAGATAGAGAGAGGAAAATAATCATGTTTCTTCTGCTCACCTTAATGATTCAGCTGAAAATTCCCCCGTTTGTGACTTGCTGGGATTTAATCCATGAGAGCACAAATGTCAACTATCTGTTTGATACACCCTTTTCATCTCATCCTCCCTGAGCAGTCCAAACAATTTAAATTTGATCTTTCCCCGGTCCCCATCTTGAATTCTTCATCTTGGGGTCTTATTAATCTGCTGCTGGACTCCAGGGTGAGGTTCAGAATGCAATGTTGATGCTGAGCAGACTGATTTGATTGATCTTCATTTAATTTTCTGTTGTGTTCGCAGAACTATCCAAATTAATAGTGTCATGATTTTTTCCAAATCAATGTGAAGGAATCCTGCTCCAGTATTTTTATATTTCTTGTTAAATGGGAGTTTATAAACTCTAGTTCTCATTATGTGTACAGGAACGGGCTATTTGACAGCATGCTTTGCACTGATGGTTGGACCAGAAGGTTGAGCTGTTGGTGTGGAACACATTCCTGAACTGGTTACTTCTTCAATCCGGAACATTGAAAAAAGTAGTGCATCAGAGTTGTTGAAGCAAGGCTCCCTATCCATCAATCTTGGTGGTATGTATCCACTATCCAGTAATGCAATACCATCTTTCATGTTTGTGATAATGATAATGGCAAGTTAGAAAATAACTCTTATTTTCCTTGGTGATTAAGGTTGTGCATGTCTTGGTGCTATAAGCATGGATAGGATTGTTTCACTGAAAGGAAGAAATTGGAACTTTGAGGGTGTTTATGTTGATAAATATATTACAATAACAACTACTAAATCCATTTCTTGATAGTTTAAGGTTTTTGAGAAAAAAAAATTAACATAATACTAAAGCACATTTCAAGAGTCTGAATCCTAACACTTCCTGCTATTGTTCTTTTGCCTGTTTTCCTTCTTATGTTCATCATTCTGGTTGTTTAATGTACTACAATAATGTCGTGTGTTTCACATGTGAGGCTCGATCTACGAGGGTGTTGAGAGATATGCTAAATATAGGATTGTGAAACTGTTTCTTGGAAAACAATTTGTCTATTTGTCTGTTGGATTAGCTTTAAGTGCATATGACTAGATGAATTAAGCATAGATTTTTTTTTGGATTTTGACTCTTACTGAAGAAGAGAATTTTTTGTATAGGCTCTCAGCTACTCATTGCAAAAGTGTGTGAATCTAACCATCAGACTGGTATGGTGCAAAGTTTAAGGGGAAAACTGACTGCAGACATACCTTTAAATCCAACAACAACCAGACTCGTGAAAGATCAGAAACTTTAAAACTTTCTTTTGCTTCCTTTTCTGCCTAAGTTTACAAACACTATTTGCTTTTCATGAAAATCCTTTGATTCAATGTCCTTTGCTTAAACGCAAAGTCTTTAAAGCTAAAGCGTTGCCAAACTCACCTTAGTCTTCAATAAAATCTATCCTGGCATATTCGTATTAAAAGGTTCCAATTGCTTCAGTAACTTCCATAATTTGCTAATCAGTAATCAGTCGATTGGTGGACAAGAACTCGATAAATTGTGCTTGAATATCTTTCGTCCATTCATTGCTCATAATCTGACATTTTTACCTCATAGATGGCAGACAAGGTTGGCCAGAGTTTGCTCCTTACGATGCCATTCATGTCGGGGCAGCTGCAGGAGAAATATCACAGCCACTTATTGACCAGTTGAAGCCGGGAGGGAGGATGGTGATTCCTGTCAGAAATGTATTTCGGGATTTAAAAGTGGTGGACAAGAACTTGGATGGAAGCCTGAGCATTTGGAACGAGACTTCTGTACGTTATATTCCCCTCACGAGTCGAGACGCTCAGCTACGAGGCTCTTGAGATTGGAATTGATTTACAGCCCTGGCATCATCAGGCAGTGCCAGGAGAGGCTGTTGTGATGAACTTCATGTACAGGTTCTGTGCCTGCCGGCCGTGTTTACGTTGTACCCTACTAGTTTGTGGGAGGTTCTACGGATGTTGTTACTCATGGTAAAATTGCATCCTATTGTTGTAGATTTCTCATGCATCAAGGATGACTGCTGTGGAAAAATGATATATCCCGAGTAGATGCAGTTCGTGCTTGATGGGTGACAGAAGACGCCAAAGCCAGAGATAGAATAAGCAAGAAGGGAATTTAGAAATTTTCTTGTATTTCTTATATATTTCAATTGTTACAATGTACAAGTATTTATAACATAGGCTGTATAAATTGAAAAGGAATGAAAGGAATGAGATTTCTCTAATTGATATTGCAATCAATCTAGATCCCTGATTAAGGGATTTCCGTAATCTCGCATATCTCCAACACTCCCCCTCAAGCTGGTGGCTTGTAGATGTCTAAGACGCCGAGCTTGCTTAGGAGATATGTATGCTGCCTTTGACATAGAGGCTTAGTGAAGATATCGGTTGGTTGCTTTGAAGTGTTGGTCCCTTTTGTTTTGATTGTCCCGTCTTGAATTTTGTCTCAAGTGAAGTGGCAATCAACTTCAATATGTTTTGTTCTTTTGTGAAACACAGAATTGGCTGCAAGTTTGAGTGCTGCATCATTATCACAATATAATGTGGTTGATCCATTGACCTGTACTCCAAAGTCCAGTAATAACCCTCGTATCCATACTATTTCACAAACGGTCTTAGCCATAGCTCTGTATTCAGCTTCTGCTGAAGATAGAGATACAATAGACTGCTTTTTTGTTTTCCAAGAGAGTAAAGAATTTCTAAGCTTAATACAGAATCCTGTTACAGATCTTCTGCTCATGGAACATGTAGCATAGTCCGTATCACAATGAGCTGTCATTTCCATATTGCATTCATGAGACAGAAATATCCCAAGTCCTGGGCACCCCTTTAAGTATTTGACAACTTTGAGTGCTGCATCCATATGTGATTGCTTCGGGTAATGCATAAATTGACTAAGTGTCTGAACCGCATAGCATATATCTGGTCTCGTCATGGTTAAGTAAATAAGCTTCCCCACAAGTCTCTAATAGCTGGACGGATCTTCAAGTGATGGATCATCAATCTTCTGCGAAATTCCCGTGTCATAGTCAACTGTGGTTAACTTAACATTTTGCTCCATAGGAATGACTGCTGGCTTACATCCAGATAACCCTGCCTCTGATATAATCTCTAGGACAAATTTTCGTTGGCTGAGAGAAATTCCCAATTTTGATCGAGCAATCTCAATACCAAAAAAGTATTTGGGAGAACCAAAATCCTTAATGTGGAAAGTACCATGTAGATATTCCTTAAGTCTTTGATTTGCGAAATCATCGTTTCCCATAATCAATATGTCATCTGTGTATATCATCAAGTAGATAGACGACGTACCTTTTGTCCAAGTAAACAAAGCGTGGTCATGCTTGGATTGTCGGAAATCAATGGCTATAAGTGCCGTGGTGAACTTGGCATACCATTGTCGAGAAGCCTGCTTAAGACCGTAGAGGGATTTGCGGAGACGACATACATTGGACTCCCCCTGTCTCCGTAAACCCTGGGGAAGCTCCATGTAAATCTCCTCATCTAGGTCGCCATGAAGAAAGGCATTGTGAACATCCATCTGATGTAACTTCAAGTTGCGAAAAGCAGCAATAGTGAGAAAAGAGCGAACGGTAACATCTTTGGCGACGGGGGAGAATGTTTCGTGATAATCAAAACCCTCGCACTGTGTAAACCCTTTGGCGACCAATTGAGCTTTGTAACGTTCAACTGTCCCATCGACCTTATATTTGATTTTGTATACCCATTTACAACCAATGGGTTTTCGGTTGGGTGGCAAGGGGACAATATCCCATGTCTGATTATCAAGGAGAGCATACAATTCAGATTCCATCACTTTCTGCCATTTGGGGTCAAGAACGACTTCATGATAAGATGATGGTTTCACTTCCTCAGAAATGCGGCTAACACAAACCATGTGTTTGGGTGATAACCGATCAAACGTAACATAGGAAGAAATCGGGTAATGAATACCTGAAGAATTTGAAGCAGCACGGACATAATCCTTAGTCCATGTCGGTGGTCGGGAGACACGAGTGGATCGTCTAAATGGCATTGGTTCGGCCATCATAGCTGGAGTGTTAGTAGCTACGGGAGAGGGCAAAGCGGAAGCAGGATTTTTGTCAATAGAATTGCCATTGTTTTCAAAAGTGTCGCTAGTAGCAGTGTCTGTGGGAATTAAGGGAGCCGGTTGTGTAGGTGTCGGGAAGAGCAAAAATTGTTGTCTTACGGATGAATCATCTTCACGGGAAATTCTCTAAAGATTACTCGAGGCTCCACTAGCATTCTCCTCCTGCTGGAAAGGGAACTGGTCTTCATGGAAAACAACATCCCGACTTACAAAGAAATCTCCAGTGAAAGGATCATAAACATAATAGCCTTTCTGAAGTATTGGGTACCTTAGAAAAATACATCGACGAGCGCGGGCAGCCATTTTAGTGTGAACACCTACGGTAGTGGCATAGCATAAACAACCGAATATGCGCAAATGATTAATCACCGGTCGCTTTCCAAAGAGAAGCTCAAACGAAGTGCGTCCTTCCAATACTTTTGTTGGCATGCGATTGATC
>BCNH02000011.1:5196761-5217268 GCA_001662345.2 Metrosideros polymorpha var. glaberrima
CGCTGGATCATTCACTGAGAAGCTCTGGGGTTCCATGGCCACGTCCAGGGCGGTCAACTTGTCATTGTTCAGAAGCTTCAAGTTAATTCTTTTGTCCCTCGTCAAAGATTTCAAAACTTGCCAATGGTTGTGCATCGATGCCAAATGGAGGGGTGTGTTTCCATCGACATCTTTTGAATTCACCAGCTTCGCGATGACGGGCTGGCCGCATTCCTTTAGTATGTATCGGACCGCTCTTTTGTTCCCGCCCTTGGCTGCAACGTGAAGAATATTCTGACCCTTATTGTTTTTTATCTCTGCCAGATTGGGCCACATTTTCACTAACTCGCGGATTGTGTCAATGTGGCCGCCTTCGCAAGCGATGTGGATCGGGAAGGAGCCGTTCTTGTCTGTTTGAAGGGCGAGATAACGGCATTTACTCAGCAGGAGCTGCACTGCCCCAGCATTTCCAACCGATGCTGCAGAGTGCAGTGGTGTCCCCCCGTCTTCATCGCGCTTGTGAAGTAACTTCGGAAGCCGGTCTATAATTTCTTTCAACACATCTGATATTATAGGTCAAAGCACTCTTTAGGTTGGGTTCAATTTACTCATTAAATAATTTAGGCTGTTAGCTCCTGCAGAGTTAAATATTTTCTGACCTAAAGCTATTATCAACCTTTTCTCCAAATTAAACGAATATGAATTTTGAAGAAGAGCAAAACGCAGTGCAATTTGCTTACGTCTATGCATTTGTGGACTATTACTACACATAAAAGTACCCATTACCTAAATTACTCCTCTGAAGTGCGGCCAAAACTGGTGACATGCCCTGTATCTTGACTGCATAAGCTTCATCTCGAGCAGAAGCTTCCAAGAGAAGCTGAAGAATCTCCATGTCCCCGATTTCGGCTGCCAGATACAGCGGAGATTTACTATCCGCGTTCTTCCAGTACATAATTTCCGAGTCTCTTCCTAGGCGAATTAGCTTTTTTGTTGCGACGAAACTTCCATCTTGAAAGGCGACATGGAGCGGAGTATCCTCCGATGAGTTTTTCCGGGTCACGAGGTCAGGGTAATGAGAGAGAATGAGCTCCATGACATCTTCTTTCCCAGAGCTTGCTGCTACATGAAGCAATGAATTCCCTGAGGGGGTGACTTGCTCGAAGATTAGTGACAAAGCTAGTTTCCTCGATTCAGAAACCCCTTCTAATGCATCGATGAATTTCTCGACGTCCCCTTTTTTGGTGGCTTCACATAGGTCATGATCCATAATTTTGTTCAGATCACCATCTCCGAGCTGTTGTTGATTATCTGGAGTCAGGACGTATCTCGCCTTCAAAGCTTCAAGCCTTTCGCTTCGTGTTGCCCAAATTTCACTCTCGCCGATGCTTATCGCGAGAGCCATTTCGGATGGTGGGAGTTTCTTTTCGTTTTTTTTTGGATCTCTTTCTCCCTTATGTAGTAAGAAATAAGAATGTCAAAGGAAGAGAGCACTCGCCCTTATAAAGGTCAAGTTTTCACATGAACCCAACACCCGATGAGACTCACCTTGGCCAATGTCATTAACTTTTGACCGAACAGTCAATTAGTACGGCCCAAGAAGTGAAGTTTTTGTCCAATAAACTCTGTCGATTACCTTGTCCAAAAATAGGGAGACTCCCACCGTTGAAAGAACACTAGTTTGAACATAATTTCTGATTGATACTGTCCATTCCATCGTTGATAAAAACAAGTCTATTTAGTACTCTTTTGATCAATTTAGAGAATATCATTGACTCACCTTGAATAATGTCGACTTCATCATAAAAAAGAGCTTTACCCCAAAATAGTGATCCACCAATTGATGAAAATCAATCCACTAAACAAAAGAACCGGGGATAATAATAAAACCCCAGCATAAATGAACATATCTTAGATATAGTGAAATTCACATGAATCACAGTGAACCAATTGATGGGATAATTACTCAAAAAAGTCATAAACCTATTTCAATTGTATCAATTCATTTTTAAACATTTTAATTTGATCAATTTAGTCCTAAACATTTTTTAAAAATTTCATTATAATCCATCCAGCAAATTTTGACCGAAAATCGCTAATATGGACGTCAGCTATCTTACGTGGCATCGCCAGCACTAATGTGGATAATTTTTGTGATTTTTAGTTTTATAAATTTTTTTGTTGTCTTTTTTTCTTTTCTTTTAAAGTTCATCACCGCCAACCGTCCCTATGGTTCACATCAAATCCGACGATTTCTATTTATTTTTAATTTACGTATTAGATTCACTCCGTTGACATCTAAATATCTACTCCCATGATGTTGTATGTATATATGTAGTGTGTGGGCATCATAGCATTCAAGAAAGAGAAATGTTTGTATCGGTGTGACCGTCTTATGTAAATCACAAAAAATTGATTTGTTTTTAATTTGAATCCGACGATTATGTGGCCCCTCATCGACAAAAGTTGAGAGAGGTTCCTACCGCATGGTTCATATCATATCTCTTAGCGCTAAGCACAATCCTACTTTTCTCTTCTCAAGTGGGCCCCGCATCTCCTTTGTCATTGGTGAGACAACTGGTGATGGACTTTGATCGAGCGACGACGCGTCTGCATCAAGTTCAGGACGCGGGATTGGTCTTGTCATGAACAAACTATCTTCCGAATGAGGTGGGCCAAGCTCGAGGGCACTGACTCGTCACGAGGGGAATTATTACAAAATTTTTTTTTTATAATTATGTCAATTTAATTTAATTTTTTTTTATTAATTAATTTTTTATTTTTTATTTTGTGCTAATTCAGTCCATCCTATCAATTTTGATTGGAATTCACTAACATGGACGCCAACCATTTTACGTTGTACGGTTGACGCTGAAGTTGATATTTTTAATAATATTTTAATATTCTTTCAAAAATTTAATTTATCTATTTATTTATTCTTTTTCCTTTTTATTTTTTCTTCCCTTCTTCCTCACTCGCCTTGATTGAGGTCGACCTCACTGGCCACTAGCCAGGGCGGAGCCTTGCTCACCCTTGTCGAGGTCGACCTTGCGTAGAGACGAAGAGAGCTACAACAACAGTAGCTCATTCAGTTGAACAACGAAGAGAGCTGCAACAACAATAGCTATCGGGAGTGATAGATCGATCTCGATCGTCAAAGGCCAATCCAAGGTAGCGATCATCATAGCCTCGCTCCATAAAAAAATCTCACACTTTTATCTATACGATATATTTACTCTCCATCAAATGACTTTTTAACTAAAATAATGTATTTTTTATTTCACTTAAGTTACATTGGCGTCTATCAATACTGTTAAGGGTAATTGTGTCACACATGTACAAATTTGAAATTTTTAATGTCATGGAAAAAAGTTTACGGTAAATGTGTCATAATGAGCATAGTTTGAGGTTTATTGTGACTTTTTTTCAAAAAAAAAAATTACATTTGATTGACATTAATACTTATGAAAGAAAGACAAGAATTATACTCCCTCAAGGATGCTTATCTGGCCTGATCTTTGTAGTCATGAACACAGTGGTGCCATCTGTCGTGTTATTAACTTACTTTGTTATATTATCATTAGACAGAAGCAACTGAAACTAATTTAAGTAGTCGTTTTTCTGATGAGACCTCTGCTCTGACCTAGGTCAAGATAATTTAGCCAAAATATCTCCCGATTTCAGTGGGCCTTAGCAGAAGACTAATCGGGTCTGCCCCTGCATCTCCTGTTCTGGTGAGACCCCACATCCTTATATTTTCTCTCCTTCTTGAATACTAGAGTGTCAGAGAACACGTGATGGACTTTGATTGAGCGAGGAGGCATCTGCCTCAAGTTCAGGTCGTTGCCTTGGTCTTTTCATGAACAAAAATATCTCCCGAATGATAATAAGGTCTTTCCATGCATAATCATCCTCGTGCCATAGGAGCGATGTCGCCACGTTTTAGACTATTTTTCACCAATTTTACTAGCTGGGTACAAAAGAGACATTCGTGTGTTGCAAGTTAATCACACTCAGTCCCCCTTTAATTCTACTTCTAGTAGAATAAGTGAAGCTTAGAGAATAAGAAAAATAAAACGTTTTTAATCTTTCCCAATTTGCATTTTCTTCCTTTTTTATTGCTATGTGTCATTATTGCTTGTGATAAACACACGCTCAAGGATATGGCACAAGCCACACAAGTTGCCACATAATTTAATAATAATTTATTAGCAAACTCTTAGCACATGTAGCATTGCTCATTTTACTTTTCTTGAGATTAGCTATATCTCAATGCCTATAGTAATTTTCAGCCATCTCCTCTAACCTTCGAGAATCCATGTTAGTTATAGAATATTTGATTTGACACATAGCTACTCAATTTGATGGTATCATCATTTTACCATTGGCTTACCACACTCAATGTATTTATTGAGCCTTTTGGTATAATTAAAGTTTGCTCAAAGTTTGAACACAAATGGAATGAATTGATAATTTTCCAAGTTCTTATCGCCTGCTATTCACTGACTCTTTCATTGTCCATTTCTCGGGCACTCTTCTCCAATTCCTTTTTTTTTTTCTCTAATGTTTTAAACATGTTTTTCTTCTCTTAGATTGGGTGCTAGTAAATTGCTAAACCATAACATAGCATTATGAGAAAGATGCGAATTATTAGATTACATTGTCTCTAAATAAAGGGGAATGCATAGGATTTTTTATTTTATGTGTAATTAGTATATTGGAAATCAGAATTTTTTCTTATTAAGCATTGTTAACAGATATTTCAAGATATTCATTGATAAGGCCTTGATAAACACGTGAATATGCATTTGTCATGGACGTGGACAGAGGTCAAAAGGTCCCCCATACCTAACGTTAGACATGTATATATGTTTGTTTGTCTTTTAGCTCTCTAGTAGCTGGTTTTTCTTACTTTTTGACAAATGGAAATGATACCGCTGCAGATGGACAGTGAAAGGGACGAATTGACTCCTGGACCCAAAGAGAGAAAACAAAGACGTGATGAATTACTCAACGTAATAAAATTAAGTATTGAGAAAAGGGAATATATCACCTAAAACTCTAAATTACAACCTAAATCTATAAATTATGCTAAATGAGAAATTACCAAGAAAAAGTCCTAAACCTATTGTACGTGTGCCAATTCAGTCATAAACATTTTAATGTAGCCAATTTAATCCCAAACTTTTTGACGATTATGCCACTTTAGTCTTAAACATATTAATTATGCCAATTTAGTCATAACCCTTTTTAAAATTTGTTAATTGCGTTATCAAACGGATTTTTATTTCAAAACCGTCTTTGGAATAGAAACAGAGAAATAGAATGGTTATCATGCGTGCCCTAATACTTCTGAAAGGAAGACAAGAATTACATTTGGCAATTGTGTCAAAAGCAAACCTACTCCCTCTAGGATGCTTATCTCGCCTAATCTTTGTAGTCATGAACAAAGCGATGCTGGTCCATCCAGCATTGAGTATTTCAGCCTTCTTAATATCAGCATTTGGCCAAATGCTCTCTTGAAAAAACTTGCCAAATAGTTCAGTATTTCGCAAAGGAACTTTCTAGCCGAAAGCTTCCTCCAAATGCTGAACCAAACTTACCCTCAGTCCCCATATATTCCACTACTAGTAGAATAAATGAGGCTTGGAGAATAAGGAAAAAAAAACTTTTTTTAATCCTGCCCAATTTGTATTTTCTTTCCTTTTTTCTATGTATCATTATGGCTTATTGAACGCGTACTTGATGACATGGTACACACCACACGAGTTGCCACTTCATTTAGTAAACACGTATCACTACTCATATTACTTTGTTTGAAATTAGCTATAACTCAATGCTTATAATAGTTCTCTACAATTTAATAATCTAAGGATAAGAGCATAGAGGCTAGGCTATCTAGACATTACGGCACTCGCATGTTACGCTATGATTAAAGATATTAAAAAGAAAAGTTACTTTAATAAAAATTTGGTTTGCTTTCACGTTTCTAGATGGAAAACATGCCAAAATCCATTTCAGCCGTAGAGAAATAAAAATCTTGATTGTCGTAGTATAAATTTGACGGTGAATCTGCCAATCAAAAAGAGATTCTTGTAGTGGAAAAATGATCCCCCACAGTTGGCATCAAATCCTACGGTTTGTTTTTATTTGTAATTTACGTATTAGATTCATTGAATAATTTCTAGAGGGGTGTCGCCTAAACAGGTTCCTATAGCATGGTTCATATCATATCTCTTGGCACTAAGCGGAGTCCTACTTTTATCTTCTCAAGTGGGCCCCGCGTCTGCTTTTTCTTTAGTGAGACCCCACATCCTTATATTTTCTCTCCTTCTTGAATACTAGAATGTCAGAGAACACGTGATGGACTTTGATTGAGTGAGGAGGCATCTGCCTCAAGTTCAGGTCGTTGCCTTGGTGTTTCCATGTACAAAATTATCTCCCGAATGAGGTGGGCCTAGCTCCAGACTAATCGGGTTCCGGTCCCCGCAACTTTCTTTCCCGATTATATTAACGGTCTCTCCATGCATAATTATCCTCGTGCCATAGGAGCCCTCTGTCGCAATGTTTTAGAAGATATTTTAGCACACATAGCATTACTCATTTTATTTTTCCTGAAATCAACTACAATTCAATGCTTATAATAGTTTTCAGCTATCTCCTTTAGCCATCGAGGACGGACCTACGCCCATTACAGAATATTCGATTTGATCCATAATTATTCAATTCACTCGTAAATGTACGAGCCTCCCGATACGACTTAAAATTGCAACCTCATAGAATACAATATTATCCTTTTACCACTGGGTTGTTACACACTCGATGCATTTGCTAATCCTTTTCGGTATAAATAAAGTTTGCTCAAGTTTGGACACAATGACTTCATCCTCTTTTCTTTTTCTTTTTTTCTTTGGGGTGGTAAAAGGGTAACAGTACTATTTCATGGAATATCTAATACACAGAGGAATATCCGAAACGATCGAGTGCGTTATTGATGTGGGGAGGTCTGGAAGGGGACCAACCGACAACAAATGAGATATCCACTGAATGAATGGATTTGATAATTTTCCATGTCCTGTCGCTTGCTGTTCACCGACTCTTTTATTATCCATTTCTTGGGGGTACTCTTCTCCAATCCTTTTATCCCTTTTTTTTTTCCTCTAATTTTTAAACATGTTTTTCTTCCAATTATTTTCTTGATTTAGGGGGTAATTACCCCATAAAGTTATCCCTAGACCAAAATATCCCTATATCTCATAGAAATTTATGCCAAATACAAAAGATACTCAAATCCCATCTCTCTCTCTTCCCCCTCCTCCACCTCTGCCACTAATGCTTCGATGTCATTAGATCTGCCATATTTTTGCCGTCACACCTTCTCTCGTTGTCACTGCTTAACTAGTCGGCCGACCCTCGTGCTCTCTACCTCGTATCCTCTATCAAGATCAAGGTGGTCGTAGCTGACCACCTCGGCGTCGTGACCCAACCTTGAGTGACACCCGCTAGGCCAGTCCTTCTCGTCTATCCTTAAAAAGTGGAGGGCCAACTTTGTCAAGTCACGACCCTTCACTGCCTAGTCTCGAGTGATGCCAGATTTGGCATTGCTAAGGCCTACGATTCCAAGCCTAGGCTAAGTCACCGTAGCTTCAATAACGGTGTCATTTTGATTGTTATTATTTGTGTTTATCAACAAGCTTTTCTCTTAATGACCATGACCACTTGTCGTTCGTAAAATCGACTAACATCGAGCTCTGTATTGATATTACAGCAATTAAAAAGACTAGGTCATTTTTTGGTGTTAACAATTTCTAGAAAGAAGCAACTGGAAAATAAAAATGTGGTCAAGGTGACAAAATTTAAGAACTCCTTTTATTTTACACATATTAATTAGATGTATAAGAAAAAGTGGGAAAAATATAAACTTATGAAATGTTATTACCTTTCGACAAAAAGAAATAAGAAATGTTATTACTTAGTTTTCCAAATTCATCTTCCAGGGCTTAGATAGAATTTGTCGACCTCGTATTTTTCTACAGAGATATGCATGTAGCACGGGATTCATACTCTTATCATCTGCGCATTCAAAGCGTGGTTGGCTCAAATTCGATCTAAGAAATAATGCTTCTAATCTCTCAAACCATACCACATTATCTTCTACCGGTACTTTTACATCCCTTATCAGCCTCTGCCCCAGAATACCCCTATTATAATACTTGAATATTTTTTTTTTGGTAAGAAAAAGGGCAGGTTTCAAAAATTACATTGTTACTCTCCTAATAAAATATGATCCAATCTGATCCCTAACAACAAAAAAAGCAAACCTATTAGTGGCCTATCTATTACATGATTATCCCTCGCATTGTTGGGTTGGATAACCCAAATTGTAGCCATTCTCCATAATATTTACATATTAAATCACACATTCATCTAACTTTTTTCCGACAGTTGATAGCAGATGGGAGCATCACATTAGTCCATCTACTAGTCTACTGACTTTAAAATAGATATTAAATGCTTTATGAATTAACATGACATCTCTTATTTGAAGTAATATTGTTGATAAAATTTAACTGGGGAAAAATTTCGAATAAACATAGTCTTGATAAGTGCATATAATAAGGAATTGCTTAGTGGCCTCTGTCTCTCATGTCCTTCTAAGGAAACCCCCCCTCGTTCATGCATATGAGGACCGAATTGCGAAAAAACGAGGTGAAAATGTAGATCATCAACGATACACGCATAAATAGGATTCCATTTTATTCATACACAAACCAAACAAAGAAATCAAGATGTCATCTCATTTCATTTCGTTCTATTAAAATTCTCTTTTTACTTTATTTCCTCTTTTTTTTTTCTTTTTACGTCGCATCTACCTAACTTCCAAGAGGTGGCTTCCACTTTTATTACTTCATGTCTCACAAAAGTATTTTCGCTCGACAAGATGATTTGGTAAGCTGAGCTGCTAACTCTTAATCGAGAAGTCCTAAATCTATTATATGACGATCAATTCAATCATGAACTTTTTAATTGTGCCAATTTAGTTCTACACTTTCAATTTAGTCTCAAACCTTTCGTTTATTTCAAATTAGTTTAAACATTTTGAAGATTTGCCAATTTAGTCCTAAACCATTTTACGACTTATCACTTTAGTTCTTCCAACCAATTTTGACCAAAAATTGCTAATGTGGATATCGATTGGCCGCCAGTTATCCTACGTGGTGTGGCCGTCGACTAATATTGACGTGAACAAATTTTGCATTTTTAAAATTTTTCCATTTTTCATTTTTATTCCCTTTCTTTTTTCCCTTTTTTATTTTCCTATGGCTTGTGGCCAGTATCCAGCCACAGGCGAGGGCCGATGAGGGCTGCCCTTGCGTCCTCTAGCGAGGGCCACCCTCACCGGATCTGGGGAGGGCTGCAACTCACCAGCCCGTGATTGGCAGCCAACCACAGGCAAGGGCCACCCTCTCCCAGGCCACAAGGGTCACCCTCTCCCAGGCCACAAGGGTCGAGCCCCCCCAAATCCAACGAGGGCAACCCTTACCTGTGATCGGTCGCCAACCAGCCATAGGCCAAGGTAAAGAAAAGGGAAAAAAGAAAAAAATTTGTTCACGTCGATGCCGACCATGCCATATAGATGGCCAGCAGCCACATCAGTAATTCCTAACCAAAATTGACCGAAATGACTAAATTGGCAAGTTGTCAACAAATTTAGAACTCAACCGGCAAATCTTTAAAAGGTTTATGACTAAATTAACACAAATGAAAGATATATGACTAAATTGGAAAGTTGTTAAAGGTTTAGGACTAAATTGGCACAATTGAAAGATCTAGGACGGAATTAGCCATCGTATAATAAGTTTAGGATATTTTGGACAATTTTCCCCCTCTATCTACATTGGCTTGGCAACTACAATTTACAGGACCAATTCCCTTCTTTAGCAAAAGATCTCTAAAAGGAGTTATGACCTTACAAAACCAACAAGTTGGCCATCCTGATTGTTAAACCAGCAACTGCATGTTACTCTTGCAACAAACTGAAAGTCATAAACGAAATGGGTCTTTATGGTTGACTCACTAGAAATTCATACTAGCCAAACTAAAGATGTGGTAGAACAATCAGGATGACAAAAAATTGCAGAATCAACTGTTTGGTTTAATCCTAATGTTCCTAAAGTTTGCATTGATATCTTGAACAAGCTCCGTACTAATGATAGTCTCAGCCAATGTTGTTCTACAAGCTGCACTTGTTATCTATGTGACGCTTACCTTGAATCTAGGTGTCACTTTTCCTTTGAGTGAACTTTCCCTTGTTTTGGGACACATCCTTTCTCTTGCTAATAGAGCTATTGGATGTGGGACATTGAATTTTAGGGGGCTTTTAAATATGTGAAAGGTAAAACTTGAAAAACTCTACTAGAGCTTTGCTTGGAATGGGGTTATCTAATTTATTTGGACCAAAAAGAACTTTGTGTTTCATGATGGTCTTTCCGTTTCTCCTAATTGGGTGATAGTTTTATAATGTTTGCTATTAGAACTCAAACGTAACATTTTATCGCCGAGCATAAGCTAATATTGTCAAGTGAACATCTGAGATTGTTTAGCCATTATTGCATTCCTGATTCTACTGTCGTTGTCTAAGCTGCAATGAGATGATTGCTAGGCTCTAAGTTGATTGTACTAGATGTTGTGCAGCCTTTGTCGGTGGATGGTGATTCTGTCCTAAGAGAATCTTTTGCGTCAGCACTGTGACATCGGCAAGTGGAAAATTGTGGCCTTATCTTTCACTTTTTGTGGTGGCCATTTGGAAAAAGAGAAAAGATGGCAAATTGTCTGTGGTGACCTTTTGGAAAAAGGTAAAGTAAGAAAAAAAAAGGAAAAAGAGAAGAAGTGAAAATTTTGTTTGTGGTCGCCTCTTAGAAAAAGCTAAGATAAAGACAAAATGAAGAAGAGAATAGGATGGAAAATTGGGGCTTTATATTACATTTTTCTTGCTTAATTTCCTAAAAAATCCTTCAACAAAACCCTCATCTTAAATCTACATTTTGCCCCAAATTTTTTTGTCTAAAAAATATATCTAACTTTCACTCTGATCCTAAACCTGCTCATGTGTTCAGAAATCGCTACCAATCTCTACAAAATTATTGACATCAAGGCTAGTAGAGGTTCGTTATCGGAACTTGCATCTTCATCAACACCCTGTAAAGCCTATAAATAGGCTCATCTTAATAGTCTTGAAGAAATTAGTGGGGATTTTTGGATGCGTGGGCAAATTGACAATACGATATCTCTTATTGGCCTTGAATTGATAATTTTGAAGGTATAAATGGCGATTTTTGAACATGTGGGCAGATTTGATAATAGAGTGAAAATCCGGAAATTTTTTTTAGATAACCAAAAACTCATGGCAGAATTAAGACTAGATTTAAAATCGAAGATTTTTATAGGAAATTAACCCATACTTTTCCTGGCCATCTTTTGGAAAAAGAGAGAAGACGACACATCAAATCAAAGGACAATAATATGGTCCATCACTTGTAGTGGATTATAAGGTCTATCCTTTCACAAACGTCAGCGAAATAAATGAGGGTTTATTTATTTTGGAAACTAAATGAGGGTTTGTCTTGGTAGATTTTTATATCTAAGATTGGGCTCATGCAACGGGCGTTGGATTCGGCTCAACCAAAAGAAAAGGGGCCTCGATCAGGGCATTAGGGCCCATGGTCCTGACTTGGCCCATGATCAATGGGGCATGACCTGTAGTCCATTGGGCCATGCCTACGCACAAGCCCAATCGTGCCGGGCCTGAGCTCAATTGTACCTGGCCTAGCTAATACGATCCATTGCCTCGCCCTAGAGTCAACTTTATGCCGGGTATTTTTCACCGAACCGAAGGCATGTGCGAGATTCATCGGTAGATATAGTCACCATATAGGCCGACACGGATACATTCAGCACTTCAGCTCCTTGCAAACCTGAGTAAGACATTTGAAGCAAAACATTTGAAATAACTTGTATTAGAAATAGCACATATATTTAGGTTTGGATCCGCTTTGTTTTAAGCAGCAGTATTTTAACTTTGAACAGTGCTTCTTTCGTGAAATTAGCGCGTCGTAATATTGGTATTGGAGAAAACATTGGATCCTCCAAACGTATCATTAATTGGTTATTTGAGACCAATTACATCTAATAATTACACATGAGAAGGTAGCTCTGCAATCACACAAAATATGAGATTCATGATTACGCAAAAATGAAATTTACTCATTCGACCTATAGAACATCCATTCCACTTGATTTTTCCCTCTCTTGTGTGCTATCACATGGACCTTTCGCCTCTACGAAATTAATAAGGGCGAGTCTATAATTTTTCTCGGGCATAGCCCCTCCATAGATTTTCACTTTGAAACAAATAACAGAGAATTACATCCGTCCATATCAAATTTTTTTGAATGATTGAGATTTGTTGAAAGATATAGATATGCTATATTTTAATGCAACAATACCTAGTGGCGACTATAGTCTCAACGGAATGAACCCACTAATAACCATAATAGTGAGAGTATGGTGCAAAAAGGTTGGCCATTGGATGCTTCAAGAACGAGATAGCTTCTTAGATTGCCGGTGGTTGGACACAATCATACATCTAGGCTGCGCTTGACAACACTTCTGTTTCAAAAATAATTTTGAAACAGATTCAAAACAAAAATCCGTTTGATAATGCAACTTCACTTTTCTATTTCTAGAATAAATTTTTGTTCCAGAAATCATTTCGAAGCATAAATCATAAGTTAAAATTTTCAACTTCTTGATTTTTGAAACAGAAATAAGAAATTTTCTCTCTCATGCCCTCATTGCCTGCCACCCACCTTTGGTCACTGGCCACCGTTCACCAACTACCGCTAGTCGCCCCCACCACACTCATCGCCCGCCTTCCGCTACCGATCGTCGCCATTGCCCGCCGGTCGCCGCCAACCACCACCCACCGACCGCCACTGGTCGCCGCGGCCCTCACCGCTTGCCACCGGCCTTTCGCTGCTGGTTGTCACCATTGTTTGTCGGCCGCCACCTCTAATCGCCATCGCTATCCACCGCTCACTACCTGTCAATTGCCGCCGTCCATTACTATCCGGCACTGTAAGAGAAATAGAAATTTTATGTTGTTATCAAACGAATTTCTGTTTCGGGAATAGAAATTTTGTGTCGTTATCAAACGCGTTTCTTGACTCAAAAATTGATTTCTAGAATAGAAATTGATTTCTATAATAGAAATTGATTTCTATAATAGAAATTTTGTCATGTGCGTCCTTAGCTACCTTGTCCATGATGTGTCAAAGGCCTTTTCTATCAATAGCCGTTATGGACATCCAATTCGCCATATACCAATTGCTTCTTGGGGAATATAATTTATATACAAATTTCTTGTTACACATTAACAAAACAAAGTTCTCTTGTTTGGTTTTTCTCTAATAGCGCTGGTTTATGATCTTCTATATGTACTTCAGTGTAAAGATAACTTTCCATTTTTGACTATGTCTAGATTGTTTCGATGATTGAATAATTGGTCAATTTGTCCAGGGCTAAGTAATTCTTTATCCATCAATAGCAACACATCAATGCTTCTTAAGAGGGCTAGATATGTTGCATTTCATGTCCTCGACAACTTCTGGATGGTAATAAGTCTTCATGCATGTAGTTCCGTGTAAGGTAGGATAGTATCTGCATCGTTTTTTCCTTTTTTCGTATGTGTTAGATTTTCATTTGTGCCAGTTTAGTAGTTACCGTTCGTAATAAACGAGGAAGGAATTGGCTTTTCCGTTACTTTGAATTTTCCTACGGGTGTTTAATTTCGTTGCTTTTGTTCTCTGAAAGCATATCTGATCTTTCTGCTTAGAGATTGCCTTGTATTCCTCTGTGATAACAGTTGCACTACCAGGCACTTTTCTATTTTCCATGAATTTAGGATGTGGTTTTGTTTCACGGAAAATGAAGGATTTGAAAAATATTTTCCTAAAAATTATTTCTTATACCTCTTGAAACATAAATTGTGATCCACTAAAATATTTAAACGTAAATTGTTGTCGATAATGAAAATACTTTTCATTAAATAATTATTTCAAGCGATACAAACGATCAATTTTAAAAAAAATTCGAATTATTTATTTTCTGCAAAATAAACGGATCTTGCAGAAAATAAATTTAGATTGGAGGGGAGAAACCGTAACTTCCTAAATGCAGTCGAAATGCCATAAACCTCGAGGAAAAGGAGAAGAGGGAGAAGGAGTTGAGGAATTAGGTAATTGCCAAAGCTGAAGAGTATATAATGAGCTTTCAACTAGAAAGGGATTCTCAATTGCAAAACAAACATGGCCAATAACAGAGAAAGAGAGAAGGTAAAACTTCTAATTGCATTTGTTTCGCGAAAAATGATTGATTTGAAAAATATCTTTTGAAAAATGATTGCATATATCGTTTAGAACAAGCTTTCATTATCGATAACAATCTATTCCTAATTATTTTTGTAAGCAATAGAAAAAATTATTCATTAATTTATTTTTTAAAGTGATATAAGTCAATTTTCGAAAATATTTTTCAAATTAATCGTCAAATGAACGCACCTAAGTCGTCTCTCTTTTCACACCTTTCACTTCACTACATCTCTGTCCTCGTCTTTTCACTTCACTTCATAATCACCTGAAGAGCATATTAGTTCTTCCATGTCGGCTGTTCTTGGCCAACAGAGAGAAGTTCCAAGAGGAAGCCGACAAGCATTACTGGAAAGCCATAGCTGAGATCATCCCTCGAGAAGTTCCAAACATCGACAAGAGAGGGAAGAGGGACGCCGAGAAAAAGCCGTCGGTGGTGGTTGTTCAGGGGCCGAAGCCAGGAAAGCCCACCGATCTGTCGAGAATGAGGCAAGTTTTATTCAAGCTGAAACAGCACCCTCCACCTCACATGATGCCTCCCCCACCGCCATCGCCCACGAAAGATGAGAAGGAGAAGGACTCAAAGGACGGGAGCAAGGACGAGACGAGTGGGAAAATCCCCGCAGTTGCCACATCTGGTGATGGTGCTGGCGGTGCGGCAGAGAAAACCCTGCAGAGAAGCCGGCAACCCCTCCCAAAGTCACACCTGATGGTGGCGACTCTGAGAAAGCAGAGAGGGAGAAAAGGCTGCGGAATCCTTTTTCTTTTCACGGTTCCTCTTTTTTTATTAAACTTTTTTCTCTTCCTTTGGTTAATTTGAATGCTTACTAGCTGCCTCCGGTGAAGAATAAGCACAGTTTCTTGTAGATGCCTCAGAGCAATGTGCAGAGCTTTCAATCCTAACTTGCTCTAGAATTTCTGAGCTTTAGGTGGGAAATAACCTTGACTGCTCTCTTCACACGATCTATTCTTTATCATTAGCTTAGCTGATTTATCCTTTATTTGTGCAACTAATCCTTCAGAAGTTTATGTTACTTCATTGGTATAATTGTGTGAGCAGAACTAGATAATTTGATTCAATAGACCACCTTGCAAGTCTCTGGCATGGCTTCTCTTGAAGTTGGCCTTTCACCAAGCGAACATTACTAAAATGTTACTGGATTGGAAAAAAAAAGGGTTCCTTTCCACTAGCTAGAGTCCATCATTCGAACTATGATATGGTAGCTAGTCGTAATGCTTTCAAACTTATATTTCCCTTGGCCGAGTTTTCCAGTTAAGAGATTTTGAGCCCTTGACCACCAGCTCCACTCCGAACCGCTAGGCTGAGTATATATATATTGGCGCCCCGAGAGTCTTTACGTCAAGATCTCCCTCTCTTCATCGTCAGTGTCGGCAGGATTCGGAAATTTCTTGGCCTGTAGAGAACCATCAAGATTAGGTAGTAGGAGATATGGGGAAGACAAAGTAGATCCAATCTAAAGCGGGACACAGAACACAGCATGAAGAGTGAAGAGGATGCTTTGGTGAATGACCCCATAAGCAAAGTAGTATTCGTGAGCCACTTGAGTTTACTGAATCACGTAGAGGCCATTTACAAATGCCGTGGACATTGTGGCGAGAGCTACCAATAGTGGCAATACTATACTGCGGTTCCATACACAACTACCATTGCTTGAGGGTCGTCGATCTTTGCGTAATAGAGCATGACGACGCCAAGTACTATTGGGGTTATCCTACATCGGTTGTGGAATGGGCTGGTGGTCAATTTATAAGTATGAGAAGAAAATCTTACCCTTTGAGTTAACTTTTGGGGTGAAAGAGACCAAAGACTACTCAATATATCAAAGCTTGACTTACCAACAAGTTTGGACTCAGTAGTCAGACCGGAGATACGGGATGTTGCTACTCCAACCTAGGGTTTGATGTGTGAGAAGAAAATTGTTGGAGTTATCCCATATCGATTGTAGAAAAAGCTGGTGGTCACTGTCTAAACATTTTCGTAAATGATAAAAATATTTTTTGTTCGTTTATTTTGGTATAACATACAAATAATCGTTCTTCGAAAAATATTTTTCAAATCATTTCTTTTCCTCGAAACAAACGGAACCTTGGTTTGTGAACTATGTCCTCACTCATCAGCTTCCTAAAACCATTGAGCATATCCTGCTGCTTTGCCCTTGGACTTCGAACATCTGGAACAACCCGACCCTGTACATCCAAATCTCAGACCGGGGACTCTAGAGAATTAATGAATGGTTGACAGGGTTTCGACATATCTCTCCTTGCAGCAATTCTCTGGCAAATTTGGCGAGCGAGGAACAATTTTCTCTTCAGAGGACAGAACCCAGATGCCCATCAGCTACTTCAATCGGCCTTGGCTCCGAACGACAATATCAAGCGATGGTCAGCAACAGCAAAGAGTCATGCCATGCTCCAGTCAAACCCATCCCGATCGTGGAAGCCACCAAAACAGGGCACACTCAAAATTAAAATCGAGGGAGCTTACCTCGAAACGACGAACGAAGGAGCCATCGCTTGCATCTGCGGAGACACAGCTCGGGACTTCTGGTTGACGGATTTGCAAGAAGGGTCTCATCTACTGCACAAGCCGAAGCGAACGCACTTCCTGAAACTCCTAATTCACTTCAGTTCGCGAACAGAGGAGAGTTTGGCTCTTTACTTAATAGTGTTCAAGCTGCGAATCACATACGTTGGGAAGTAGCTGTTGCTAATCAGACAAGCACAGACCCGACTCAGCCTCTTTGGCCATCGCTGATTGGGTAGCAAAGGCCTAAAGGAAAGGACTCTGTACCCTCCTAAAGCCTTAAGGGCTCTCCTATGCTCTGAAATTTTCATTCCGACCACACACAAACAAACAAAAAACACTAGTATGGCGAGCAAAAAACTCTGACAAGTATGTGCCACGTTTTTTCTGCGCACTCCCCAAAAAATGAAGGTTGGCATGACACAATCTATAGCGATTTAACTAAAACTGCCTTGACCTCCATCCCTGTAACTATAAGATCTCCAAGCAGACAAAGGAATGTCGAAATCGGCAATGGCTTTCTAACTTCTTCACTGCGGGTAGTTCTTAGCTATGCTTATTCCCCTGCCCTTGCCTATAATGCCTCAACTAGGATTTGAAAGAATTTGTAATTGACTTGTGTTACTCGTCGTACAGTGCAAAAATATATGCGTAGCACTGCTCATCAAAAAAGGAATGGGAAAAATCTATTATTCATCCATAATTTAATATAAGAGATACAGCAGAATTATGCTAGTTAAAAACAGAAAATAAATATCTCCTAATATTTAAAAAAACAACCCCATTTTATGTGTTTTAACCGCCGTACTGCATATCCCGGTAGGGCCACGACCATATAGTAAAGGTACACAATACGCATAGCATTCTTGGAGAATGGGAATACCAAGGCTGCGAAAACCAATATGAGCATCCCGAGGAAAACGAGTGCGATGTACAGAATGAGGGACACCAGCCAAATGAGCTCTCTCACTGCTACAATTACAGCTGCCCCGAATGCCACTGTCATGCCGGTGAGAGCCGTCAGCAATAATGGCCCTGCAGAGAGGTAAGCTAGTTCTGCTATGAAGAAATCAGTAAAGTGACCCCAGAGGAGGACTACGACCGCAAGGATGGAGCTGTACATGGCTAACATGTTGCAAATTACGAACAGCTGAAATACTCTGTGGTGCAGCATGGTCGCCGTTCCTGGTTTTGGATCATCGGAAGCATTATATCCACCGGGCAAGGTGAAGCCGGCAGCGAACGTGACGGTGGCCACAAGCGTGGCCACTAACAGTCGAGTGTTAACCTGGTCCTTCATCCATTTGGCGCGAGGTGACTTGCTTGCTTTAGAACTTTGTTCTCTGGGTGACCAAGCGTCTCGACCTTTGCTTCGTGGTACACCAGCGGCAATTAAAAGTGCACGTCCAAGTAACTGCAGATGTCAAATCAGAGAATTAGTCATCAATCATGAGCATTGTAGATTCGGTTAACAGTAAACAAAGCCTGCAACCCTAATTACACTACCGGTGAATTTTCCATGGACAAGCTTTCGGATTCCATGGCCACATCCAGGGCGGTCAACTCATCATTGTTCAGAAGCTTCACGTCAATTCTTTTGTCCTCCGTCAAAGAGCGCATGACTTTGCAATGGTTGTGCATCGATGCCAAATGGAGGGGTGTGTTTCCATCGACATCTTTTGAATTCACCAGCTTCTCGATGCCGAGGCACCCAAGTATCTGTTGGACCGCTCTAATGTTCCCGCACTTGGCTGCAACGTGAAGAATGTTCTGATCCTCTTCGTTTTTTATCTCTGCCAGGTCAGGCCACGTGTATTTTATTAACCTGATGATTGTAGAGTAGCTGCTGCTGCCTTCGCAAGCGATGTGAATCGGGTAGGAGCCGTTCATGTCCGTTTGAAGGGCAAGATAACGGCATTTTCTCAGCAGGAGATCCACTGCCTCCAAATTTCCAACCGATGCTGCAGAGTGCAGTGGTGTCCCCCCGTCTTCACCTTTCACGTGAAGTAACTTGGGAAGCCGGTCTACAATTTCTTTCAACATATCTGATAATTATAGGTCATAGCACTTTTTAGGTTGGGTGCAATTTACTCATTATATGATTGATGCTGTTAGCTCCTGCAGAGTTATATGCTTTTTGACCAAAAGCTATTGGCAAGCTTTTCTCCAAATTGGACGAATATGAACTTTGAAAAAGAGCAAAAAGCAGTGCAATTTACTTACGTCTATGCATTTATGGACTATTACTACACGTAAAACTATCCATTACCTGATTTCCCCACCTCGAGTGCGGCCACAACTGGTGACCTGCCCTGTATCTTGACTGCGTAAGCTTCATCTGGAGCAGACTCTTCCAAGAGAAGCTGAAGAATCTTCCTGTGCCCGGTTTCAGCTGCCAGATACAACGGAGATTTACTATCCTTGTTCTTCCAGTATATAATTTCCGAATCGCTTCTCAGGCGACCTAGCATTTCTGTCGCCTTTAAGCTTCCAGCTTGAACCGCAACATGGAGCGGAGTATCCTCCGAGGAGTTTTTCCGGGTCACGAGGTAAGGGTAATGTCTGAGAATGAGCTGCATGACATCTTCTCTCCCATAGCTTGCTGCTACATGAAGCAATGAATTCCCGGAGGGGGTGACTTGGTCGAAGATTAGCGACAAAGCTAGCTTCCTCGACTCAGAGACATTTTTTAATTCATCGATGAATATCTCGACGTCCCCTTTTCTCGTGGCTTCATATAGGTCACGATCCATAAATTTGTTCAGATCACCATCACGGAGCTGTTGTTGGTTATCTGAAGTGGGGACGTATCTTGCCTTCAAAGCTTCAAGCCTTTCGTTTGGCGTTCCCCTTGTTACACTACCCTCGATGCTTATTCCATGATGCTCCATTTCGGACTGCGGGAGTCTTTCTTGATCATTCACCCCCTTCGCGGCAAGAATGCAAAAGGAGAGAGAGCACTCACTCTTTATAAAGGGTCCAGTTTTTACATCAACCGAACACCCGATGCGACTCACCTCAGCCAAGGTCACTGATTAAGAAACCCACAGTCAGTAAGTGATCAGCCCGAGAAGTTGTTGTGGAGTCCTAGTCAAATAGACCCATGCTGTTCAAGGAACCCAAGTTTCAAATTTATTTCTACACTATGATTAATTCCGGTTCATTCCATCATGAATAAAATTAGTCTATTAAGTACTCTTTCGATCAATCCAAAGAATGTCATAGACTCGCTTGCCGAGACAACCGTAAAAAGGAACTTTCACCTTAAATTTTTGATCAACGGATTGAGAAAAAATGATCAGAACTAGAAATAATAATAAGGCCTGGAAAACTAGGGGGATTTTCTTTAATCAATACTCCTCATCCTCGTTGATCTCGCACTCCATGGGTCAATGTTTCTTAGATATGGCGAAATTCACATGAATCACATTGAACAAATCAATTAGTCAATCTCAACTCTCAATCAGCTTAATTTTGTCCCCTCTTCCCAAAATGCCGTTTTTCTTCCGCCACTCTTGTCAGAGTTAGGAGCTCTATATTACTAGTCTACAACTTTT
>BCNH02000011.1:5217462-5233130 GCA_001662345.2 Metrosideros polymorpha var. glaberrima
CTTTCACATATATTTTCTGTTGCATTGGAATCGTTTTATTGAGAAAAGGTGATTTTTCATTGGGAGATAGCCAGATACCTCCCTCCCCCCTCCAGAGAATTTTTTTTTTTTTTTTAGTATGGCATGTGAAATCCTTTATAGTATATATAGTGATAGATCGATTTGTAAAGATATTTTAGCTAATTAAAATGGTTTAGGCCTTTGTTTTGTCTTAATACAAGTAAAGTAAACCTCTCATTATCTCAGATTCTGTTAATTTTGGTTCTCAAAGTTGCATTTGATAGGATATCAAAGGACAAAAAAGAAGAAAAAAGAACTTACACTCGATTGACATTAATACTTCTGAAAGAATTGAGAAAAATTACACTTGACAAATGTGTCAAAAGCAAACCTACTCTCTCTAGGTTGCTTATCTGGCCTAATCTTTGCAGTCACGAACAAATTATTATTAGACAGAAGCAACTGGAAATAGAAAGAAAGAAAGTGATCAGGTGACTAATTTAAGTACTCATTTTATTTTACAGATTTTTATTAGATATGCATTTCTAGGAAAGAGCGGGAAAAATAAAGATTTATGAAATGATATTACCTTGTTTTCCATGTTCATCTTCCACGGCTTTGATGAATTTGTCGACGTCACCTTTTTGTGCAATGATATGCATGCGGCACGGGATTCATACTCTTATCTTCTGTGCATTCAAATTGCAATTAGCTCAGACTCGGTCTAAGAAATCATGCTTCCAATCTCTCAAACTAGATTGCATTATTTGCCACGAGTATTTTTACATCCTTATATAAGCTTGAGCCTGGGGTTGCCCCTACTTGAAGCAAATGACTTTATAACTACCAGTCTGCATTCTCCTACACACAAAGAAAGATTTTTCTCTATATGTTCGCACCTTAAAGTTCACAGTGGAGACTATGTGAACATTTTCCTTGATTTTAACTTGTTCAATATGAAAAGAGAATCCAGCAAAACAATTGCTTGAGTTTAAAGAAAGAATAAAAGTATTGTTATTAAGTGGTGTTTGCACGCCAATGTCGATGCTTGAGGTTATGAGGAAGAATGAACATCCTAATTAAGTATTGTTCGCACGCCAACTTCGATGCATAGATTTTTGCTAGACTGTTGACCAGCAAGATCTCTCTTTTGCCGTTATTACATGATTAATTGATGAATTCAAATACTGAAAAAGTAATAATGAAGGATTGGATGGATTTTCTAATAACTTGAGACGCAGTGTCCTTGTTATGGCCTTATGAGGACCATGGGTGTAATTAGTCCAATCATCAGCCCATATTGAAGGAGTGGCGTTGGTTATCTAGTTATAATGTTACATGTGACTTTTTCCCTTAATATTCAAGTTTTGAATAATTTTATGAAATGTTATTACCTAGTTTTCTGGATTCATCTTCTAGGGCTTCGATTAATTTGTCGAACTCATCACCTTTTTCTAGGCCAAATTCCCTAAAAACCCTAAACTTTAGGTCTAGTCTTAATTTTGCGCCAAATTTTTTTGTCTTAAGAAAAACCCCAAACTCTATTTTCAATCCCAAATCTGCCTTGAACTTTTTTTTTGTCTCAGGAAAAACTCCAAACTTTAGGTCTAGTCTCAAATCTGCCCCTAATTCAGTTTTGTCTAAAAAAAACAATCAACTTTCAATCTATTCTCAAATCTAGCCCCATAGTCCAGTTCCAATTTAATATGGCATTTTTACATCGAAAATAAATCCACATCAACAAGGTGACACGTAAAAACATCTCTAAAATGAAACCGTTCTAGGATATGAAAATTAGGAATGACTAATGGCGATTTTTGGACAAGCAATTAATGTTGATAGATTTGGACTAGAGTACAAATCGATGATTTTTTCGCAAACAAAAAAAAAATTGGTAGATTTGGAATTGAACCTAAAGTTTAAGATTTTTTCTAAGACAAAAAAAAAAGTTCGGGGCAGATTTGGGACTAGGCCTAAAGTTTGGGATTTTTTCTGAGACAAAAAAAAGTTCATGGCAGAAATGAAACTAGACCTAAAGTTGAGGGTTTTTTTCTCTATATGTTGGTCTCTTAAAACTCAAGGAGCGAAATATGTTAATTTTATCCAGGATTTTTACTTGTCCAATAGAAAAAGATTCCAACATAACAATTGCTTGAAGTTAAGAGGAAGAACAAAGTGCCCTAATTAAGTAGTGTTTGCAAGCCAACTTCTATGCTTTACATAGATATTTGTTGGTCAGTGCAAGGACACTGTTTACCAACAAGATATCTCTTTTACGTTATTAGATGATTAATTGATGAATTTAAATACAAACAAAATAAAAATGAAAGATTGGATGGATTGCCTACTAACTTGACAAGTGATTTCTTGGCCTTATGAGGTTCATATGTGTAACCCATCCAATCATTGGCCCCTGTAGGAGGAGAGGAGGCAGTAATCTGGTTATAATTTTATTTGTGACTTTTTCCCTTAACATTCAAGTTTTATATAATTTTATGAAATGTTATCACCTAATTTTCTAAGGGCGCTGCTCTTTTCACCCCCATTTTGGCTAACATATTCATTTTTCTAGTTAACTTACCGAAATACCCTCCTCTCTCTTAAAATTATTGTTTCTTTTTTCAGCAAGCTAACCCTCAAAACTGCCTTTATTTCTATTTTATCTCACATCAATTTCACAATACAAATGCTCCATTACCATGCATCTTGTTATCACTTTACCTAGTCAATTTTGTCAATTTTAATATACGTTCTCATATCTTCAATCACAAGATATTTCTATTTATGACGACTTATGAACATACAATTAATTGCCTTTTTTTTTATCAAATAGTATGAGCGAAATTATATTTTCAAAGTCGAAAATTAAAATTCATTTTAGTTATCTGGTCGATCTTTGTAAAAAAATGGAAAAGAAAATTTGATCAAAATATGAAAAAAGGTTAATATGTTAGAAGCATGATCAAATGTCAAACATATTTATACTTAGATTATATCTAAATATAAAAAAAAAAAAAGATAAACACATAAAGGAAAAAAAATTCTCGTTCTTCTAATCCTACAAGCTTAAAACTTTGTTTTGAAAAAATATGATGTGCTTTGAAAGTGAAGAAGGTGTAAATAAATTGTCAACCCTCATATTGCAATTATCATTAAAACTTAACAACCTTAAAAGAAAACACAAAGAAGCCATGTTTAACTTTAAAAACCTACGGACTTATTCCGAGAAAACAACCGCATTGTCAAAATTGGCTAGATAATAAGATTGAATTTTAATTTTCAACTTTGAAGTAAAGTTTCCCTCAAACTAATTAATAAAAAATAGGCAATTAATTGTGTGTTGATAAGCCATCAAAACTAGAAACTTCTAACATTCTACGTAACTTTTGTGATTAAAAAATATTAGATCATAAATTAAAATTAACGACCTTCTCTAGGCAAAGTGATAATAGAATGTTGGATAAGATAATATCATGTTGGGTGAAATTTGATATTTATATCGTGAAGCTGATAAGATAAGAGAGATGATAGAATTAAAAGGCAATTTTGTGGGTTGGCCTGATAAAAGAAGAGACAATGAATTGAACAGAGAATAAGAGAAGAGGGTATTTAGGTAAGTTAATTAGGAAAAAGGAGTGTCTTAACCAAAATAGGGATGGAAATAGCACAGCCCTTTACTAAATTCATCTTCCAAGGTTTGGAATTAATTTTTCGAACTCATCACCTTTTTCAATTGCAAAACGCATTCAGCACGTGATTCATACTCTTAACTTTTGCGAGTTCATATCGCAATTCGCTCAGATTCGGTCTCAAAAAATAATGCTCGTAATCTCTCAAATCGAGCTACTTATTTGCCATAGGTATCTATACATTCATTGCCCTCTGACTAGGATTGCCCCCTCTTGAAGCAAATGACTTTAATCAGATGTAGTTTGTATTCACCTACACACAGCAAAAGATTTTCTCTATATGTTGGTTTCTTAAAGTTCAAGGTGCGGAATATGTGAACTTTATCCTAGATTTTTACTTGTTCGATAGAAAGAGTTTCAACATAATGATTAGTTGAGGTTAAGTGGAAGAACAAAGCACCCTAATTAAGTAGTGTTTGTCCACTAACTTCAATGGTTTACATAAATGTTTGCTAGTTAGTGTGAGGACACTGTTGACCAACAAGATCTCTTTTTTACATTATCACATGATTAATTGATGAGTTTAAATACGAACAAAATAAAAAATGAAGGATTGGATGGATTTTCTACTAACTTGACAAGTGTTGTCCTTGTTCTGGCCTTATGAGGTCCATAGGTATAATCCATCCAACCATTGGCCCTTGTTGGAGGAGTGGAGAGGGTTATTTAGTTATAATTTTACTTGTGACATTTTCCCTTAATATTCAAGTTTGAAATAATTTTATGAGATGTTATTACCTAGTTTTCTAGATTCATCTTCCAGGACTTCGATTACTTTCTCAAACCCATCACGTTTTTCTACGTCAATATGCATTCGACACGAGATTCATACTCTTATCTTCTACACATTCAAATCGTAGTTAGCTCGGATTCGGTCTAAGAAATAATGGTTTTAATCTCTCAAATTGGACTACATTATCTGCCATAGGTATTTATACATCCATTATCCTCTGACTAAGATTGCACCCACTTGAAACAAATGACTTTAATCAAGATGTTGTTTGTATTTGCCTTCACACAAAATAAGATTTTCTCTATATGTTGATCTCTTAAAGTTCTAGGTGTGGAATATGAAACTTTATCCTGGAACTTGTCTAGTAGGAAGAGATTCTAGAACAACGATTTCTTGACGTTAAGAGGAAGAACAAAATTCCCTAATTAAGTAGTGTTTGCATGCCAACTTCGATGCTTTACATAGATATTTGTTGGTCAGTGTGAGGGCACTATTTACCAGCAAGACCTCCCTTTTACATTATTTTATGATTCATTAATGAATTTAAATACAAACAAAATAAAAATAAAGGATTGGATGGATTTCCTACTAACTGGACACGCGATGTCCTGGCCTTATGAGGTCCATGTGTGTAACCCATCCAATCATTGGCCCTTGTATGAGGAGTGGAGGCAGTTATCTAGTTATAATTTTACTTGTGACTTTTTCCCTTAATATTCAAATTTTATATAATTTTGTGAAATGTTATCACCTAATTTTCTAAATTCGTCTGTTAGGGCTTCAATTATTTTTTCAAACTCATCACTTTTTTCAATGTCAATATACATTCATCACAGGGATCATACTCTTAACTTCTACGCGTTCAGATTGCAGTTGGCTTGAATAAGGTCTAAGAAATAATGCTTCTAATCTCTCAAACTGGAGTACATTATGTTTATACATTTATTACCCTTTGATTGGGATTACCCCCACTTGAAGCAAATGACTTTAATCAAATGTTGTCTGTATTCGCCTACACACAAAAATATTTTCTCAATATGTTGGTCTCTTAAAGTTCAAGGTGCAAAATACGTGAACTTTATCCTGGATTTTTACTTGTCCAATCGAAAGAGATTCCAGCATAATGATTGCTTGAGATTAAGAGGAAGAACAAAGCACCCTAATTAAATAGTGTTTGCATGCCAACTTCGATGCTTTACATAGATATTTGCTAGTCGGTGTAAGGACACTATTTACCAGGAAGATCTCTCTTTTACATTATTACACGATTCATTGATAAATTTAAATAAAAAAAAATGAATGATTGGATCGATTTCCTACTAACTTGACATGCGATGTCTTGGCCTTATGAGGTCCATGTGTGTAATCCATCCAATCATTAGTACTTGTTGGATGAGTGGAGGGGTTATTAATTTATAATTGGGTTAATACCAATAAAAACCCCAAATCAGTACACTTGTGACCAATTGGCCCCAAACTAATTTTTTGACCACAAAATATTTCAAACTAGTCAATCTATTACAAATTTACCCCAAACTAGTACATATGTAATAAATTTACCCTCCGTTAATTTTCGTTAAATTTTACCATCAAATCGTTGAGTTTGATGACATGTGACGGTTAATGGAGTGTACCGATTTAGGGTTTTACCCTCCGTTTGTCACAAGTGTGCCAGTTTGGAATTTTTCGTGGTATTAACTCAATTATACGAAAACTAACGGAGATTAAATTTGTCACAAGTATACCAATTTGGGGTAAATTTTTCATAGATGTACCAATTTGAGATTTTTCGTGATAAAAAAAATGGATTGTGGTAAATTTGTCACATGTGTACCTGTTTGCAGTTTTTTGTGGTCAAAAAATTAGTTTAGAGTAAATTAGTCACAAGTGTATTAGTTTAGGGTTTTTTTGTGGTATTAACCCTTTATAATTTTACTTGTGGCTTTTTCCCTTAACATTTAAGTTTTATATAATTTTATGATATGTTTTAATCTAATTTTCTAGATTAATCTTCCAAGGCTTCGATTAATTTAGTGAACTCATCACATTTTTCTACGGCAAGATGTATTTAGCACAGGATTCATATTCTTACCTTTTGAACGTTCAGATCACAGTTGGCTTGGATTCGATCTAAGAAATAATATTTCTAATCTCTCATAGCGAACTATATTTTATCTATACATCCATTACCCTCTTACTGGGATTGCCCCTACTTGAAGCAAATGACTTTAATCGGATGTAGTATGTATGCGCTTACACACAGAGAAATATTTTCTCTATATGTTGGTCTCTTAAAGTTCAAGGTACAGAATATGTGAACTTTATCCAGGATTTTTACTTGTCCATTAGAAAGAGATTCTAGCATAATGATCACTTGAGGCTAAGAGGAAGAACAAAGCACCCTAACTAAGTAGTGTTTGCACGCCAACTTCGATGATTTATAGAGATATTTGCTGGTCAGTTTGAGGACATTATTTAGCAAGATCTATTTTTTTACGTAATTACATGATTAATTAATGAATTTAAATACAAACAAAATAAAAATGAAGGATTGGATGGATTTCCTACTAACTTGACACACGATTTCCTGACCCTATGAGGTCTATGTGTGTAACCCATCCAATCTTTGGCCCTTGTCAAAGAAGTGGAGGCATTTATCTAGTTTACCTGGTCATAATTTTACTTGTGACTTTTTCCCTTAACATTCAAGTTCTATATAATTTTATGAAATGTTATCACCTAATTTTCTAAATTCGTCTTCGAGGGCTTCGATAAATTTTTCTAACTCATCACCTTTTTCAACGACAATACGCATTCAAAGCATGATTCATACTCTTAACTTCTACGCGTTCAGATCCCAAATGGCTCGAATTTGGTCTAAGAAATAATGCTTCTAATCTCTCAAACCGGACTACATTATATTTATACATCCATTACTCTTTGACTTAGATTGCCCCACTTGAAGCAAATGTCTTTAATTAGATGTTGTCTGTATTCGCCTATACACAAAGAAAGATATTCTCTATATGTTGGTCTCTTAAAGTTCAAGGTGCAGAATATGTGAACTTTACCTTGGATTTTTACTTGTCCAATAGAAAGAAATTCCAGCATAACAATTGCTTTAAGTTAAAAGGAAGAACAAAGCACCCTAATTAAGTAGAGTTTGCATACCAACTTTGCATGCCAACTTCGAAGCTTTACATAGATGTTTGCTAGTTAGTGTGAGGACACTATTTACCAGCAAGATCTCTCTTTTATGTTATTACATGATTAATTAATGAATTCAAATACAAACAAAATAAAAATGAAGGATTGGATGGATTTTTTACTAACTTGACATGCTATTTCCTGGCCTTATGAGGTCCATTTGTGTAACTCATCCAATTATTGGCCTCTATTGGAGTGGAGGCTTTTGTCTGGTTATAATTTTACTTCTGACTTTTTCCCTTAATACTCAAGTTTTATATAATTTAATGAAATGTTATCACCTAATTTTCTAAATTTGTCTTCCAAAGCTTTGATTACTTTTTCTAACTCATCACCTTTTCAACGACAATATGCATTAAGCACAAGATTTACCGTTAACTTCTGCGTGTTCAGGTCACAAATGGCTCGAATTTGGTCTAAGAAATAATGCTTTTGATCTCTCAAATCGGACTACATTATATTTGTACATCCATTACCCTCTGACTAGGATTGCCCCACTTGAAGCAAATTACTTTAATTAGATGTTGTCTATATTCGCCTGTACACAAAAAAAGATTTTCTCTATATTTTGGTCTCTTAAAGTTCAAGGTGCAAAATATGCGAACTTTATCCTAGATTTTTACTTGTCCAATAGAAAGAGATTCCAGCATAACGCTTGCTTAGTTTAAGAGGAAGAACAAAGCACCCTAATTAAGTAGTGTTTACACGCCAATTTCGATACATTACATATATATTTGCTGGTCAGTGTGAGGACGCTAATTACCAGCAAGATCTCTCTTTTACGTTACTATATGATTCATTGATTAATCTAAATACAAACAAAATAAAAATGAAGGATTGGATGGATTCCCTACTGACTTGACACATGATGTCTTGGCCTTATGGTGTCCATGTGTGTAATCCATCCAAGCATTGGTCCTTATTGTAGGAGTGGTGGGGTTATCAAGTTATAATTTTACTTGTGGCTTTTTCTCTTAATAATTAAGTTTTATACAATTTTATGAAATGTTATAACCTAATTTTCTGAATTCATCTTCCAGGGCATCGATTGATTTGTCGAACTCATCACAGTTTTTACGGCAATATGTATTTAGCACAAGATTCATACTCTTAACTTTTGTGTGTTCAAATCACAGTTGGCTTGGATTAGGTCTAAGAAATAATGCTTGTAATCTCTCAAACCGGACTGCATTATATGCATCCATTACCCTCTGACTAGGATTGCCCCCACTTGAAGCAAGACTTTAATAAAATGTAGTCTGTATTCTCCTACCCACATACACATAGAGAAAGGTTTTCTCTATATGTTCGTCTCTTAAAGTTCAAAGTGTGGAATATGTAAACTTTATCCTGGAATTTTACTTGTCCAATAGAAAGAGATTCCAGCATAACGATTGCTTGAGGTTAAGACGAAGAACAAAGCACCCTAATTAAGTAGTGTTTGCATGCCAACTTCGATGCTTTACATAGATATTTGATGGTTAGTGTGAGGACACTTTTTACTAGCAAGATCTGTCTCTTACGTTATTACATGATTAATTGATGAATTTAAATACAAGCAAAATAAAAATGAAGGATTGGATGGATTTCCTAATAACTTGACACGCGATTTCCTAGCCTTATGTGGTCCCTGTGTGTAATCCATCAAATCATTGGCCCTTGTTGGAGGAGTGGAGGGGTTATCTAGTTATAATTTTACTTGTGACTTTTTCCCTTAATATTCAAGTTTTTAATAATTTATGAAATGTTATTACCTAATTTTGTAGATTCATCTTCCAAGTCTTCGAATAATTTTTCAAACTCATCACCTTCTTCAATGGTAATATGCATTCAACACTGGATTTATACCTTTTAACTTTTATGCATTCAGATCGCGGTTGGCTCGAATTCGATCTAAGAAATAATGTTTCTAATCTCCCAAACTACATTATAATTATACATCCATTACCCTCTAGCTGGGATTGCCCTCAACTGAA
This sequence comes from Metrosideros polymorpha var. glaberrima, assembly GCA_001662345.2. Taxonomy (NCBI): domain Eukaryota; kingdom Viridiplantae; phylum Streptophyta; class Magnoliopsida; order Myrtales; family Myrtaceae; genus Metrosideros; species Metrosideros polymorpha. The sequence continues at coordinate 5,227,068 of BCNH02000011.1, forward strand.
GCAAATGACTTTAATTAGATGTGGTATGTTTTCATCTACACACTAAGAAAGATTTTCTCTATATGTTGGTCTCTTAAAGTTCAAGGTGCTAAATATGTGAACTTTATCGTGGATTTTTTCTTGTCCAATAGAAAGAGATTCCAGTATACCGATTGGTTGAGATTAAGAGGAAGAACAAAGCATCCTAATTATGTAGTGTCTGCACGCCAACTTCGATGCTTTACATAGATATTTGCCGATCGGTGTTCCTAGCCATTGTGAGGACATTACTGACCAGCAAGATCTCTCTTTTACGTTATTACATGATTAATTGATGAACTTAAATACGAACAAAATAAAAATGAAGGATTGGATGGATTTCTTAATAACTTCACACGCGATGTCCTTGTTAGGACCATGCGTGAAATCCTTCCATTCTGCTTGCACATTTCTTCATTCTGCCTCTTTTAACTTGCCTCCGAAGTAGGTACCTATTATGGGTACATTTTCGTAGGATTTTTCACTGGAGGGATCAAAACTTTAATATGGAATTTGTGGCTATAGGACAATCAAAAGGATGGCTGCAGCGGCTCGACCCGACCGAGCTAAAATGAAACTAGCACTGCTTGGGAGAGTCACATCCTAGAGGCTATTTCTTTTTGAAGTACAACCGCGTCCGGAGTCCAGATAGTACATATATAACAGCAGCATCTAGAGCTTTAGTATGATGAAGAATTATCTCGTTAAATCGTACGCCACCCAACAAAAAGCGTAAGCGCAGACATAATAATCAGCCTTTACAATTCTCATTATTATTATTATTATTGGTATAATTCGTGAAAATAGCAATCGAGCGGCAAGCGGGCAGCAGCGAGGTGACGAGCCGCGGGCAGAGAGCGAACGAGCAGCGACCAGATCCGGTGGGTTGCAGCGAGCGGACGAGCCTCGGGCAGAGAGAGGACAAGCAGCGACCAAATCTGGTGGGTTGCAGCGACCAGATCTGGCCTCAGCTCCTGAGGCAGCAGCGAGCTGGGGCGGAGGCGTCGGAGGGGCCGGATCTCAGAAGCGGTAAACCTGGTTTAGGCGAGCAACCAGCAGCTGAGGAGGGAAATGGCGGAGGCACGGTGAGCGTCCAGTTCTGGAAATGGCGGACGCATGGGTTGAGCGAAACGCAGGGGCAGAGGAGGGTGGACTGGTGGGNNGTGAGCAAAACCAGCAGCGGCGTCGGAGAGGCCAGATCTGGAGCTGGGGGAGGAGGGCGAGAGGTGGGGGCGAGGGGAGGAGGCAGCGGCGGTGCCGCGCCTAAGGCATGGCGGCGGTTGGGAGGGCTGCAGCGAGAGAGTTCCAGAGAAGTGGCTATGCTTGTGCGAATGTGGTTCCAAAGCGCAGTTTCTGTGTTGTAGATAAAATTGATGTGCGTCTTCTCATAACTCATTTGAGCTCTCAACTCATTTGACCTCTTCATTTTCACAAAACAAACTAAAAAGTAATAATAGCAATAAAGTAACGTAAAACAGCTATAGGTATAAGCTAATTAATGATCCTCATTAATTGCAGAAAACCCTCATCTATATATAAAGTGCAATAAATATATATATATATGAGATTATATATTATAGATGTGCATAAATAAATTTATAGGTAAAATGATAACTTGAAAACAAATGTAGATATTACCCTACACAATTCTCATAGCCCTTATTTAATTATTTAAAGAAACATTATACGTCAACAATGTATAAGAGAGAACCAAAATATGTTTCTTAGTCGGTGAGTTTAGATTTATCGACTAATATCTCATATTAATTTTTATCTAATTAATGTAAATCAATGCGTCTAACTGATGTTGAGGGAAGCGAGGGGGAATGGAGATTGTGATGATGTAGCTCAATCCCAAAACTCCATTTTACCAAACTTATCACGTATAGATACCATTGAATAAGTAATCACCAAGTTTTTTGGATGACTAAAATTGCAGACATCACTAGTTCGTATTACAGACGGGTAGGCTAGCCAAACCGAAACCCCAGCAGCTTATGTAATTAAGAGGGAGCTAACGGTACGGACATGGACACAATTAGCGAGAAGATAATAGACTCAAGTAGGGATCCTACTTCTCCAGTGCAGGCGGTGGCCACCAACATCAGGATCGGCACCGGGAAATGTAGTTGTAGTTGCACGTACCACAGTCCCACCACCGGCACCGGGAGATATTTTTCCACGTACCGCAGTCCTACCGCCAGCACCGGGAGATGTAGTTGCAGGTACCGCAGTCCTACCGCCAGCACCGGGAGATGTAGTTGCAGGTACCGCAGTCCTACCGCCGGCACCAGGAGATGTAGTTGCACGTACCGCAGTCCTACCGCCGGCACCAGGAGATGTAGTTGCACGTACCGCAGTCCTACCGCCGGCACCGGGAGATGTAGTTGCAGGTACCGCAGTCCTACCGCCAGCACCAGGAGATGTAGTTGCACGTACCGCAGTCCTACCGCCGGCACCAGGAGATGTAGTTGCACGTACCGCAGTCCTACCGCCGGCACCAGGAGATGTAGTTGCACGTACCGCAGTCCTATCGCCTGCAGTGACGCTCCCTGACATTGAAATACCCACAACGATGATCAAGTCGGTGAAGCGACAAACGAGACGATTCTTGCACCCAAGCGGGATATACAGCAAAAGGTAGAAACTCAAGATATTGAAGAGGGCGACGGATCCCAAGACCAAGACGAGGATCGCAAGCCAAGTGAGTTTGGTTACACTCACATAGACACCCGCCATGAATGCCAGAGGCATCGTGGCAAGAGCTATCAACAATGGGAATCTTGATTTCGAAAGGGCATTTTGCACCGCATAGGGATCATTAATCTGTGTCCAAAGGAGGATCACGAGTGCGATGATCGAGCTATACATGGCAATGGAGTTGCAAATCACAAATACATTGTACATGGCTTTGTGGAGCAATACGGCTATTCCAACATTTGGGTTAGAACTATTGTATCCTCCGGGAATAGAAAAACCAGATGCGAAAGTCATAGCGGCCACAAGCGCCGCCACGACCATGCGAGTATTTGCCTCCTCCTTGAGCCTATCCAATTCCGGTGGTTCCATTTCTTTCCTTAGGCTCCAACCGGTTGCCTTACAGATAGCTAATTCTCCACTTCTCGGTGTTCCAGCAGAGGCCAAAATTGTTCGCGATAACCTCTGCAAGTAGTGAGTCAAAGAATAAGCAAAGAAACCAAAATATTATGATTTTGGCGACTAAATTGAAGATCTGGCTGAGATCACACTAATTCACTTACCTCCCTAATTTCTTTCTAGGTCTATCCCTAATTGGTGCAACAACTCGTAATGTATGCTCAACCGCGACAAAAGTGTAAAAGGCCGTACCTTCCGAAGTGGGGCATCCATTTCTTTAATGTCCTCCTCTACCACGTCTAGTGCCGTCATGTTATTCATATTTGCCAGCTTAAGATCAACTCTTCCGTCTCGTGCAAGAAGAAGCAAGACCGAAGGTTGCCAGTGCAACGCAGCCAGATGCAGAGGCGTATTCAAGTGGAAATCTCTCGCATTTATGAGGTGACCGAATTCAGGACTTTTCAATACGTATTTGACGGTTGAAATGCATCCGTACCTTGCTGACACGTGAAGAATGTTATGTCCATGCCGAGTTCGAAACTCTGCGGGGTCTGGCCATAGCCGAAGTAGCTCCTCCACGATCCTGACGTGATCCATCATGCAAGCGACATGGATGGGTAGATAGCCCTCATCGTCTTGCTGCAGGGCGATCAATGGGAAGTTCTCCATCAAGAACTTGACTCCATCGAGATAATTCGTGTACGCTGCGAAATGGAGTGGAGTGCCGTTTCCGTGATCTCTTAATAGAAACAGCGCCGGCATCTTGTTCCACATCTCTGTCAGCATATCTAAAATCCAACGCAAGTATTTAATCGTTTTGGGATGAACGCAAAGTACTGTAATTCTTTAATAGAGGGGTTGAGCCGTTCTAGATGATCGAAAGTATCGGGAGTTGACTCCCATTCTTGCCCCTTAGCATAGTAAGCTATCCTACCAAATGTGCACGTGCCTCATTAAACTAGACTTTGCTCGTGAGACTTTGATTTTTTCCACCACCAATGGAAACGAAAATGAAGGGGAAAAAAAGGGATGCGACCAAGAAGGTCAAACAATGTTTACCCATTTTCCGGTACATAACAGCGACATGAGCAGGTGGCATGCCGAAAACACCCGGAGTCTCTATTCCGGCTGGGACTGTCGATTCCAGACTTGGAATCTCTATTTCAACTGTGACTGGCAGAGTCTCTATTTCGAGTGGGACAGGCGATGCCAGCCAGACTTCTGGCAAGAGCTTGAGAACCTCCAAGTCCCCTGTTTCGACTGCTACGCACCATGGAGTCTTGCTTTCTTTATTCCGACGAAACAGCAGATTGGGGTCTTTACTTACCAGCCGACGGATCACCTCGTGATGGCGATTCCTCACGGCCTCGTGCAGAGGGGAGTTGCCACTTCTGTCACGGACTCTTGGATCCGCCTGGGGAAGGAGAAGCTCCACCGCACCGGTTTTCCCGGCTCTAGCTGCAATGTGCAGTGGCGTCTCTCCACTGGAGTTCGCCCAGGAGATCAAGTCGTCAGGGACAAAATTGATGATCGCTCTGAGAATATCACCGCTCTCTGTTTTTCCACTGATGTCAGGTTAATAGAGTGCGAAAATTGCGAGCATTTTAAAGTGCGCACAACAAAAAACTAAATCTCATGGTCACGCCGCCCTCTTCAACATACCTGCCGCAAAGTGAAGCAGTGTATTCCAGGATGGGCTGAGTTGCCAGAGAACCGCGGGCAACGACACTCCTTCTCTGGCGCAATGATCCTCCAGGGCTTTGATGAACTTGTCGACGTCCCCTTCCTTCACGGCCGTGTATAGCAGAGGATCCATAATCTGGTAAAGTTGTGCAGGATCGTGCTGTTGCTGGCTCGGGTTGGCCCCGATCAACGCTTCCAGTCTCTGCCTTCTCTTCTCCCATATCTCCTGGTCATCTACAGACAGCCTCACATCCATATCTGCGTGCGTGACTTTGATAATTTCCCTGGGGTCCCAGCCGAGGTATAAGCGACCAAGTCGAGTTTAACCAGGTCAACCGCCCTAGCCTGCATTTTATAGTTGTGTTGAATGGGGTGTCCAGTGGACGTTTTCGTCTCTTCTTTCTTCTTCATGGATGGATACGCAACCCAAGGTCCCGCCATGTCCTTCAATGGCGACGTGTCCACTTTCTGCCACCAAATGCTTCCTAGGACGAGCAGAATATATATTTTGCAAATTTAACGTATTTTAATAAGTTTTAGACATTTCACCTTCACAAGACTATCAAAAGAGAGAGCTTAAATAAGTCACCATCGTGGGGAAAACTTTTTACACAACTTTAGTAAGGACTTTACTTGTTTAGAATTAAGTTTTCATAATATTTTCTGTTACTTATTCGTTAAATTTAAAAGATTATCTAAATTCTTAAAATTATACAAGAAATACATGTGAATCTACATCTCAATCTTTATATACCGTGAAAGTTTCAAGTGTTTAGAAATAAAATAAAAAATAGAATTACGCACGTCCCAATGTTAGATTTAGTAAAATACAAAAAGTAAAACTTTATTCAAACACATTCTAAACCTAAATCACTAAAAATAGTATGTCCCCATGATTCACACCAAATCTTGAGGCTCAGAATTATCTTAATTAGTATGTTAGATTCAATGGAAAATTTCTAAGGGGTATTACCTAAATATATAATCCCAATGATGTTGTAATTATAGAGTTGTAGAAAGTGGGAATTATAGCATTTAAGAAAAGTTGAGACAGGTTCCTCTAAGAAGCATCGTATTTTTCTCTTTTTAAGTGGACCCCACATTTTATTCTCTCTCTTTCTTGCATCCCATGTTAGAGTAGAGGTTACGTACGTTGAGCCTAACGCTACACGAAAACGACTTGGCTCGCAATTGCGTGGCAAGCTCGGAGTGCTTAAGGTGGTGATGTCTTGTGATGTAGCTCTTGATTTATGAATCACTTCATAA
>BCNH02000011.1:5233758-5250829 GCA_001662345.2 Metrosideros polymorpha var. glaberrima
TCCGTTCCATTCATGTTAAACCGAACAAAGCAATCAACATCGTCATCCTAGTCTATTCCATTCTTTTTTTCCACTCCATTTCCTCCTTCCTTCTTATTCCGTCGTATCAAAAGTAATTATGTCCTCTTCAGTCACCCAAATCCCAATTGCGGGTTTCTCAAGCAACAGACCGAAAGTAATAAACGAAATGGGTGTTCATCGTTGGCGCACTAGTCGTCCTCGCCAAACCGAGGATGTGGTTGGACAATTTGGATGACTAGAAATTGCAAACACCATCAATTCTTACTACATATTGACTAGCCAAACCAAACAAGCATTAAGCTAATGACCTGGTAAATGATAAGCGAGACGATCATAGATTCTAAGAGGAGATCGGATGCGACCCCGTAGACTAATCATTTGTTCAGGTGGAGATGGATATTATCGTCACACGCCACTTGAAGATGTGGTTGCTTGCCCCAGTACCACACTCCCAGCAGTCACACTCCCCGTTATCGAAATACCAGCAACAATAATTAAGTCGGCGAAGCGACAAACAAGAGGATTAACGTGCCCAAGCGGGACATACAACATGAGAGAGACACTCAAGATGATGAGGGCGGCAATGGTTCCCATGATCAAAATGACAATGGCAAGCCAAGCAAGTTTGTCGTGGTCTATGCTGTGAATGCCAACGACATTGCTGCAAGAGCCATCAGCAACAAGAGCCTCGCTTTTAACAGGGGTTTTGCACCACGTAAGGATCATTTATCTGAGACCACGGGAGGATCACGAGTGCGATGATCGAGCTATACATGGCAATGGTGTTGCAGATCACAAAGACATCATACATGGCTTTCTTGAGCAGTATGGCGATCCCGACACACAGTTCAGAGCCATTGTATCCTCCAGGAACGGCGAAACCAAAAAGCCAAAGTCATGGTGGCCGCGAGGGCAGCTACGACCATGCGGGTATTTGCCTCGTCCTCAAGTCTGTCCAATTATGGCGGTTCCATTTCTTTACCAGTCTCGTACCAAACGGCTCGCAAATAGCTAATTCTCCACTCCTACAGGGCCTTCATGAATTTGTCCATGTCACCCTCCTTTGCCGCTGCGTGCAGCAGAGGATCCATCTTTATCTTTACTGACTAGAAAAGAGGCATGTCTTATTTTCATTATTCCTCGGACAAATGAATCAAGTCCTTAATGCGTCGATGTGTCTGTCTTAAAAACTATTTTCTCTCCTTGGTACGAGCAGCTATTGTCTATCCTGCAATTAATAAAGAATAGCAATGTCCTCTTTCTTCTCCATCCAGTTCATCCTTTTCCCCTTTGAACGTCTTAAGACATGAAACCCCACTACAAAAGAGTAGTTTGGGCACACCAGTGCATCCGTCTTATACAGAAGATACACGGGATAAAGAGGGCAGGAAGGAGTTTATCTTTTTGAGAACGACGATGACGCGACGAGCGTCATCAGGTAGTGGCGGGTTTTCGTTGACCATAAGGTAATGGTCGGCATTCTATCTCCGGCATGTTCAGCTAAAGAGTAATGTCCCAAAGGTCCTTTCCTCTATATGATAAATGGTCGAGGTTTTATTGGAACCTTGGACGCTTTGGACCTCTGGTGGAATGGGAAAGAAAGTTACTTTTATGGAAACTAATGTACACTTTTCTCACATATCAAAAGAAGAAAAGGTTTTGGAATACTTGTGGATAGGCGCATCAGCTTCCAAGAGGGCTTGAAAACCCACAAAATGGCTTTTATTTCTACTCAGATTTCAACAGAAAAGCAGGTTTTGTCTAAAATTCCACTGGGGTAAGGAAAAAAAAAACAATTCTAGGGTACATATAAAAAGAAAGTGAAGAAGTCAGGAAAAAGAAATTGAAGAAGTCAGGAACAACGTAGTTCTCAACTTATCTATTAAGCCAAGGGTAAAAACATAGGTCAGTAGGAAACTATCGGTGCAACATGCATCCATTAGATGTTGGTTCTCTGCTCATGAGTTTCGATCTTCTTCATGACCGATAATACCTCCCTTCTTAAAAAGAAATCGGGAGTGTCGGGGAGAAGCAGAACACAGATACAATACATTACCCACAACTGCCATTAATTTCTGTCAAAACTTTGTGGTAACATGCCACACTTTCGAAGCCGAGACAGCCGCCCCCATCTGGGTTACCAGGCCAGACAAAAACGAAGATGGTTCAGAGCAAAGTCCTCAATGAACAGCAGTTTGTCTTTCATCAGCATTTTCATGCTCAACCTGCCAATCAAAAGAAAGGGCTTCAGACACTGATATTGGCATGAGATCCTTTTATAATTCGTACACCACGCAATAAAAAGCACAAGCGCAGACATAATAATCAGCTTTTACAATTCTCATTATTATTATTAGTAGTATAATTTGTGAAAATAGCCATTTGGACATGTCAGACGGAAATCTCAAAGAAGAGTAGGAAAAACTAATTGAATTCTGCGTGGGCATTTACTGCTTACGGTGGGGTTAATAATCCTGGACTAACACAGCACTGATTCAATACCAACCGACAAAAGGAACAAGCCAAATTCCACGACAAACTGAAGAAAACAATTTCCCACCCAAGTAAATTGACAGTCTGACTAATCCTGTATAACTAAACCCATCTCAGGGCTAACGAAGACCCTCATTCATCCCCTCTTTTTCCCCTTCCCCATCAAAACTCCAAATGGAGAACCACCTCATTCGCAAGGGTCGGTGGAACAGGAAAACATTCTAAGATGTGTGAATTGTGACAACACTAGGTGAGATCGAAGGAGACCACAGCATAAAACGTAGAACCATGCACCTCTTGATAGCCTAAGTAAAGTCACTACAGCCTAGTCAAAGTTATCATGAACAGTAAATCTGCAACTGCACCATAAACTACCAAAGCAACTTTTGCACAGAACAGTAGTAAGCACCATCCCTTGAATCCTTCGCTAGACATCAGCATAGAGAAAAAGTTGTTTATCCAATCACATGCATATGGCATGATCCTATCAAGACAGCCTCCAAGGAGTGGGTTGAATCACCTTTGCTACTTTTCTTCTCAGGAAAGAGGATGTCATCAGAATTATTGGAATATTAACTTAAAAAGCTCTCATCTCTGCTAAAGAAGGAAATAACCCCCAAGAAAAGAACGAACACTCGACCACAATCATGATGTATAGGACTTTAATCAGAAAATACTAGAAGAGGACGTAGGTTGGTCATGGCTCGATGCCACTCAAAAAGCATTCGCAACTAGCTAACACTTCTGCACAAAGTGATTTCCATGTATAAAAGAAAGCTGAACTATAAATTTGTCACTACTGATAGAAAGCTCTCATTCCTTGGTAACTGAACTTAAATTTTCACTACTAATACGAAAAAAACACATGCTTATCATTAACAAAGGTTTATATTGACAGCAGATCTGACAATGTAAAAAAATGCACTCACCTCAACAATAACCTTAGCTCTTTTCTTGGTCTTAGAACCAGCATCACCTCTCTCAACCTTTCTTAAAGCCAAGGAGGATTCTTTTCTTCCCCTCTTCCGATCAGCTTCCGCATCATCATCTTCATCTTCGTCACCGTCTTCATCTGAACCAAAAATATAATTAGCTCCATTACTTGGATCCAGGATAAGTCCTATAAAAAATCCTTTATCTCCCGTGATTTTCATGGGAATGAAGCAAAGCAAAATGTAAATGCAGCAAGAAATCATAAAGAACAGGAAAAAAAGACAACAGTTCTTGAAAAAAATGATCACATGAACATTCAAACACTAAGTGAACACGTTTTATTCAGGTATAGAAAGAACCTTCGCCATTGTCACCTATTGCACGAACTCTATTCATAGCAAGACCGCCAAAATCTTCAATATCGTCTTCTAGTTCTTCCTCAAGTTCATCGTAACCTTCCACATACTCTATCTCAGGTTCCTGCTCATTCCAGAAATATCGATTGCATAATCATCAAATGATAAACTGTAGCAAGAAGCAAAATTTCTGCACATTTCATACAGAAATACTGTTTTAACATAGCCATAAGTACCTTCTCAAACAACAAAAGTAACACGTGCTCATTAAAATATAGTATACCTCCTCTTCATCTTCATCGGCAGCCTGCAATGAATCCATCTCAAGGACTTTTTCGTACTCTTTGACAGGGTAGTTGTAGATATCACCATACACTCCTTTCCTTAGGCGTTCTAATAGCTCTTTCTCAATACTCTGCAGCAAAGCCAACAATAATTAAAAATCTTGGGTGAAATAATGGGTGAATCGCTTCCATGGTTATAAAGGTGAACCCGACCAACCTTTTCCAAAACTGCCGCCTTTTCTGCTTTTTCCTCCCTTCTAGCCTCTCTCTTCTTTTCTTTCCTCGGTGTTGTCATAATCTTTTCCCTATTAGGAAAGAAAGGCACGTTGAAGTATAAAGCTGAAACACAGGTGCCCCGAAGGACCAGTCCAAACATCGGTAAGAGCAACGTCCACTGCATGTTCTTGAACAAGGGGGTTTCACAAATGCAAATACAACGACCTTGTGAATTGTGATTTGACAATCATGATATAAGCATAAGGCAACACATAAGATTACAGAAATTTAGGAGAAAACTGAAATCAACATAAGAGAGCTGCAGAGAAACCTTAGAATGAGAACTGTAGAGAAACCTAAAAAAATTTGATGCTAAAGATATTGTTTCACGAAGAGATCTATCATATTGCCAAATCTGAGATGAAAACATTCACTTGAACAAATAGTTCTTTTTTGTTCACATCTGAGCCAACAACATGAAGAGTTAAAAGTCAAGAGCAGGAACAAATTCTAGATGACACACAACTATAATCACCATATTACCAATTAAATTGAGAAGTGCCATCAAATAGGCACACAGAAGATTAAGAGATTTAATTTATCATAAAAACACATCCTACGATAGAGCAGCCAAATGCTTGAAGGGGTTTGAACCTAGTTTTCAGAGCAAGCTTCCTCATCCGGATGCGCATTTGAGTCATTTTGGTCAACCTTTGCTTGGTCTTATGAACAAGAAACTTCGGCCAATACATCTGCCAACAGAGGAGTCGAAGCAATTAGCGAAATGCTAGAACAAAGCAAAACAATCTGTCACACTGCAAAGCTAAATTGCCAATACCAAATGCTTATCAATAATCTCAAGGGCATTCTCGTAATTTCTCGGCAGCTTCACTCTTTCCCACAATTTGTCAGGCATGTGAGCCCTTTCTATTGATTTCATGTACAAGTAAAAGACACCTGCATAGTAGACAGAAAAAACATATACTTGGAGATTAGATTAAAGTCAAAACAGAATGCAATCAATTGCTGAAGCCATCAAAATAACTTTGCAACTAAAAATCTCATGTCTAACCAGTTTGTTGATACCATATAGAATTAAGGATTTTGAAAGACATGGGAGAATTTTTTTTTTTCTTAAAAAAAACCCTGTCATGAGGACAGTTAAAACATAGTACCGTCATGGTCCCGGATAGTAGCATAGCGGCTGTTAGCTAGAGGGCAGGAGCTCCTATTACAAATCCCCGTTACATTGTTTTCATTTCGACAAAATATTCCAGTGGTAATCCTGCGAAATCAAATTAGAAGAAAATAAAGGTAATTCTTGCTCAAATTGGCAAGGAGAAGTAACATGATAAGGTGAGATCATTTCGGGTTAATCAACTCACTTGGCCATATAACTACAATGATTGTGCCGAATGACTTGCCAGATAACCTCATCGTGCTGCATCTCTGACTAATAATTCGTTCTCCAACCCAATTATTCAGTTGCTTGTTTGGCTTTGGAATTTTAGTGTTTGAGGTTCTTCAGTATTAACCTCTTACCACCTCACCCTGTTGTTGGAGGTCAACAAACCTGCAAGGGCAGATATGCCCTTCTGTTAGTAGATCACAACAGAGTCCTTAAAATAAGGTTGACGTCAAGATGAGTTGAGTGGACAAAATCAGATAATCGAACTTGACTCAATTAAATAACTAGTTGAACACACATACACACACAAACAAAGAGGAAAGAGAGCATAGTACAGTTGCTAGTAGGCGTGCAATCGAGCCGAGTACACAAGTCGGAAGCTCGAACTCGACTCGACTCAACTCAAGCTCGAATATCATTTTCCGTGCTTGAACTTGACACAAAAATATTTTTTGCAAGCTTGAATTAACCCGACTCAATCTTTGTCAAACTCATAATCGAGCTCGAGCTTGAGCGAGTCTCCTTTGCTTATTTTTTATTAGGGGGCACACTTCCTCCTGCTTTTTATTAGTAAATAACTTTTCCTAACAAAAGTATGAAAATTGAGTGACCGAAACAGTATAAATAAATAGCAAATGAATCTCCTAAACAACACAAATCAAAACAACGAGAATGTACAAATCCTATGACTGAGCATAAACCAAACCAAACGACCACCACTCGAACCGTTCGAGCACATACAGATTGAAAGTGGAAAGCTCAAAACTTCCGGAATGAAGCACGCGCAAGACTACCTAAAGTTCACAATGAATCGAAAGACTTTCGCAATCAGTGACCGGATTTTTCAACGCAAAAGAGAAAGAAAAAGACGACCCGAGACCCCGAAACTTCCGCTTCTTCCTTCATATCATGCATACCGAACCCCACACAATCCTTTATACCGAGAGATGGGCAATGTGTCAGCAAGCAGAGCCTACTAAAGATGTACAGAACCAAAGGGGAAGGAAGAAGATGTACCGAGATCGACGAACGATTCCGCGTTCTCGAAACGAGTAGAAACCCAAGTCTCGAGCTCTTCTCTGACAAAAAATGTCGCCGAGAGGCAAGGAAAAACCGCACCGCTTCCCTTCTTGTCGGCGGCCGAACAACGCAGAGAGGAAGCGAGACGGAGGGTGACGAGGGAGAAGAGGTGAATGAGTCAAGCGGTGTTCGCGGGCCGAGTTCGTCTTAAGTTTCGACCCGGTCCAAGACTATCGGGCTTAGACAGCTTATCGGGTTCGCAAAATCTGAGCCCGATAGTCTAATCCGGCCCGATCAATGAGATTTGGCCCACACAGAAGGCAGAAACTTTAGGCTCGCGGGTCCTAATCTCGATCCAACTAAGCAAATGCATCAATTGATTGGCAACGCTTTCGCCAAATTATTTCTTTACCATTTAAATTAGGATTTTAATTAACTGGTGTGATCTTGATCGTCGCGAGCCGTGTTCATATTGTGATGTGCGAGCACGATTTGGATTAATTACTTGTGGAATTCAATACGAACCCTTTCTTTATTATATTCACAAGCACGAGATAAGACCGCTTAAATAAGAAATCGAGCATTTATCAATGGTGTACAGATTAGAATCCTCTAGATGGAATGCCGGGTGAGAACTATTTGTCAATATAAACCTCACGTCAAGACAAGAGCGGGAATGTGAAAGCGGCTCGATATGCCGTTCTCTTTGTTAATCTCTCAATCATTAAATAACTATGTATAAATAATAGTCGTGAATTATGAAATCAGATTGCGCTTTACGCAGTATCCCTGACGATCAAATGTTTGGTTGAATCGGTATGATCCATGGCATGTCATTAGTGTCACGACAATGACACGAACGAAATGATTTTTCGATTTCATCCATAGGAATAGTAGCGCCTGCTCGTGCTCACGTGTGGTCTTATAATGTGTCGCATAATGTTATCTTTTCCACCAACTTCTTACCTGTAATCTGTGAATGTACCTAAGACCAGATGAAACCTTTTTTTTTTTGCCGGCCCATCATTAATTTTTGAGTGAACAACTTAAATTCCATTTCATTTGCTCATATAATTGCAATAATGGTGCCGGCTAATTCATCGAGACATAAGCTTCGTATTACTTAGATGTACACAGCTTGTACACGTATCGTCACGTATTAATAAAATCACGGTATCTCAGTGGAAGCAAGCCGGCCATTTTTTTAACCACGGCTCCTTTCGGCCAGACACTGTATATAAACTACCTTGTCATCGTACGAGTTCTAAGCGCAAAACCAGAAGCATGGATACTCAATCTCGATCCCGGAGTTGCAAGAACGTCTTTTGCACATTGATGGTACTAGCCATGCTCGCGTGCCTCGTCGCCGAGGTGGCTTGGGCCCGCCATACGATGATTCAGAATCGGGTTTCGGGAGGCGGGGATCGGGACTCGACCCGCGAGTTCATGCGGAGGATACCGTCGTTGTTGATTAAGCTGCCGAAGGGTGCTCCGGTGCCGCCTTCCGGACCGAGCCCCAGCATCAACTGATCGATAGAGCTCCCCGGGGTGGCGAAGGAGGCATTGCATTATTCTCATGCAGAAAGAAAGAAAGTTATGTCGTTTTACTTATCGATACACAAACAGATACAGATTGCATAAAGAACACAGGTTACTAGCATGCATAGTTGACCGTTGTGTACGTAGGAAAAGGGCGTACATATACTGTATTTATACAGGGTATAAGGTGGTGGTTGGCGATATTTTCTCATCCATTCCATTCTCTGAGTTGATTGACAATTTTACAGTGATTGGTGATTCATTTTTACTACTTTATTTGTTAGATATGTCTATAGCATGCGATTGTTCTCCAACGTTAATAGCAAGACATGCTGGCAACATTAACATAGCCAGTTCCGATGCTGGAATCGCTCATATAATAGCTTCTAATACGTATAGTTGGGAGCACTCCGAATGTGTTTGAATTCACCGGGCCGATACGCCCGTAAAATTGCCCAAAGAGGTTAATTGATCGAAGTACGCAAAAGTTGGCCCGGACACAACCTGACCGTTAAAACAAAAATAGATAAATAAATAAAATCTTGCTATAGATGTTTATAATGCACATCGCATTCATTTAAATCATTTTGGGTGTCTCATGAGCCCACTAACTTGAAGAACCCGTTTATAGTTTGTCGCATGATTTTGTGAACTTAGGATATAAGTCTTACCACAAAAAGTTCTATATGTACTGCTCGTTTAATCAATTCAAAATAAAATGCTAAAAAATTTACCTATTGAATTTTAAGTGTTAGTAAGTAGTTTTAAGTGCCGAAAATACAATTAAAAAGTTATTCGATGATTGAAGATTGGTAATTGTATGTTGTTAATCTCTTACAAAACAGAGAAAAAAATACCATTATTAATAATTTTTATCAATATATTAGCAAGATTCTAATTATCTTTAATTATTTTTCTAAATAAATGAAGCGACCCTTTCCTTACTTACCAAATTAAGCGAAATTTTTATTTAATTCAATATTTTAAATTAATTTTATCGTAAGGTTGTCGAACGAGTTTAATCTTATTAAGTACTGATCTTTTAGTTTTCAACGCTTAATTGAGTTATCAAATATTCCGAAAATTCGACAAAATTGAAATATTCCGGAATTCAACAGACATATTAAAAGGGGCTACCACGGTCCAAAAATGGTTGCTCCATTTACATCTTCATTACGTTGATATCGACGTGGCATGAACAAGCATAGACCCCTCTTGTGCATCTACTTGGTTTCTTGGTTAAACATGAATGAATGGCCGTATCCTCAGTACTCCACAGGAATCCATAGCCAGAAACGAAGACAGGAAAACGAGAGGCTCCCGAACTCTCTGTCCACCTGCTCCTTCCGTTCCCATGAAGGTCATTTCATGTCATGTCCTGCTTCTTCCGGATCGATAGCTCCCTCGTCACCATGAAGATCTTTTGCTTTCTTCCATAAGAAAACATGGCGTTGGTCTGTTGTGGAGAGGTTAGGAGGCCATTTATGAGCTAAGGCAATGACCCTGTTTTGGAAGTTTCATAACGTCGCAGGTCCACGGCATCAGTAACATGCGAAGGGAGAAGGAAAAGATGAGCGCAGCAGATTTGAGCTCCGCATGCCTCTGTAACCATTTCTCCTTTCTTGAAGGACGAATATCAGAAAATGACAGCGCGAAATCTTGCCCCCATTAGAAGTTATTGCCCTGATTTGAATCCCCATGTGATATGAGCCACAATATTTCATCACCTTGGACAGCCATCCATCTCAAAGTCCATAAGTGTGTACTTATTGGTCATTAAGAATGGGACCCTTCTTGTCTCAAATCATTTGTTTCTTTGGCTATCTCGGAGGAAACTTTAACCCGCATCGGTCCATGATTCGATAGAACCTTTCGCTCGGTCCTCGAATGTTGGCGAATCAGGAACTACAGGAGCAAGACGGAGAAAACCTAGTGATTCACAATGTGCATCTCCATTTACGACGAAAGAGCAACACAAACTTAAGATGAGAAAAACTCTTTCCATATCCACCTAGGTCCGAAGTTACAAGCAGCGTAGGCATGATGTTTTTTTAGCTTTCATGAAGCCAAACTAGAACTTTACATGTATTGCAGCTCAGGAAATGCAACCACCTAAAACTCCGGTATACCTCACTGTGCTTGTATTTGTATCACAATCTCATCGACACAAAAATAGAATGAAGAAAAGCAAAATCTAACTCAGAATAGAAGCACACAGAGCAGAATACAACATAGGAGGAAGAAACAGATTCTGCTGAGCGACTTATCTGCCTCCAATACATGCCTCCTCATCCTAGGGTTGCTTCCAGCCATACTGTACGAGTTTGGATAAGTGTATAAGTTTGTGACCGAGTTCCCGAAAAGCCTCGCATACACCATTTCACCGAATATACCAACCATGGGGTAGACAATGTTCGTGGTTGTGCCACTAAGACTGAGCATGGGAGACACAGGGTGATGCAATAACTGAGCTTGAGAATAGTATGGTTGTGATTGAAGAGGGAAATGTCCACCATAAGGTGGTTGTGTTAGGAGAGGACTAGAGGTAGCATTAATCTGTCTTGGCATGCTGGGCCCGCCAACCAGACCAAGTGGTCTACGGGGTACAACATTGCCCAGATCTCGATCCTCACTTTTGGACAATTGGCTAGTTCGGCCACGGCCGAAGAGTGGAATTAGAGTAGTGTAGGAAACCTCGGCTTTGCACACAGGACATTGATGCTGTTGCTGCTCTTCTAGCTCTTTAGCAGAAGTATCCTGAACTTTAAGCCATTTGTAGATGCAAGGCCAGCAGTACAGATGGCCACAGAGTGTGACCACAGGATCTTGCACAGACTCTAGGCATATATTGCACTCAAAACCACTGGATCGGGCTCCCTCCAAGTCAGCTGCACCGGCAAGTATTGATTTCTGGCTACCTGAGGGAGATTTGTTTACATCACTAGAGACATGCACGACATCCTCATGACTATGGGGGTCTATCGACATCTTGCCCACTCTAACAGGAATCTTTTTCTCTTTCCTGCATCATGCCCAAGAAGACAAGCTCAGATTAGAAGTGGTTCGATAGCAGATAAAAAGAAAAGGTAAACAGATCTGCTTCATCCTCTCTTCCTTTCCTAGTGTGGTGCTAATAATGTTGTATGTCTTCAGTTTCTAGATATGTTCGTTTAAACACATTAGTTTCTGTTTTCCTCCTGCTTTATTTGAAGTCATGATGGTTGGCGGTAAGAGGGTTGGGTTAACATAAATTTAGACTGCATAACATTGCATTGAATTTCAGGTACCAGATAGAGAAGGTGAAAACGTGTATAAAATAGTAGCATTTATTTGAGTCATGCAACATAAAAGAATTGAGAAGACATCTACTCCAGCTCAAGGGCTTTCACACAAAATGGGGCCCACAGAGAGAAGTGGCACTTCTGTAAACAACTTAAAACTAATTAATGCACGGCACTGGTAATTTACAGCTATTGGTTCCCAAAACTCTTCCCCATCTGCTGGTAACATACGATGCTATCGCCTACTTGCCACAATATTATTATGTGGTTGTCTGGAACTGTGAAACACACACTCCTGTGTAATCTGATCTTCAGTACAATTGCGTAAATCTCCACCCTAGTTCAGGATAATCAATCAAAATCAGCTCACACAAACACGAGTAACTAGGCTCTAGCATCTGCTTCAGAACAGACCTCAGAATTATCTTGAATCAAGGTACTTTGCTGATGACCGAATCTTTAAATAAACCATTGAAAACAGGCAAACAGAAAGTATCAGAGATGCTGAGTTCCATATTTCAAGTTTGTTCAATCAATAGCTTCAGAACGCTCAAATCTGTGATTCGGGTCATAATCTTATTCTGAGAGGAACATTTTACTATGAGATTATTCTACTATGAGGAATATATGGTTCGTACACTTCAAAATTTATTGGCAGAATCTCTCAAAGTCTCAGCCCCCCACATACACCCAATAATTGCCTAATGACCCTCCCCCCCAAATGCCGCCTCTCTCTTTCTCACTCTCAACGTCTTCTCTGCCCCACACAAATGCACTTAATAATAGCCGAATGCCCCCCCTCTATCTATCCATCCATCTTTCTAGAAGAACTCTTTAAGGACATAAAGTATAGTTGGTTGGTGGCGATCAGGCAAACCATAAATAGCAAGCTGTTGTGAGAAGCTTCCAACATTGAAAGGCACTATGTTCCACATCCATCTACTAATCACTATTCACCTTTCAGTGGGTGAAATTAGAGGTGGAACAGCTAACCGAATCAATAAATTCATCAACAACCATGACCATAAGACTAGAGAGTCTCCCATTATGGTAAGATCCATAAATCTTCAATTGCTTTCCTACTTGGTCACAAATACCTTATCACATCCATGATCAATCCCACTAAGGGGTGGATTTCAGCAGCCTAGACATGAAACTCCCATATATATCCTTCATTGAAGGACAGAAAAAGACGTTTTCATCGGGAAACAGAAATTAAACTTTCCCTCAGATTCTTAATAGAAGATCAGATGACAGAAGCCAGATGTTCGTGCTTTGCTGATTCAAAGTGGGAAGATACATGATGTAGAATTCAAAGATTTAGCTGCAATGCAAATTCTGAAGGTAATTCTTTCCCCCAAAAATGGTACTTGAATTCACAAATTATAAGTCAGCCGCTGTTACCAAGCTTTGCTACACAAGGATAATATAGTTTACCGTACACCTCACAACATAATGCTGAACAATACGCCGCTAAAACTCATTTAAGATTCGCCTAAATCAGAACAAGTTAACATAAACTCCAGCTTCAAAACAGATGAACAATCAAAATAAAGGAAAACGACTGGCCACCCATATAACAAGAAGGAAGACGCATACGAAACCATTGCCGTCGAAAGAAAAATTCACAAACCCAACTCGCAATGTCTAAGCCACAGAAACCCCACCAAGCGGACGCAAGAACCATCGCTGGAGATCAAGAAAACAGGGCAGAACAACAACGGCCCACGCCCGGCGCGAGAAACGACTCTAAACGGTACTGTTGGGGATTTTACACAAAGCCGAGAACCAAAAAAACCACGGGTAAACCCGCCGATAGACGGAGATGAACACGAAGACGACCTGCTGAAGCGAGACTGGTCAAGACTCGACTGGGAGAAGAGAACTAAGAACTCACCGGTCGACGAAGAGACGGTTCTGGGCCTCTGGGTCTGTCACGTCCGCGAATCAACTCCGGAATCGCGCTGCAAAATCGGAGCTTTCTCGAACAGGCGTGAACCGGTATGACCAATTCGCAAAGGGTCGAGCTCTGGTGAGAGAGAGGGGGAGAGGGAGAGAGTCGCTGATGAAGGAGGCGAGGGATGGAGCTGATTGGGCTAATACGTGGTGTCACAGAGGATATATAAATGTGGAAGTATTCACGATCGTGACGCACGCGGGTTGAGGGCAGGAGAAGATCTGGAATAGAATAATATATGACGTGTCAAAATGGTTTCTTTATCAAGTGTGCGTCCTGGCGAATATCTCCCACTTCATCGACAAAGAAGATATTTTTCCATGGTCTGTCCATGATCTAGGATTTTTCTCTTTTTCTTTTTATTGACAAAAGCTATACAAGCAGGTTCCGCTAGCATGACAATCTACTGTGAATATTATGAGTCACAAATTTTAAAAGAAAACGAACTCCATCACAATTTTTAATTTTTAATTTCTAATTGTTTTGTGGCCGAAAACAGGCCATCAGTCTCACTATAAATCAAGGATAATCACATAAGCATTTGTCTATACCAATCTATTGCAAAATTCACATCCTAGAATTTTTTTATGAGACTATTCGAGGTTAAGTCTTTACTATTGAAATCGCGATTTTATCCTTTTTATTCCATCATATTATTACTATGTACCTTAATAAAAGGCATTAATATTCCATGTCAAACTTTTCTAAAATACTACCTTAATCTTTTTATTACAAAAGGTCTATGTGCTCGCACCTTTAAATTATTCCGAAAAAAAAAAAGAAACATATCGGCATACATAATCTTCGTGCCAAAAAGTTTCATTTACTTTATACTAACACCGCAACCACCACGCCGTTTAATATCTTTGATTAATTTGGGTTTGCTCAATTACGACTTATGCGTAGCGCCACCGCAAATTGATTTCGAAATTCTATGAACCATTTCAAGGAAAGTTCTAGGTTTTTGATCAACTGGTCAACTATCAACCAATTCAAACTTTTGGGTGCAGCCCTCTTATTAGCTTTGAATTAATGCGTGGTTTGGGTGAATAAATGTAATTTACCTCATCTTTATCGACACATAGAAATTACTAAAACAAGGTACTCTGAGAATATATAAGGGGGGAGAGAAATCTGTTGGCGTGATCCTGACTTTATTGACTGCTGTTGGTCAAGCATAAGAAGGAAAAAAAAATTGATTGACCGTGGTGCTAATTCGCAGTGAGTTATGAGGACCATAATGCTATTATATTGAGCTGAACCGTGTGCTAAAATTGCTGATTTTCTTGGCATGGCAAGCAGGCAGCTTAACACTTGAGATGAGAAGAGAAGAATTGGATTATCCATGTTCATCATGCCAAGCAAACTTTGGTAGAATATGACCGCAAAGATTAATTCCGAAGAAATATATATATCGCACTTTGTATGTATGTACGGACTTTGTTAGGATAATGAACACTAATGAACACCGCTTTGGTTAAGTACACTCGAGAAATGAACCACTCGCGCATCACTAACTTCATAAACTTGGGTCAAATACGAGTATCTCCGAAACGGGCGACTTTACAAATGAAATAACTACGCTTGATCTAAAGGTAAATTAACGTGCGCCCACACCTAGCGTACTAGTTATGCGTCCCTCGAATCACTACAGTGCAGGCCCATGGGAATGAAGAGAATAATCTCATTAACGGATGTCCTTGTTAACCATATGCGAAGGGAAACTGTTTTCGTTTTCAATATATTGATTACGCATGATACGAGAAAAGTCGTTGAATTGAAAATCACAATTCGTTTTTTATTGAGGTGTTTGACAAGGTGACTTGTCGACAAACTATCCATTAAAACGTGACCCTTCCATCCACCGATTAAGAAGCAGGAGACACGGGATAAATCATCGAGTGAGCAATGCTTTTGAAGTGTTTCATTTTTCTAGGGAAAGAATTGGTCAGCCCATGCTTTTTGCAGCAGTGCCGACAGCTTGTGACTCTTCTAGGTGACAGCAAGATAAATTTTTTTAGGGGTAGAATTAATATTTAATGAAGGAGACAGGAACAGATGCTATATATTAAATATAACTTACACAATACTTCGACAAAAAAAAAAAAAAACACTTACACAACACTTGTCGCAATAATGTACATTCTTCATTTCCATTGTTTGGAAATTGGAGGGGATAACAAAAATTATGAGGTACAATGATGCATCCAATGAAAACCCTTAAATATTAAGGATTCATTTTGTGAGATTTGTGGGACTACTGCAACTATTTTAAAAGCTTAAATTATTAGATAAAAGCGTGATTTATTATTTAAATATTCTAACACTCCCCATCACATTTAGTCTGGTCTTCTTGCTTGAAAATATTTCATTGGGGAGACAAATAGGGGCTTGGAAAGAATTGAACTCAAGACTAGGCTTTGATACCATATGAGATTTTGTGAAACTACTACCAACAGCTCTAAAAGCTTAAGCTATTATATGAAAGCGTGGTTTAATATTTAATTGCTCTAATACTCTCCCCCCACATTTAGTCTGGTATTTTTGCCTAGTACTAAAGCATGGCAATATTTAATTGAATTTAGTTGGCAATAGTCTCTACAAAATCTTACATAATATCAAAGTAGGAGGTTTTAAGTTCACGGCTTTTCAAACCTCTATTTGCCTTCCCAGTAAAATATTTCACGCTTTAGTACTAGGCAAAAAGACCAGACTAAACGTGATAGGAAATATTAGAGTAATTAAATAGTAAACCACTCTTTTATTTAACTCAATAATTTGTAGAAACAAGAGGATAAGAATTGTCAATTTATATGTACACTCATATGTGTTCCCTTTTGCAAGAGCATGTGTTAGACTTTTCTTACATCCTCTCAATGTCGGCGATGATGTTGCAACGATTCGACGCATGAGAGGGAAGATTCCACTCTCGCAGCAAAAGCATCTAATTAAATGTGCGGTGTTGCAACAATAAATATGTCATGTCTCTGATCCGACCCATCCGTGTTCCTCTCCAATATATAAAGCGAATCCGCCATGCTTGTATCACGGTCCTGAGGTTCCACGGGCGAAAGGACCGTGCAAAAATCAAGATGAACGAGCAGGAAGCCCTGAAGGCCTCTAGAATGTTCTCAAGGGCGGGCGATACCGTAATTGTGCCCTATTCTAGAGCTTTCCTGTCTTTAATGTCGGTAGTTGATAGATGGGGAGATGCGATCTCGTCCCTTAGATGAAAGATCGATCAACGGTTGTAACGGGAGGCCCTCTAGTATAAATAGAGGTGCTCTCTCCTTCATTTGAATCATCCAAAACATTCTGAAGCAAAGCATTCTCTCCCAGAGCTTCTCTCTCTAAACACTTCTCTCTCTACGATCCAGGTGAGCAAGAGCAGTGATCCGCGAAGAAGGCTTGGCTTAGGCGCTCCAACGATCCAAGGAAGCCTAAGTTGTCGCACGGGTTCGATCCGAATCTATCGCCCCGTGACAAGTGGTATCAGAGCAAAGTAGAGGAGATCCGTTCGAAAAGATCGAGAGGCACACCAACCGGTCGAGAGAATGTCAAAC
>BCNH02000011.1:5252317-5324897 GCA_001662345.2 Metrosideros polymorpha var. glaberrima
AAAACATTCTGAAGCAAAGCATTCTCTCCCAGAGCTTCTCTCTCTAAACACTTCTCTCTCTACGATCCAGGTGAGCAAGAGCAATGATCCGCGAAGAAGGCTTGGCTTAGGCGCTCTAACGATCCAAGGAAGCCTAAGTCGCCGCACGGGTTCGATCCGAATCTATCACCCCGTGACACTTGTCCTTAGGTTTTTATCCAAAATCTCTAAGAAAAGCTCACTCATTTTGTTAAGATATTCTACAATCGCATGATTAAAAAGTTGGTCGAAATCTTAAATACTCAATCTAATTATCAAATACTCTTCTTTTCTTTTTGTCGAAATATCAAATAATCTTACAAGGATCTGATTTTTCACAATTAAGTTTAAATCTTTATCATCTTGAAACTATTCATCTTTTTTTCTTGAAATATTTCGCATCTTTAAACTTAATTTTCTCCCTTCATACATTGCCTCGCATCATTTTTACACTTTTTTTTTAGCCTCGTTTACATTGAGTACTATTTTCTTAAATTTAAAAGATAAAAAAAGATTTAGTCTTTCTCGAGGGGCTTCGCCCACAGAAAGAAGTAAGACTCCCGAACAAGTAAAACCGTTGACGGCTCGAGGAATTGGCGACCACGTTATGACTTCTCAAAGTTGAAGTATCGTGCGTACCAATCCAGAAAAATGTGGCGATATCTTAATTTAACTAATGGATAATAAATTAGAAAAATAAATACGTAGGGTTAAGTTTCTAAAATCTATTCCTTAAATATTTTATGATATTAGATGAAATCGTCAGCGCTCGTGTTTTTTACCCAGCATCTAATTTTCAAACCACCCCTTGGACTCCTCATCTCTGGTTAATTTTCATTCTCTCTACTATGAAGCCAAAATCTCCATTTACGGTGAAAAATAATAATATTTAAACATTTTTTTTGCGAATAGCTCAGAGTATTCGAATTGTCGGCTCTATTAATATCTAAAGATGCAAGCACAGCAAACCGCCTCATCCATGTCAATTATGTCAGGCTCCGTCCGCGCAGCGGTGCAAGTGACAAACGCAGTGATTCAAATATGAGGATATGTCACTTTTAAAAAAAATATTTGACGACTCCAATTTTTAGATATTGGATTTGTAATTGATCCCTTTTGGGAAAATTACCAAGAACCTAGATCTAGCGAGGGCTAGCGAGGCCACCCTGGCCTCGTCCAGGTGAGATTGGGCCTCGCTTGCCATTGCTTGTGGCCGGCAACCGACTATTGGCGAAAAGAAAAGGAAAAATAAAGAAAGAAAAATTATAATAATAATAAAAAAGAATTATCTAAGAAATTGTAAAAATTGTCCACATTAGTGTCAGTGGTATCACGTAGAACGATTGATGTCTACGTCAGCGATTTCCGGTCAAAATTAGTCGGATTATCTATATTAGCAAATCAATCATTAAAATGTTTAGTACTTAATTGGCCAAATTAAAATGTTTATGATTGAATTGGCACGAGCACAATAAATTTAGGACTTTCTTGGTAATTTCCTTGATCCCTTTTATATAAGGGTTATTACCACAAAAACCCATATACTGATACACAGTGACAAATTTATTCCAAATTAATTTTTTTATCACGAAAAATCTCAAACTGGTACACTTGTGACAAATTTACCCCAAACTAATTTTGACCATCAAAAACCCCTACAATGGTACACATGTGACAAATTCACCCCAAATTTTAAGATTTGTCGAAAAAGATGAACTAAGTCATGTCGCTAGAAAATGAGTCAATTGAAGAACTGTCAACTAAGTTATTATTATTATTTTTTAAAGAAACTAAGTTTGAGATAAATTTATCACAAGTGTATTAATTTGGAGTTTTTCGTGGTCAAAAAATTAATTTGAGATAAATCTGTCACATGTATACCAATTTATGATTTTTTGTAGTCAAAAAATTAGTTCCGGAAAATTTTGTCATAGATATATCAATTTGGATTTTTCGTGGTATTAACCCTTTATATAAACTTTTTCCTTTCTGTTTAATCAAATGATGCAGTACAGGCACTTTGGCTTTGTTTTGATCTAAAACGGGCGAAACTTTCATAGAACGTAAATGTTTTCATGATATTCACATATAACTTTTCACATAAATTTATTAAATCCTTAAGTTATGCAGGATATGTGTATTTTGTTTTTGGCACACTCGCCGGTCCCGCACACGATTAATATGAAATCAAAGGGACCTTTGTTGATTGTGACATTTAATTGAATTAAGATTGAGCAATCAACGTTCGTTGCAAAATCAACTTTCAATGACTTGTTTATGTGGCTAAACATCTCGACCTGTAAAATCAGAGGTTGCTGCAAAAAAACAAACCCTAAAACCACGACCAAATCTCAACCGCCCTAGACAAACGCACGCCGTCGCAGATTTTACGTTGACAATTCAGCCAAAGTTAGATGGAGACATGTTGATGAAATTGGTAATCAACAATGTCGGGATCATTATTCACTCTTTGCTATAATTGCATGGGCCGTCCATCACGTGTCATGTCCTATCTTTCGTGTGGTTTATGATGTCATAATTAAGGGTTTCAAATGTAATTTGGACCGGGTAAGACAGTGATATGTCAACTTCAGTAACCTAAACCGTATCTAATTTGGAACGAGTAAGACAATGGTGGGTCGACTTCAGCGACCTAGTTCATGCTTTTAATTGCTTGTCTCTTTGGATATTTCGATCTACTTGATATCTGTTCCAATGTCTATTTCTTATCAACGCCGTATTCTTTTATTTTGCTTTTACTCCGCGTTGCGGTTAGGGTTATGCCTGTCACATGATAAAGACTTGTCGTATAGACTGAGGATTCTGTCCTTTCTATTATCATCCAAATGCACCATTTTCTTATGCTGATCTCAAATAGAAAAGTGGAAATATATATTTAAAAAAATCGGTCTGATATTGATTTAAAAGTAGAAATAAACGGCTTAGGAAATGGGTTTGCAATCTATGGTGCGGAAAGCCACTTTGTGAATAATGTTGTTGACTATTTCTAGCATATTATTAATTGTAGAGACATCATATTTTGTCCATCATTTTGCAAAGTATATGCATTGGAATTAGGACGATTCTACTATTCCATTTTTAAAAAATGAAGCTTCTTTGGTACTGGTAAATTTCTTAAATGAGTTGGTAAATGTAAAAAATACTAATGTTGAAAAAAAGTTTACAACTTAAAAATCTCAAACTTATACCCCAACGACACATTTGCCATAAACTAAGTTTTGTTATGACACATTTACCCAAACTAACTTTCGTCTCACAAAAAATCTCTAACTGTTACCCTACGATACATTTACCCAGAACTAATTTTCGTCTCACAAAAAATGTCTAACCGGTATTCTGACCCAAATCTATTGCCCATTGAAATGCATACATGTTAACACATGTAGATATTCCATGTTGGATTTGTCATTCTCCACATCTTGCATTCATTTGTCACGTGTGTTAATATGTAAGCATTTTAACAACATATTAAATGGAATGTCAATGGACAGTAGATTTGAGTTGAGGTATTGCTTTTGGGTTATTTTGTAAGAAGAAAATTAGTTTTGGGTAGATGCGTCATAGGGTACCAATTTGAGACATTTTATAATACAAAAAATCATTTGAGATAAATGTGTTATGAAGGTACCATTTTTTTAGTTTTAATAACTTCAACCCAAAAAATACCGTTTGGTAACTTCTTCCTAACTTACCAAAAATTACTCATTCTTCAAATCTTTTGCCAACTTTTATGTGTCTTTTTTATCAACACTTTAAATTTACCAACTCTTATATGAATTTACCAATCTTTATGTGAATACCAACTTTGTTTTCGATTAAATTACCAACTCTTTTTGGGTTATTAGCTCTCATTGGAATTACTTGCCAATATTTGTTTGTTTTTGTTTTAATTTATCAATGTTTGCTATCGTTTACCAACTTTTGCTTGTCTTCCTTACAAACAACTTAAAATTTTCAACTCTTAAATAAATTTATCAATCTTCTCGCATGCCGCTTACCAACTTTATTTCTCGTTAAATTACTAATTAGATTTGGTTTACTATGTTTCATTTGAATTGCCTACCAACGTTTGTTGCCAACTTTTATTTGCCTCGCTATCAAGCCGTTACATATGTAAACTCTTTCTAGAAATTATCAACCTTAATCAAAGTGATTATCAACTTATTTTCAATTAAGTTACCAACTAGTTTTGTGTTACCAACTTTTATTTGAGTTAGTTACTAACATTTATTTGATTTTTTAAATTAACAACTTTTCTTATCTCTGACCAAAAAAGTTCTGTTATCTTTTACAAACTTTTTTTTTTTTTTTGCAAATGCGTTAAACTTATTGATTATTATAATCAATTACCGACCTTTATTTGAGTGGCCTACTAATTATTCACTGATTAAGTTACCAATCAGTAGTGGATTATCAATTTTCATTTGTGTTGCTTATGAAATTTTATTTGTTTAATATAAATATACTCACTTTTCTATTAGGTTTCCACTCTTATTTGCCTTAATTACCAACTTTTAAATTTACCAATTTTTTTTTTTGTAGAAATTACCAACCTAAAGTGATTACCAACTTTTTTCGATTAAGTTACCAACTAATGTTGTGTTACTGACTTTCATTTCAATTAGTTACCAAATTTTATTAATTTTTTTACTATATTGGGTATTAAACGTGTTTTTTTTTCCAATCCTCCATCACATACTTTCGATTGAAGGGCTTTCTAGCAGCTCGCGGATTAAGTAAGGACGGATCTCCTCGTGGTAATAAAAAAAAAAAGACTACATGTGTGTTTGTTTTGCGAAAAATAAATTATTTGAAAAATATTTTTCAAAAAATGATCGTTTGAATTACTCATAAAAATGATTAAATGAAAAATATTTTCATAGTTCACGAAATTTTTTAGACATAGATTGTTATCGATAATAAAAATATTATTTATTGGCTAATTATTTCAAGCGATTATTTTTTTTAAAAACATTTTTCGAATTATTTAATTTTCGAGAAATAAATGAAGCGTTAATGTAACATGCAAATCACGTTTTAG
The DNA here is from genome assembly GCA_001662345.2 of Metrosideros polymorpha var. glaberrima. Taxonomy (NCBI): domain Eukaryota; kingdom Viridiplantae; phylum Streptophyta; class Magnoliopsida; order Myrtales; family Myrtaceae; genus Metrosideros; species Metrosideros polymorpha. Next base: position 5,257,398 of record BCNH02000011.1, read on the forward strand.
TCGATCTTATCATTTCCTTTATTCTTCTGGAGCCGGCTTTCGTCAATTTCAAGGAGGAAAAAGAGGTGGTATCCGTGCTGTTAGATTCCAAAACCAAATGGTCGGTTCTCCACCTCAATTTTTTTTTTAAGGAAACCTCTTAAATTGTTTAACTGGTTTCTTAACAATATTAAATTGGGAAAACAAGTCTAGGGGGTATTTCCTCAAACCCCGTGACATTCCTTAATATGAGAAAAGAAAAAATAATATATAAAAGTACGACTTGGTGGAATTTCCTAAATATATGCACCATAACAAGAGATATGGCAAATCAAGACAAATATCCTAAATATATATATAGAAAATATCTTAAATATCTCTTACAAATTATGTCTCAAGGTTCAATTGTTCGAGAAAGACGGCATCTCCACAAATTGCAACTGGATTCTTGAAACTTGATCACATGAGTTAGCAGCGTTTGCCGATTAATCTTGAAGAAGCTCGATGTCTCTGAGTAGGCGACATTTAATGAAAGTTTGCCTTGAACCGATCGGCAAGGCTAATTGCCACTGACTGGAGGCAAAGTGCCTGGGCGATACAATTTCGACGTCACCGTCGTCCTGGTTCCCTTCATGGCTGCAGGTCGAGAGTCTTCATCTTCCATGACATCGGGGAAGTGAAGTACTCTTTTAGATATCGTGATTCCTAGGAAGATGATACAGAAGGCTATGGAGCGGAGATAGCGCCGATTCATCCAGGCAGGAACGTACAATGCCATGCACATAAGGCAGATGAAGACTAGGGCGCCAGCTCCCAGCAGCAGGACTAGAGAGGCTAGCCAAGTAAGCTTGCATACGAGCACATAGCTACCGGCCATGAATGCTACGGACATTGTTCCAAGAGATACCACCAGCCCCAACGTTGCAACTACATGGGCGCTTAGAGCAACATAAGAGTCATCAAATTGTGTCCATGGCCAGACGAGAACCGCACCGATGGCACCGTACATCGCGATGGTGTTGCAAATGACAAAGGCATGGAACATGCTTCTGTTCAGCATTTGAGCCGTACCTGCGTCTGCCCCAGTACCGTTGTTGTGACCTCCAGGGATCGAAAAACCAGCCGCAAAGGTCACGGTCGCCACGAGAATGGCCACGATCAAACGAATATTCACCAGATTTTTCAATCCACCTCCCTTTTGGAGAGCATGGATCGCCATTTCTGCCAAAATTTCTCTGTCCCTTGGCTTGCACATAGCCAAATCTTTACTTGTAGGCGCCCCAGCAGATTTCAAAATAATTGATGGTAATCTCTAGACATGGGCCAAAGCAAGAAAATACAGGATCATCGTTATCGGAAGTTGTCGTACATACCGTGTGACGATAGAAAAGATTGCTTAATTTTGGAGTTACTAGTCGAGTGCATACCTTTTGAAGCCGAGAATCTGTTCTTCTGGTTTGCTCTACCGCAAAGTCAAGGGCCGTCAAGCATTCGTTGTTGACAAGCTCAAGATCAACTCTTTTGTCCAGCAAGAGATGAAGCAGAGCCACGGGTTGCCACGGCAATGTTGCCAAATGCAGAGGCGTGTTGCCGTCGTTGTCTTTCTCGTTTATGAGCTTCTCGAGGTCGACATTACCGAGTATGTACTTCATTGCCAGGATTCTTCCATGCTTGGTGCAGACGTGAAGGATGTTTTGTCCATGCCGATTGATCAACTCCATCGGATCTGGCCATTGCCGAACGAGCTCCTTGATTGCTTGAACATGACCCTGTTTGCAAGCCACGTGAATCGGAAAATGCCCGTCTCTATCATATTCGACTGCGCTCAAGGCAAATTTTTCTCGCAGGAATCTGATGCCGTCATGGTAGTTGATGTATGCTGCCAAATGGAGCGGAGTGCTATCTCTGTCATCTTTCAGTCCAAACAGTTCCCGATTTCTCTTTGAAATTTCCCTCAGCATGTCTATATAAGTGCCAAATAAAACCATTTGAATATGAAGCAACACATACATCTTATAACTGTAACTTTTAAAATAGTTGATAGTGGTCTCATAAAATATTTAATTTTAGGCATTGAGCGCAGTCGTATATGATATCAGAATAAGAGATCTGGCGTTCAAATCTTTCAAAACCCCTTATTACCTCCCTATATTTATTTCCGCACTTTAGTCTTAGGCCAAAGTCCAATCTACACATGAGGGAAAGTGTTAAACCATCTAAATATTATGCTACACCTCCGTCTAGTAGCTAAAGTTTATAAAAACAATTGGCATTGGTTCCACAAAATTTCACACTTTAATCTTAGGCCAAAGTCTAGTCTACGCATGAAGGGAAGTATTAAGCCATTTAAATATTAAACTATACATTCATCTAATAATTTAAGCTCATATGACAATTAGAAGTGGTTTCTTAAAATTGCACATGGAATTTAAAGTCACGTTCCGCCTCAACTTGCGTGAGACTTATTGTTCGTCAATTCCACGTGTTGTTCTCAGTCCAGTTTGCATGTGAAAGTGTCAAAAAGTATCTCACATCGATAGTCTGTTGGGTTTCAATGGGTCTTATATTCATATAATCTTCCTCCTTGCATAGCTTAAACTTTTGTGTTAGAAATTCTAACATGATGAGATTATGAAGTTTTGAGCCAAAATTGTTAGGAATTGGTTGCACAATCACATGAAATAAAGAGTAAAAGTCGAGAGAGAGAGAATTGAGATGCAAATTTTTTATTCTAATTCATCCTTAAATTAGGGCTACATCTAGCATATAATTCTTTTCAAACCCTTATTCACCAAACTCTAGCTTACCTAGTTTGTTGTGTAAGACAGCCGCATGAACGGGCAACAGGCCTTGAATCCTTGATAGATCAAGTGGCTCTGCCAACAAAAGCCTGAGAACCTCCAAGTTGCCACTCTCGACGGCCACAGACATCGGACATTTACCTTCCTTGTTCAACAAATACATGGGTTGCAAGTCCTCGCCTATCAAGATCTGAACCACGTCAAGGTGGCCCTTCACAACGGCCTCATGCAGCGGGGTGTTTCCCCTCTCATTCTTCACTTGAACGAGAGCCCGCCGCATCTCATCCCCGCCAACATCGGATGCTCGGCCAATGAGGACTTGGGCCACGGGGGCCCTCCCAGCCCTAGCGGCCAAGTGAAGCGCAGTTTCTCCCCTGCAATTTTTCCTGGCCACGAGCTGGTTGGGGAAGTAATTGATGATGGCTCTCATGATCTCATCTCCCTCGAGGCCCGCGGCGACATGGAGCAACGAATTTCGGGAGGGGCTCAGAATAACCGGCAGACACAGACGTAGATTACACTTGGAACAGTAACGTTCCACGACCCTGATGAATTCGTCCCCGTCGCCTTTCTTCGCAGCAGTGAATAGCTCCTGGGTCGTCGTCTCATCGCACGAGACGGAGTCTGGCGTCAACATGGCTTCCAATCTCAGCAGCCTGTGTCTCCAGAGATCACTCTCTTGCAGACTTATCTCTACTGCCATGATGTATTGGTCTAAGGAATGCTCTACTTGGACTCGTATATTAGAACAAGAAACTTAGCAGATTGATCCCATCGACCGCTCTACTCTGCCGCTGCGAGTAGCTCCTGATATGATATTTGGTGAGGTTGCAGACGCCACTCGCGACCTTATACAAAAATGCATCTACTGTGGGGCCCCAATAAATTAAGCTCGTCAAAACCATGTGGGCTCCGAATCCCCACCATCTCCCAGAAACAGAAGGTATTTGTTCGGACATGACTTTTCTTTGAAGCTCCTCTCGATTGGGTAGATTCTTCAATAATTTAGCCTGATGAAAACGCAGATTGGCCACCTTTTGAACCTTACCATAAATGAAAAAGAAAACGGATCCAATCTTTCAGGTCAATCTGTATCCAATTAGACGTGTTGCTATGTCTTATTGAATATAAAACCCAATGGATTTCTTGAATTTCTTTTCATACTATTTCATGATATACTCTTCTTCAATTGTATGTCAAATAAGATAAATGTAAATATAAATGACAGAAGAATCAAGGACATATTTCACGTGAGAAGGTTGTGATTCTAAGAGGAAAATCGATTATGTCTAGGAGGGAGATTTGCATCGGATGTGTCCCTGCCTTCATCTACCTCTAGAATAGCTAGTAGTTGTTCTATGTAATCCTACGGAGTCCACAGAACAATTTACAGATGGAGTGCTTTGCTCTTTGGAAGAATTCATATTGCATGTTTCTCGAGCGGATCTCTCTTATAAGTCGTAATGATTAGTCACCTAAAGAATAAGATTTAGAGTACTCCGACAATGTCATGGCCTTTCGCAAGACAAAAGTATCGATGCCTGACCATGATTGTCGGCTGTCAAACTGGGCACGACACTTTTGCCGTCTGAAAAGCCACGGCCAGGGTTGAAATACCCATCAGATGAAGGGCTACGATTTTACTTGGGTCGCCAGAAGAGTTTACTTACCTAACTCATTCTGAAAAGAACCAGATTCTGCCCACCAGGATTCATTCAAATGACACTATCACATCACACGATTCGACACTATCGCATGACTCACTATGACACGAAATCAACCTATCCAAGGCATTGCCTATATTAAAGTCGAGCATATTTTTTTCTGCCCCTTTTGGCTAAGTAATAGAAGCGCATTCTCGTGTACACGGAGAGGGTACTAGGATTTACTACTTTTTATTTTCTCGGAAGAAGTCGGATACTATTGATAAACCCTAAATTCGCCACAAGTTATTCTTAGGCTTCATTGGTTTCACGGAAAATGTGACAATTCTGGAAAATATTTTTCGAGAAGTCGTTTTCCAGGAAAATGACAATATTTTTCGATGTTTGGCTGATATCTGAAAATGATCTGGAAAATATTTTCCATTAGGTAAGGAAAATCTCATTTGATTTTCCAAAATAAACATACACCAATTGGGCGCTAGTGACTTGCGCATGGGTAGCCAAGGAACCCGGCATGGGCATCGAGGTCGCGGGCACGGCCTTGATGGGCCCTGGCCCAGCATGGATGGACTGAGGCTAGGGCGCAGGGGACCTAGGCACGGGTACGGGAGTCTCGAGCCCAACATCGATGGATCTAAGCTTGAAAGTCAAGGACCCAAGCATGGGTGTCGGCGTCCGAGGCCTGGCCTTGATGAACTCGGGAACAGGCACCAAGGACCCAGGCCCGGGCGCTACGGCCAGGGTCTCGAGTCTGGCCTCGATAGGCCAAGGCCCCGGTGTTAGGGACTTAACCCTGTTGCCAAGGGCCTGGGATTGAGCCTTGGGGTTCTCGTGCCCAAACATAGAGTTTCTAGTCTAAGCACTAGTACCCTATGTTACACTGACACGGACACACGACACAACACGACATAACACGCGGACACACCATTTTTAAAAAATAGAAAATTCCGACACGTTGGGACACGTATATTAAATATATATTTTTATATATACATGATAAATTCCGACTCGTTGGGATAAGATCGTTGAGTATTGTAGAATTGAGATTTTATGGAGTTTCTAATGCATCGGCATTTATTTAATAAATTTTCACTGAATATTGCCCACTCTTTATGAGCATTTTCGACTCCTTCAAAATTTGAAAAAAAATATCAAAGATTAAAATAATGAAAACCTGTTTGTAGCCTTGTAGATTTAGAATTTGAAAGGTTTCAGGTTTTCAATGTCAAGCAACTGTACATTGCACCTTAAGGCTTAAGCGCTTATGAGTCTCACATTTGAAGTTTGTGGAGTAGAGGGATTAAGGGTGTGGGTATATAAGAGGAGGAAAGGAATGAAACTTTTCACGTGAATCTTGACGGGGTCTAATGGGTCAGAGGCAAGCCTACGGCCTAGGAAGAGTTTCTTTCATTGCACTCCATGAAAGCCCACTCATCCAACGTATCCATATATTTGGAGACCGAACGTCGAAGTTTCAGACTCACGTGTCCATGCGAGTCTGAGTCTATTGACTGCGTATCCAAAATTCGACACGGTTGACCACGTGTCGAACACATGTCCCCGCGTGTTGGTGTCCAACACGAATGTGCATACTAAGGGAGCGTGTCGGTGTATCATAGCTAGTACCTAGTCATATTTTTTAAAATGATTTTCGATTTTTTAAAGAGAAAATCGTTTTTCTGAATTTAAGCTTTGGTAGGAAAACATTTTTCGTTGACTAGGAAGACATTTTCCGTAGACTCATTTTCCTAAGCGATCCAAGTGCGGAAAATGAGGAAAATGGTTTCTTGGAAAATATCTTTTATGAAACAAACGAAACCTTATACTAATCAGAATCTACATTTGTATTTAATATCTGAAGAAAAAAATAGGCTGTGCTTGGATTATTGTGTGCTCTCATAATTATACAATGTGTATGAGATGAAAGGACTATCGACTACCACACCACCGAGATTAGTCAGCAATGTCTTCTTTGAATTCTATCCTACCTACTTTCTTTTTAAGGATTTAGTAACCAAGGCAATTCTTCTTTCCTGTGTGAGTAGCGGTGCTCTTTACACTATATCACAACAACCTTCAATGCCTATTGTCAATATTACGGAACAGACTTCCATGGCTAGAATAAACGTCTTGGCCATCCCCATGAGCATTTCTTACGGTTTATGATCAAAGAGAATAATTTGCTGTGGTTGAATCAGTTATGTACAACCTGTCAATTGGGTAAGGCTAGTCGTCAATCCTTAGGATTGTCTCCAATTCATAGATTTTTTCCAATGGATTTAATTTATAGTGATGTTTGTGTCTTTCTAATTTTGTTTCAACCGATAGTCATCACTATTTCGTTATTTTTATTGATGATTGCACAAATTTATTTGGTTTTATCCTATTAAAACAAAGCCAGATGTTTACCATGTTTTTCTTACTTTTCAGGCTCTTGTCGAACATCATTTTTCACGATAAATAAAGGCCGTTCAAACGAATTGGGTGGGGAATTTCGTACCCTCCCCTCCTTTTTCTCAAAAATTAATATTGCTCACCACCTTTCCACCCCTCATACCATGAACAGCAAGGGGCGGTTGAGCATCGTCATAGGCATATAGGTGAAATCGATTTAACATTATTAGCTCTTGGCTCTATCCCTCACCGATACTAGCACTACACATTTGAAACGACGGTCTACCTCATCAACTAGATGCCCTCTAAGGTCACTAATCACATTTCCCCCTTTCAAATGGTTTACAATCACCCTCCGGATTATTCTTTCTTAAAAATCTTTGGGTATCGTTGTTTTCCATATCTCATCCTTATAACGCTCATAAGATAGATTTATGCTTTGTTCCTTGTATTTTCTTGGGATACTGTCCCCCTCACACAAGGTACCGCTGCCTTGACCCTATCACCAATCATTTATACATTGTTCGACATGTTCGTTTCAATGAAACATGTTTTCCCTTTGAAACTCCTTCCATTCTCGGTCCATTACGTAATTCATCACTTCCTACGTCTGTCTCGGTACCATGGGTTGCGGCCTTATTGGCATTCCTCCCCCTACCACTATTGTGAGATCACATACACCTACATTGGTTCCCGCAATGTCGTCTAATACCGATTTATCTATCTCCCATGCCCTAACAACTAGGTCCCTCCTTGACCTTTATCATTTCCCCTCTTCATCGGCCCACCACCGCTACCCCCGCCTAGGCCAACACACTCCCACACCATGCAACTTCGCTCTCGTTCTCCTCAAATTAATACCGCTACGACCCCCCTCATCGAACCAACCTCATTCGCCAAGCCAAGAATATCCCGGAGTGGTGTACAATTATGACCGATGAATTTGATGCCTTGTTAATAAAAATGGAACGTAGTCTTTGGTCTCTCGTACTTCCTCCATGAACCTCACTGGAAGTAAGTGGGTTTATAGTGTTAAGCGCAAAGTAGATGGTAGTCTTGAGTGCTATAAAGCTCGCCTGGTCGCTAAGGGCTTTCATCAGCAACAAAGCTTGGATTATATAGAAACCTTTAGTCCAATTGTGAAAATTACCATTGTTCGCTCCATTTTATCTCTTGCCATCTCTCAAGAGTGATAAATGCGACAATTGGATGTGCAAAATGCCTTCTCAAACGGGGCTCTTTCTAAAGAGGTGTACATAGAGCAAACCCTTGAGTTTGAGGACCCTATTCATCGTGACTATGTTTGCAAGTTCCATCGTTCTCTATATGGTCTCAAGTAGGCTCCAAGAGCCTACTTTTAACGACTTTCACAATTTTTGTTTCATTTGGGATTCTCGGCGTCACAAATAGATCCATCATTGTTTATCTATTGCAGAGGCGCTGATGCCATCTTTTTTTTTTTTTTATCTATGTTGATGACATTATGATTACTAGTAATGTATCTTTTATTATCAGTGTGATCTTACAGCAATTATCTGTAGGGTTCTCCATTAAGGATCTCAGCCCACTGCACTTCCTCCTTGGGATAGAGGTTGTCCCTCAATCTAAAGGGCTACTTCTCTCTCAAGGACATTACATTGATGATCTTCTTCACCGGGCTAGGATGTCTAAGTGCAAGCCTATCCAAACTCCTATGGTTGCGACTACAAAACCATTTGAGAAAGGGGCTGCTCTGATGTCCAATCCCACTCTCTATTGGTCTATAGTTGGTGCCCTCCAATATGTGACATTAACAAGACCACATCACTTCTTTGCTATTGATAAAGCCTGTCAATTCATGCATGCACCGATTGAAGACCACTGACAAATGGCGAAACGCATCTTGCACTATCTCAAACATACAAGGTCATTTGGTTTGCTTCTTTCATGGTCCAATGATATTCGCTCGTAAGCCTTTTCCGATGCGGATTGGATTGTTAGCTCTGACGACAGTAGTCAACCGAAGGGTGTGCTATTTTTCTTGGTCTTAACTTTATCTAGCGCGCTCTTCCACTAAGTCTGAGTGTAAAGCTCTTGCCGATACTGCAGCTGAACTCATCTAGCTTGAGTCACCCTTTCAAGAGCTTGGGCTCCCTCTTCAAGGTCCTCCCACCTTTGGTGCGATAATATTGGTGCCATGCAAATCCGATTTTCCATGCTCATACGAAACATGTTGAAATTGACTTCCACTTTGTCCATGAATGTGCCACAAAACGACAACTTAATGTGCAATTTTTCTCCACAACTGACCAACTGGTTGATGCACTCACCAAAGCTCTTCCTACAACACATTTTAAATTTTTACGAGACAAGTTGAAGACTCACAGTGTCAACTCTTCCACTTGAGGGGATGTATCAACCAATTATAGGGTTATCGATTTTGGAAGTTTTGGAACAGTATCTTTGGAAGTTAGAAAGTTTTCTATTTTGTGTATCTCTTTTTTCGCAAATTAAATCTTCCAAAATGTACTCTTGGATATATAAATACCCACCTAAGTCTAATGGAAATTCAACAACAATTTCTGTCTCAACATTCCGCAGCAACGAGTAGCTCTTGGGTCGTTGTCTCATCGCTTGAGACAGAGTCTATCGTCAATAACGCTTCCACTTTCTGCAGCCTCTGTCTCTAGAGAGAGCTCTCTTGCATACTTATCTCTGCAGCCATGATTTATCGGCCTAAGGAATGGTCGGTCTACTTGGACTTACACATAATAATAGATCAATCGCGTGTTCAACCGCTCTACTCTACTGCCGCAAGTGGCTTCTACTTCTATCCCACTTTCAATTACCAAGTATCAATCCTCCTCCACGTACTCATTTCAGACTGATCCATCGTCAAGGTTTGGGGCTCTCCTGGTGCCCCGTGAAGGGTTTACTCCTAGCTCGCATAATAATCTACCCATTTAGTGAAACATGCAAAATACGTTCTAGTCAATCTTCACTTTTCCTTTGATCTTCTGGGACTGCTTTCGTCACTTTCAAGAATTCCAAATAATTATTTTGACGAAAAAATGCATTTAAATAATAGTGCGCTTGAAGTACAGCACATTGAGTACTTTTTCCTTTTTTGGCTAAAGAACCAGAAGGATAATAGTAATACAGGATTCCGACCCGAAAATAACAATTAAAATAGGAAGTAACTTCGAAGATCTCATACAACAATATGATGCTTGTATTTTCCTCTGCTATAATATTTCTTGTTTTTGAAAGGGACATACGGGTAACATCTAGGTCATGCCCTTTTCTTGTGAGGGTTGATCGCCTTGCGTAACTTCCAAAACTGTACTGGTTTTTTTCACATTAAAGTTGCCATATCATCCGAATCAAAGCACGATACAGTCCAACTTTTCAATGTGATATTTTTGGACACCATCTGCACTCTCCTCTTTATACACCCATTTTGTGGTACCCTCTTTCGGCAACACGGTTGGAAATGATTGATTTTGTCGATGTTGTTTTCGTTTTGGTCACTATGATTTGTCTGGTTTTTGGACTGATCAAACAAAAGGTGAACTAAAGTGCAAAGAAACCATTCTTTATGTTAGAGATATTTAGGAAGATAAGAAAAATGCAGAAGAGAAAATGGTGTCAAGTCTGTAGATTTCCGTGTGTTCTTATAAAGAGAACATGATCTTCTACATAGGCTTTATTAGATGACTATTTAGGAACATATCAATAAAGAATATGCACGATCAAAGGGAGATATGGAGAATCTCCTAGATATGTGCACCATAGATGTATTTTTAGGAGAATCAAGAGAAATATCCTCATGTTTCTAGGAAATATCCGGTGATTTAGAAGAAATCAACTTGAGTTTGGAGAAAAAGTTTAAGGATGAAGATGGATGTCACATATTCAAGTTGAGATACATGAATTAAAGGGAATCAAACCTAACACTAGGCTCATAAGTGAGGGGAGCCTGTCGAGATGCACGTGTGAGCTGTGTTAGAAAAAGTTCCACATTCGAGAATTAATGTGGTTTGAATAATTAATATACCATAGTTGATCCATAACTAAGCTTTTGAATAAACGTGGATTTAGTTGGATATGCTAACTGGTTAGACTTGGTTGCCGATGGTTGATTGGTGGCTCGCCACTAATGTATATTGGTGTTTGGTGATTATAAGGAATTTTACGACCAACACAGTTTTTAGATAGCCTTCATGATTCGGTTTGCAAAAGAGAAAATGGTGTAAAGTCTAAATATTTCAATTAAGGATACACACAATCAATCAAAGGAAGATATAAAGAATCTCCTAATTATATGCACTATCATGAGAGATAGGGAATATTTAGGGAAACATCATAAATATCTTTTGAAAATATCCTAAGTATCTCTAACACATTATGTCTCGACAAGGTTCAATTGTTCGTTAAACAAAGTCATCGCTCAATAATGTATCCTTCTACCCATGCAACGCATAGCATCTGATTAACTAGTATATATACCATGGAAGGACACACCCAAGTGGACCGATAGTTAGACATACAGATGTCAGAAGATGTCCAAAAGATTGAACACGGACTAATGAAGAACAGCGTCTCCATTGTTTACCACCACAATCGATGCAAGCAAGGACGGCACGGTTTTTTTTCCACGGTAAAACAAAGAGAAAAAGGACGGCATCTCCACAAATTGCAACTGGATTCTTGAAACTTGATCACGACATATGCAGCAATGTTTGCCTATTAATTTTGAAGAAGCTCAGTATCTCTAAGTAGGCGACATTTAATAAAAGTATGCCTCGAACCAATCGGCAAGGCTAATTACCGCTGACCGGAGGCAAAATGCCCGGGCGATACTTCATGCCTGCAGGCCGAGAGTCTTCATCCTCCATGACAGGGGGGAAGCGAAGTGGAAGTAGATGTCTACATATCACGGCCTCTAGGAAGATCATATAGAAGGCTATGGAGCGGAGATAGGGCCGATTCATCCCGAGAGGGATGCACATTGTTATGCACAGAAGGAAAAAGCAGAGTAGGGCGCCAGCTCCCAGCAACAGGACGAGAGTGGCTAGCAAAGTAAGCTTGCTTACAAGCACGTAGCTACCGGCCATAAATGCTACGGACATTGTTCCAATAGATAACAGCAGCGCCAATGTTGCAACTACTTGGGAGTTCAGAGCAAGGAAAGAGTCACCAAATTGTGTAAAAGGCCAGATGAGAACTGCACCCATGGCACTGTACATCGCGACGGTGTTGCAAATGACAAAGGCATGGAACATTCTTCTGTTCAGCAATTGGGCCAATCCTGCGTTTGCCCCAGGATCATCGTTGTAACCTCCAGGAACCGAAAAACCAGCTGCAAAGGTCACGGTTGCCACAAGAATTGCCACGAGCAAACGAATATTCGCCATATCCTTCAACACACCTCCGGTTTGTAGAAAATAGATTGCCGTTTCTGCCAAAATTTCTTTGTTGCGTGTAGCCAAATCTTTACTTGTAGGTGCCCCGGCAGATTTCAAAATGATTGCTGGTAATCTCTAGACATGGGCCAAAACAAGAAAATACAGGGTCATCGTTATTGGAAGTTGTCGTACATACCGCATGAAGATAGAAAAGATTGCTTAATTTTGTGATTGTTAATACTTAACTTTGGATTTACTAGTGAGTGCATACCTTTTGAAGCCGAGAATCCGTTCTTCTGGTTTGCTCTACTGCAAAGTCGAGGGCCGTCAAGCATTCATTGTTGACAAGCTCGAGATTAACTCTTTTGTCCCGCAAGAGATGAAGCAGAGCCACGGGTTGCCACGGCAATGTTGCCAAATGCAGAGGCGTGTTCCCGTCGTTGTCTCTCTCGTTGATGAGCTTCTCAATGTCGGCATTCCTGAGTATGTACTTCACTGCCTGTGTTCTTCCGTGCTTGGCGCAAACATGAAGGATGTTTTGTCCATGGCGATTGATCAACTCTGTGGAATCCGGCCACTGCCGAAGCAGCTCCTTGATTGCTTGAACATTACCCTGTTTGCAAGCCACGTGAATCGGAAAATGCCCGTCTCTATCATATTCAACTGCGCTCAAGGCAAATTTTTCTCGCAGGAATTTGATGCCGTCATAGTAGTTGATGTATGCTGCCAAATGGAGCGGAGTGCCATCTCTGTCATCTTTCAGTCCAAACAGTTCCGGATTTCTCTTTGAAATTTCCCTCAGCATGTCTAGATAAGTGCCAAATAAAACCATTTGAATATCAAACAAGACATACATCTTATAGCTATAACTTTTAAAATAATTGATAGTGATCCCATAAAATCTTTAATCTTAGGTATTGAGTACAGTCGTATATGATAATAAAGTAAGAGATCCGGAGTTCAAATCTTTCAAAACCCTTATTGCCCCCAATATTTATTTCCGCACTTTAGTCTTAGGCCAAAGTCTAGTCTACACATGAGGGAAAGTGTTAGACCATCTAAATATTACACTTCACCTCCATCTAGTAAGCTAAAGTTTATAAAACCATTCACATTGGTTCTACAAAATTTCACATTTTCATCTTAGGCCAAAGTCTAGTCTACGCACGAAGGGAAGTGTTAAGCCATTCAAATATTAAACTACATCTTCATCTAATAACTTAAGCTCACATAACAATAAGAAGTGGTATTACAAAATTGCACATGGAATTCAAAGTGACGTTCCACCTCAATTTGCTTGTGTGACTTATTGTTCATCAATTCCACGTGTTGTTCTCAGTCCAGTTTGCATGTGAGAGTGTCGAAAGTATCTCACATCGATTGTCTATTGGGTTTCAGTGGATCTTATATTCAGATAATCTTCCTTCTCGTATAGCTTAACTTTTTGTATTGGAAATTCTAGCACGAGATCTTCACACACGTATCTTGTGTGGGTGATGTGCATATTTATAACCAGTCAATTAGAAAAATTGTTGGAGGAAATTTCGTTTCATGTGGCACAAAGTAAAAATTCAAAATAAAAAAAAAGGGGGAAAAAAGTAAGGCCAACAATTTGAGTTGTGTCGTGTTAACCATGTCTAGTCAAAATCGGGGTATATTAAGAATATGATTAACCAGAACACGATGGATGAACTAAACATGTCGAACTGCCTCAATATGAACATGACAAACCTAATAAAGTGGCAACAGGACGCAACCCAATACGACTAGCATAATTACCAAATGTGTCACTAGGTCATAGTTGATGCGATACAATATGTTAACATAGTAATAGAAATACATTAATCTGTGTGTTACTGTGTAAATGATAAACACGTAAAAACATGTTTATGCACGATAACCCGAGTTAACATGTTTAATATTTCTAAACAATATCAATAATTCCACTTTTGTCTCCCTAATGTGTTTTTATCATTCCCTTTCATCTTTTTGTCATGGGTTTTAGTTTTATTTAACTTTTAAGATAAAATAGTCATTAAATACGAGTATAAAGTGCTCAAACTTAGTTGCATTAAAAATAAAAATAAAAACCGACACAACCAGCACATTACTTTAAAGGGAAAATTCCAAATATAGGCCTAAAATACCCTCATTTTCTCAAATAAGAACCTGATGTAAATATTATTTCAAATAAAAGCCTGAAGTGGTCAAATTGCCTCAAATAAGGGCCTAGCTGGCCAGTGGCTATTCCGACCATCGAAAAAGGGGCATTTTAGTCAAAAAAAAAAATTATAACTATTTTTTTTTCTTTTTCTTTTTCTTTTTCTTTTTCTTTTTTCTTTTTTCTTTTTTCTTCCTCGGCCATCCTCATCGATGGCCAGTGGCCCGCCGGCGTCGAGCAAGGACCACCCTCACTTACCCAACACCGACGAGGGCAGCCTTGACCTGAGTTCGGCAAGCTTCGCCAGCCGCTAAAGTGAAGAGGGAAAAAAGAAAAAAGAAATTTTTAAAAAGGTAAATAACGAAAATGCCCTTCGGCTAGCAAGGCCAGGCCCTTCTTTGAAACTGATATAGCCACTTCAGGCCCTTATTTAAAATAAAATCTACTTCAAGCTCTTATTTGAAGAAAGGAGGACACTTCATGCTATTATTTGAAATTTTCCCTTACTTTAAACATGTAATATATGGGCCTGAGCCCAAAGCCCGTCTTACTTGGCTTTACCACAGCCGCTTGAGAATAAAAGAAAAAAAAAACACACACACACACACACATAAGAAAAAGGGACAGAGCAACCGAAAATATAAGAGGAAGTGGCCTCGTTCGTGAATAGGAAAAAAAATCGCAAAGAAGACAGACATTTTTGCGTATACGATTCGGACATCCTAATAAGCCGAATCAACTCTAAATTGTAGCGTGTGGTAAGTATACGAAACACTTATTCGTCTAATCGGAGTAATTCTTGGAATTAAGCAATAATTCAGAGTTATGGGAATTTTGAATTGTGGGGTTCGATATAGGATTTGTTGAGCTATAAATTATATGGAAATGATAATTTAGAGTGCTATGGAGCCATGGGGTTTGACGAAAATTGATTCTGAATTATGGTTTGATCAAAACGGATCGCGTGCAAGTTACACGTATCGGACAATACGCATTACAGTATATTTAAAGCATAACTTCAGATCAGTTTGCTACCTTATTTGTAATTTGAACTGGTTTAAGAAGCATTTATGAAAGAAATTGTGAATGATTATTCATACTAATTTGAGAAATGCTTTATGAAATGTATTCTACTTGATGAACTGAACTATGAAAGGTTATTTGATTTGAGTTGTAAACCTGACTTATGAGATTGGATTGTGGATTATGCTCATGTTACTATGATTAAAACCCATGGAGGGGGTAAGTATGCAAACTATTATCAGGACATCCTTTTGGGCTAAACCACTGGCTGACATAGTTGAGACCTAGCCAAGAGGAGAAAACTTGGTCACCTTTGTCATTGGCGTTAAGCGTGACTACAATTAAATATTGAGCATTAAATTGGCCAAGGGAATGGACCACTGACATTTGATTTGATAGATTAATCAATAGAATAGACCATTTTTTGTTGATTTGTTATGATTGATTAGATATGTAAAAATTTCTGTTGGGAAAAGATATAACCCATTTCTTTTGATATTTAACATATATCATATATCGGATTTGAGATTGATGATTATGTTATTGTTTTATAACGATACATAGTGTATGTTCGATCCACTTAAAAGGAATGTGCTAGTCAATGGGCTGTGGTTGCTCATACTATACGTCTTAAATGTTTTTCAAGTTCTTTAGCTAGCAGCAAGTAGGACGAGCAATATTGACAAGGATTTTGGTAGTTGAATCTTGGGTATGAGCTTAGATAGTTGGATATATCTATGAAATGGTATTTATTGATATTTAGTTTTTTGGATTGAGAAAGTATATGTTCTTATGATGGATTTTAGAACTCTAATCATGTAACCGGACAGTATTGCTTATGTTTGAGGCAGTGTCCTTTGGATAGGAGGATGACCATGTCACTATTCTTATATATAAAGAAATCGAGGCGTGACAAAACGCGGCCGTTCATGTCGGAACAGGTTAAGTAAGTCAACCGCGTAAGGTACAATTTTTATCCTGTCATGAGCGGATTGACAATTAATTACGTGTCGTTTGGTATGGTGCAAACAGATGATGTTGAGAATTGTGAAAAAGGAAAAGTTACCTAGTTTGCCGTGTAAGACAGCCGCATGAACGGGCGAAACGCCTTGAATCCTTGATGGATCAAGTGGCTCTGCCAGCAACAGCCTGAGAACCTCCAAGTTGTCACTCTCGACGGCCAGAGCCATCGGACATTTACCTTCTCTGTTCTCCAAATACATGGGTTGCAAGTCCGCATGTATCAAGATCTGAACCACTTCAAGGTGGCGGTTCACAACGGCCTCATGCAGCGGGGTGTTTCCCCTGCCATTCCTCACTTGCACGAGTTCCCGCCGCATCTCACCCTCGTGGATGTCCGATGCTCGGCCAATGAGTACTCGGGCCGCGGGGGCCCTTCCGGCCCTAGCGGCCAAGTGAAGCGCGGTGTCTCCCCTGCAATTTTTCCTAGCCACAAGCTGGTCGGGGAAGTGGTTGACGATGGCTCTCATGATCTGGTCTCCCTCGAGGCCCGCGGCGACATGGAGCAAGGAATTTTGGGAGGGGCTCCGAATGTCCCCCAGGCACAGACGTCCGTTGTTCTCGGAGAAGTAACGTTCTACAACTCCGATGAATTCATCAAGGTCGCCTTTCTTTGCAGCAATGAGTAGCTCCTGGGCCGTCATCTCATCGCATGAGACGGAGTCGTCTAGCGTCAACATCGTTTCGAATCTCTGCAGCCGATGTCTCCAGAGAGAACTCTCTTGCAGACTTATCTCTATTGCCATGATGTATCGGTCTGAGGAATGCTCTACTGGGACTTGTATGTAATAACAAGAAACTTAGCAGATGGATCGCATCGACCGCTCTACTCTGCTGCCGCGAGTGGCTTCCAATAAGATAATGGTGAGGTTGGACACGCCCCCACGCGACCTTGTATAGACAGGCATCTACCGTTGGCCCCAACATGTCGATAGATTTTTTTTATAATGTAGCTTGATAAAGGGCTAAGATTTTTTTATTTTTTTTATCGCCAGAAGAATTTGCTTACCTAAATCATTCCAAAAAGAACCGGATTCTGTCCAATAGTTCACGCAATTAACGGTCTTACATGACATAACTCGTGCAACACAACTCGACACCATCACATGAACCACTGCAACACGAAATCACCCTGTGGAAGGCACTGCTCATGTTAAAGCCGAGCATATTCTTTTCTTCCCCTTGTCGCTAAGTAATAGAAGCGCATTCTCGTGTACGAGGAAAGGGCACTAGGATTCACTACTTTTTATTTGCTCGGAAGACATCGGATGCTACTGATAAACCCTAACCTCACCGCAATGACAAATTAAGCTTTATTTGAAGAAAATTACGCTGTTCTCGAATTATTGTGTGCTCTCGTAGTTATACCATGCGTGTGAGATGGAAAGACTATCAACTACCACAACACTACACTGAGATTAGCTTAGTGTTTGAAGAATTCTGATCACCCCATTGCTAAAAATGAAAAAGTAAACCATTATCCTTTACGTGTAGTCAAGATATAAATAAATAAATAAAAAGAATGGATAGACTTTCAGCGGTACTCGGACTCTC
The DNA here is from genome assembly GCA_001662345.2 of Metrosideros polymorpha var. glaberrima. Lineage (NCBI taxonomy): Eukaryota > Viridiplantae > Streptophyta > Magnoliopsida > Myrtales > Myrtaceae > Metrosideros > Metrosideros polymorpha. The sequence goes on from BCNH02000011.1 coordinate 5,275,381, forward strand.
CTTCGGGCCAAGAAGAGTGAGATTCAATAGCACTTGTGTTTTTCGATATTCTTCCTTCTATTCTGAATGAAATTATTTGGCTCATAGTCATTAATATACTAATAATCTTGCCTCGCGTATGGATAGTCTCTAGTGGGTATGTAATGTAACCAACGGTCCCAGCAAACCCTAAATTGTTTAAAGCTTCTGTCTGGATGCCCGTTCAGCATTTTTACTCTTCCCTAAAAGTTCTCTGATTGTGATTTTACTTTAGATTACGATTTGAACCCTTTTTTCCGAAGGTTGTCCCGTGGATAAAGAGAGCCAAAACTGCACCATCATCACGAGCAAGTGCGCGCCACCGTGGTGCCCAGCCAACATTTTTTGCACAGCTTTGTAGCAATTCGCACGCCCTTTCGCCGCCTAGAGTGGAGACGACATGACGATTTGCGCAAATACCGTGTTCAGCGGTATGACTACTATTGGAAATCACCCTCCTGGCCTCTACACGGCCGAGCGTCATGAGGGATCAAATGGTCTTGCTTGGCCCGCGGCAACCCCGGCATCTCAGACGACCAAAAAGTCCATTAAAGAGGACAAGGGCTTGCGATTGGTTATGCCGTTGGCGGTAACCCAAAAACTGCTCTGTTTAGACTTCATGTTCAATTTTCTTTCCGTGCCAAAGCCAATGTAACTCTAACAATAGTGTGGATAAAGAAATATTAATTCGCAAATTTACTCTTGTTAGCAGGGCATAAGAGTCATATGGATAGCGATCTTGATTATTATATGATATCCGTCGGATCAACTATGAGCATTGACCAGTATTTCAATGAACCTCATGCCATCAAACCTGGGGGCATAATCATCGTAGTGATGTGGGGCGCATCAGAATTTGGGATTTCGATTGATCAACTCACAAACCCAACTTAAACCTCATCAATAAATCAAGCTCATTCATTAATTATACAAGCAACTGGGAATTTCGGCCACAACTTAATCCAATGGGTCCAAAGCGTCAAAGAAAAAGGCTTCTACAATTTGAAGAGTGAATGCAGAATGATGGGCACGATTGGCGGTTGATTTGCAAGGTTGAAGAGTCAAAACATAAAGTTTCCATGTGTTATAATGCATTTTCTATTGGTTACTATGTTTTGAATGTTTTGCTTACTTTCTATGTCTTAGTTCCTCTATACATAGAGGTGAATTCTCAAATGTATGGATTCAGAATTAAGATTCATAATATATGAGAACTCCTCTGAAAGGAGCAAATTTCCTTCTAGTTCTTTATCAAATCTATTGGTAATGAGCCTCGAGATCTTTATCCTTAGCTAATGGATTGTTCCTTTATGCCTTGATGATCAACTTCATCTATCCTATCCTTACTTCGTTCGAACGCATCCCATAAGGCATTCTCTATTAAAACACTTCCCCGCAAATACTTCTTCCATACACTTATCCATTCTACACGTTTAGCATCCTCTAATCCTCACCACGCATCACAGCCGCTCAAGCATAGATGTTTTCATTCCAAATGTGAGGGCAAGCAAGGCTTTTTGCAGTGACTGGAAAACTATGGGACTTACACTAGATAATAAGGAAAAATGGACACAAATTCTCAGTATTTTTCGTATGATTTATTATGTCCACCAAATCAATCCATCCATTTTTTTCTCATACTAATATTTTCAAGGACCACCAAGGTGGTTGGCCGAGATGATTAAGGTTTACTTCCAAGGGATTTAAAGCCCCCTTTTCATAGGTTTGAATCTCCTAATCAATCCTCGATCTCAAGAAATCTCGGTTCATATGTGGCATTGTTTCAACTTCTTTTACCAGACACGTGGATCACTCCGACTTTACTAACTCATATTTGGTGCTACGATGCTCACTCAAAATGAGCAGTAACTATGACTCAAAATGAACATTTTGACCATCACTTTGAAACTCCATAGTAAGCCCTAACAGGGGTCGCCAATATTGGTCGCCCTTTCCCACCCTATTTTTCTTGTCGAAAACTAATTTTTTTACATAGCATTGAGTACATGCCTTGCGAAAATTACCAAAAAAGTCATCAACCTATTATATAGATCTCAATTCAGTTCTAAACTTTTTAATTTGACTAATTGAATCCTAAACCTTATAACAATTTGCAAATTTAGTCTTTCCAGCCAATCACTAGCAATCGTTGATGTGGATGCTAGCCATACCATATAGGGCCAGTGTTGACATGTATAATTTTTGCAAATTTTTTAAAATTTTTCTGAATTTTTTAAGTTTTTTGAAATTTTCTAATTTTTTCTTTTCTATTTTTTTCATAGTTGGCCAACAAGGATCGCCAACCATTGCCAAGGCCTCAGCGACCTTTGTTGGCCAATAATAAAAAAATTAATAAGTAAAAAAAATCAATTTTCCTTGAAAATGCAAAAATTGTCCACTTCAACGCCGTACGGTGCCATGTAAGACGGTTGGCATCCACATCTATGTTTTCTAGCCAAAATGGGTTGGAAAAACTACATTGGTAAATCATCAAAATATTTAAAACTAAATTGGCCAAATTGATTAATTTAATACCGAATTGACATCCATAAAATTGGTTTAGGATCTTTTTTTTTGTAATTATCCCTACATGCCTTGGAACGCGTTCTTAGAACCTAATTTGTAGTATGCATATTATCCCTTCATGCCTTTAGCTAGTTCCCATGTCTTTAATGTTTTGTCTAGTCCCTATGTCTTAGTTCCTTTATATATGGAGGTGTATTCTCAAATGTATGGATTCAGATTTGGTAATGCATGAGAATTCCTCTTTGAGTGAGCAAATTAATTTTTGGTTCTTTATCTAATTCGTTGGTAGTGAGCCTAGAGTTCTTTAACCTTGGCTAGTGGATCATTCCTTTATGCCTTGATAGTGAACTTCATCTATCCCATCCTTACTTCATTCGGACACATCCCATAAAACATTCTCCATTAAAACACTTCCCCACAAACACCTCTTCTAGACACTTATCAAATCTATACATTTAGGGCCTATTTGGTAACGTTTTCAATTATCTTTTTTTATGTTCTTTTGTTCCCGAAACAAAAACCCGTTTGGTAACGTCGGTCTATTTTTCTGTTCATGAGAATAGATTTGAAATAGAATCAAGAAGCAAAAAGAAGTTGCTTCTTTGTTCCCGAGAACAATAAGAGAAATAATGTCATTTTAGATAAATAAGCTCAATGTAACTTACACCCACAAGTCCGTTGCCATTGACATTCGCACCAATTACCATTGTCACCGCCACCACCGGTCACCGCCACTGCTCGTGGCTCACCACTGTCGATCACTGGTTAAAACTGCTTTTTATAATTAAATAAAAAAAATAGGAATAGAAATTTTTAAGGTCGTATCAAACGTATTTTTGATCTTTTTCTATTCTGGGAATAGAAATTTAGCAGAATTACTAAACGCATTCTTCTGCTCAAATCCTATTCCCTGAAACAGAATTAGAAAAATTCATTTCTGCTCAAAAATTATTTCCGGGAACAGAAAGTTATCATACGCACCATTAGCATCCTCTAATCCTCACCACGCATCACATCCGCTCAAGCATAGTTGTATTCGTTCCGAATGTGAGGGCAAGCAAGGTATCTTTGTAGTGACATGAAAAAAAATGAGATGTACACTAGACAATAAGGAAAAACACAAAAATTCTCACGTATTTTTTGTGTGATTCATTATGTCTACCAAATTAATCTATCCATTTTTCATACAAATATTTTCAAGGACCACCAAGGTGGTTGGCCAAGTTGATTAAGGTTTACTTTCAAGGGATTTGGAGCCCCCCTTATCACAGATTTGAGACTCTTAATCACTCCTTGATCTCAAGAAATCCAGGTTTATCTGTGGTATTAATTCAACTTTTTTTACCAGACACAAGGATCACTCCGACATTACTATAACTCGCATCTAATGGTATGACGCTTGCTTAAACGAGCAGTAACTATGACTCAAAACAAACATTTTGACCAACGGTACGAAACTCTATAGTAAGCCCTAAGAGGGGGTCAACAATGTTAGTCCCCCTTTTCAACCCTATTCTTCTTATCCAAAACTAATCTTTTCAAAAAGCATTTAGTACATGCCTTGAGAAAATTACCAAAAAATTCTTACACCTATTGTATAGATCCCAATTAAGTCATAAACTTTTTAATTTGGTAAATTTAGTTCTAAACTTTTTGATAATTTGTCAATTAAGTCCTTCCAACCAATTGTCATTGGTAATTACTAATGTGGACACCGATCGTACCGTATACGGTCGATGCTGACATGGACAATTTTTGCAAATTTTTTCTTTTTTTGCTTTTTCTTTTCTTTTTTATATTCTTTTTCGCAATTGGTTGATGACCTGTCAAGACCTTAGTGACCCTTGCAAGCCAAAAGTTAAAAATAAAAGGAAATAAATAAATAATATAAATAAATAATGCCAAAATTGTCCACGTCAATGCCAACCGTGCCACGTAGAACAAAGTCAACATCAGCATTTCCCGACCAAATTGGCCACAAGAACTACATTGGAAAATCATCAAGGGGTTTAGGACTAAATTGACAAAATTGAAAAGTTTAGGATTGTAGCATCTAGACAATAGGTTCAGGACTTTTTTTGTAGTTATACCTACATGCCTTTTAGCACCGTTCTTAGGACGTGATTTGAGGTATGCATATTATCCCTACATGCCTTTGGCTAGTTCTCATGTCTTAAATGTTTTGCCTAGTTCCTACGTCTTAGTTCCTTTATAGATAGAGGTGAATTCTCAAATCATTTATTTTCTAAGAAACAAACGGTGCCTTAAATATTGCCTAACGTGTTAGGCCACTGATTCTCTTGCACGAAGGCCCGAGGGCCCAAAATTTTCAAAAAAGGCGCATAGAGAATTTTGGTCCATTAGCCAAAGGGCCCAGCATTAAATGGGCCAGGCCAGCCCGTTCTTTGATAGCCCGCAAGATTGGGCCCTGCCGACGTGACGTGACGTGACTGGTACAGGCCACCTCTGCCCATTTCTCAACCCTAATAACTGAGAATTTTAACTTTCCCATGTTACTAGTATTTATTACCCAATAAATTAATTATCAATATTTCAAGTTATGCCGAGTAAATTTTTGTCGCTATGATTAGAAAATTTTAGTAATTGAAATACGCATGTCAACTATTCATTAACTAGTTCTTTTGCCATGTGATTGGTAACTTTTTACGAGAAAAAGTAACAATTCACATGTTAATACACGTCAACAGAAATTTTGCATTTAGACATAAATTTGAATTTATAATTATCTTTTTTTGTGAGTTAGTAAATTTTTATATAGAAAATTGCTAAAAAAAATTAAAAAGGGCAATTTCATACTTCAATCATAAAAAAATGGGATAAATGTACTAAAAATCCTAAAATTATCTTAAAACTTATGAAAAGGGCAATCCAGTCCTAAAAATTGTTACGAAAGTTCAATCAAGTCCTACAACTTTTAAAAATGCAATCAAGTCCCAAAACTTATTATGGAAGTGCAATCGAGTCTTAGAACTTTCAAAAAATGCAGTTAACGGAAGGATTTGATTGGACCATTTTAACAAGTTTTAAGACTTATTTGCACTTGTTGAAAGTTTTAGAACTCAATTACACTTCGTGACAAGTTTTATAACATAATTGCACTATTTGATAGGGGTGATCAGAAACCGAGCGGGCCGGTTCTAAGCTTAGACCTTGAAACCGACCATGTTATAATCGATCCCCATTTTTTAGGCCCAAAAACCAATTACGTTTTTCTGAAACCTGTTTTAGAACCGATCCTGTTTTTTCGGTCCAGGAACAGGGTAAACAGATTCAACCCTATTTTCACTTTTTTTTCAACTTTCGCAACTTGTAAATAAAATCCAAGCAAAAATCTTCGCTTCGTTCTGTAGAAACTTGCAAAAATCATCACTTTTTTTTTCACTTTCGCAACTTATACTTTTCATTAACACTGGAGCTTTTGCTAAAGGCTAGGTCAATCATAGTAATGTGGTTGAAACAATGAACATGGATGATAGAAAAAAAGAGGAAGAAGTTCTAGTTTACATAACCTTATCCTGCTGTCCAGATTTTGTAGCTCCAATCAATGTACTCCATGAAACCTTGTTTCTGGAGTCTTTTGGCTAGTATCGCTGAAAATAATCAACTTGCAGTTGCAAAGTTGCTTTGTTACATCCTATTCTTAGCAAAAAGAAAAAATATGGAAAAGGAATTTTAAAACTTTTTCTTTAAAGCCCTAAAACCGGTTCTATAAACCGGTCCGAGTGGGCCTCCACCTAGAATAGGAACCCAAACCGGTTCAAATCGGTCCCCCAAATCTGGACCCTGTTCTCGGATAGGTTAGTTCGAGAATCGATTCCCGGCTCAGTTTTTCGAGTGGGCTAGTCCAAGTTTCGGGCCAACCCGGCCCAGTTGCACACCCCTACTATTTGAAACTTTTAGTTTTAAATTGCACTTTCGTAACATATTTTAAATCTTCCAATGCACTTATCCGTAAAAAAAAAATCATTTAACAAAAAAAAATCATTTAACAAAAAAAAATCATTTAACAAAAAAAAATGCTTAGAATTCGCAGTTTACTAATTAGAGAGATAAAAGAGTTAGCAAAATGCCCACCTCATTCGTGTCAATTCAAGACCAAAATCATCAGATTAAGACTCTATTTGTTTAGAAGAAAACAAATCATAGCTCAAGACCAAAATTATCAGAGTAAGACTCCGTTCGTTTAGTGGAAAACGAACGATTTGAAAATTATATTTTCTCAAAGATGATCGCTTGTATCGATCAAAATAATTAGTCAATGAAAAATATTTATATAATTGACAGCAATTAATGTTTAAATATACTCGTGAACGATAAAAATATTTTTCGTTCATTAATTTTAGTAAGCGATCATTTTTACGAAAATATTTTTCAAATCGTTCATTTTTCGGGAAACAAGTGCATCCTAAATGAGGATAATAGAAAGTTTTTGAATATTCAAACATACACAAAGGCTGTCCAAGACCAGGGAAGACCAAACAGACACTTGACATTTTTTTTTTAAAAAAATAAACTATTTGTGATGTAAAGCACCAGATGAACAAATTGCTTATCTTACACAATTTGAGCCAGTAAAATAATTGCCACACTTAATGCAGAAATATGTACTGAGGTAAATTAGTTGACTAAATAAATTACATAATAAATTCTCACAGCTATAAGTCGCCTATAATTGAATTCACACTGAATAATGCCAACTTCAATACAGTTGCTCAGTCGAATTGAATGCATCTTCGATTGATCTCACACACACACACACACATACAGATAGATATTACTCCCAGAGCTAAAATCCGAGACTGAATTTTCCACAATATATATGGACTGCTCGCTTTATTCAAAACCACCTAAAACAGAACACAATTACTTTATATATGCTCGAAGTACAGCACTTTGAGCACTTCCCCTTTTGGCTAAAGAGCAAGAATGGTAGGGGCACCATGGCTAGAACTGTTACCTTTTTATTTTTTAAAATACAATCTAATTTTCGACTGAAAAAATTATAATAATTTCAAGCTAGTATACATTAATACAGGATTCCGGCCCGAAAATAACTATGATAATGATAGGACTAATAGAGTGACTTCAAAGACGTACGATAATACCGAATGATTATATAGTCATCCCTTGTTATAATTTCTTGTTTTTGAGAGGGACATCTAGGGGACTACAGTGTGCACATTCACTGCGTTCAGTGTACTCTTTGTTATAACTATCGAAAAGGAAAACGAAAACGACATTCAGGTCATCTTGTCCTTTCCTCTCTCGGCAACATACTTGGAAGTAATCGAATTCGTTGATGTTTTTTTTTTTTTTTCGTTTTGGCCACTATGATTGGGATGGTCCTCCGACAGGACCAAGCAAAAGTAGATCGGGCAATGCGCAGCATCTCATTAACTAGAACTTATTATGCAACGACACACAAGTAGACCGACAGTTAGACATGCGGATATAGGAAGATGTCCAAAAGACTGAACACGGGAGAATGATATAGCCGCGTCTCCATTGTTTGCCACCGCGGTCGGTGCAAGCAAGGATGGTGAAGTTTCTCCACGGAAAAAACGAGGGCGTCTGCAACTGGATTCCTGAAACTTGATCGCATGACGTATGAAGCAGTGTTGACCGATTAATTTTGAAGAAGCTCGATATCTCTAAGTAGGCGACATTTAATAAAAGTTTGCCTTGAACCGATCGGCAAGGCTAATTGCCACTGGCCGGGGGCAACATGCCCGGGCGATACAAGTTCGACGTCGCTGTTGTCCTCGTTCCCTTCACTCCTGCAGGCCGAGAGTCTTCATCTTCTATGACATCTGGGAATTGAAGTAGAATTCTAGATATCGCGTTTCCTAGGCAGATGATATAGAAGGCAATGGAGCGGAGATAGCGGTGATACATCCCGAGAGGAATGTATATTGCCAATGACAGAAGGAAGATGCAGAATAGGGCGAGAGCTCCCACCAATAGGACGAAACAGGCGAGCCAAGTAAGCTTGCTCACGAGCACGTAGCTACCGGCCATAAATGCCACGGACATTGTTGCGAGAGATATTAGCAGCGCCTGCGTTGCAGCTATATGGGCGCTTAGAGCAACATAAGAGTCAAATTGTGTCCAAGGCCAGATGAGAACCGCGCCGATGGCAAAGTACATGGCGATGGTGTTGCAAATGACAAATGCATGGAACATGCTTCTGTACAGAAATGTAGCCCTTCCTAGGTCTGGTCCAGAACTATCAACGTAACCTCCAGGAATCGTAATACCAGCCCCAAAGGTCACGGTCGCCACTAGCGTGGCCACGACTAAACGAAAATTCACCTGTTCCTTCATTACACCTCCCCTATCGAGAGCATGGACTGTCATTGCCGCCAAAATTTTTCGGTCCCTTGGCTTGGACAAAGCCAAATCTTTACTTGTAGGTGCCCCGGCACATTTCAAAATGATTGGAGGCATCCTCTAGACACGGGCCAAACAAGAAAATACAGGGTCATTGTCATCGCAAGTTGCTGTACATACCACACGAAGATGGAAAAGATTCTTCATGATGTGATTAATGCTTAACTTCGGAGTTACTAGTGAGTTGCATACCTTTTGAAGCCGAGAATCCGTTTCTTTGGTTTGCTCCACCGCAACGTCAAGAGCCGTCAGGCAATCGTAGTTGACAAGCTCAAGGTCTACTCTTCTGTCCTGCAAGAGATGAAGCAGAACCACAGGTTGCCACGGCAATGTGGCTAAATGCAGAGGCGTGTTCCCGTCGTTGTCTCTCTCGTTTATGAGCTTCTCGAGGTCGGCATTCCTGAGTATGTACTTCACTGCCGCGATTCTTCCGTGCTTGGCGCAGACGTGAAGGATGTTCTGTCCATGTTGATTGATCAACTCCACCGGATTTGGCCACTGCCGAAGCAGCTCGTTGATTGCTTGAACGTGGCCCTCTTTGCAAGCGACGTGAATCGGAAAATTGCCGTCTCTATCATATTCGACTGCGCTCAAGGCGAATTTTTCTAGCAGGAATCTTATGCCGTCACAGTAATTGAAATAGGCTGCCAAATGGAGCGGAGTGCCACCTCTATCATCTTTGAGTCCAAACAATTTTGGATTTCTCACCGATATTTCCCTCAGCATGTCTAGATTAAGTGCCAGATAAAATAATTCAAATATTAAACCACGCATTCTTCTAACAAATTAAACTTTTAGAATAGTTGATGGTGGTCCCATAAAATTTTACATGATATCAGAAAAAGAGATTCTAAGCTCCTAGATCCCTCATTTGCCTCTCTCTCCCTCTCTCTCTCTCTCTCTCTACATATATATAGGAGGAAAGTGTCCAAAAAGTCCTAAACATATTGCATTTGTGCCAATTCAATCCTAAACCTTTTATTGGTGCCAATTTAGTCCTAAACATTTTGCATTTGTGCCAATTGAGTCTTTTCGGCCAATGTTGGCCAAAAATTGATGACGTGGACGCCGACCGTTCGCCGGTGCTGACATGGACATTTTAAATACTTTTTTCTTTTTTCTTTTTCTTTTTCTTTTCTTTGCTAGTTTTCTTAAGGGGGCCGGCGACGGTCGCCGGCCCTCGCTGACCGCTGGGCGAGGGCCGTGACGCCCTCGCTGTGGGCCGGTGCTGGCCCTCCCCTGTGGCTGGCGGGGGTCGGCCGGCAAGGTCACCGACCCCCTTAAGAAAAAACTAAAAAATTATTTAAAATTATTTAAAATGTCCATGTCAGCGCTGACGAACAGCCAGCGTCCACGTCATCAATTTCCAGCCAAAATTGGCTGGAAAAACTTAATTGGCACAAATACAAAAGGTTTATAACTAAATTGGCATCAATAAAATGTTTATGACTGAATTGATACTAATGCAATAGGTTTATGACTTGTTTTACACTTATCCCATATATATAGACACACACATCCAAACTTCAATCTTAGGCCAAAATTCAATCTACGCACGAGGGGAAGTGTTAAGTCATTTCAATATTAAACTACACCTTCATCTAATAGCTTAAACTTACACGATAATTGGCAGTGGTCTTACAAAAATTTGCATGGTAACAAAGTCCCGTTCCGCCTCAATTTGCGCGTGAGACTCCCTATTCATCAATTCCATGTGTCGTTCACTCTAATTTGCACGTGAGGGGCTTTAAAAGTATCCCGCATCGCTTATCCATGGGGTTTCAATAGATCTTATTTTCATATTATCTCACTTCTCTTATAGCTTAAACACAAAATATTAAATCACACGTTATCCAACAGCTTACGACACACTGACACGTTAATTTAATCGCGTGGATATATGTCTGAACGGATCAAGCAAGTCAACTGTGCAAGACACGATTCATGAGCAAGCTGACGAGAACCCATTTATGCCAAACCATAACTTGTTTGAAATTCACGTCTTCTCGCATCGTGCAAACGGATGACGACGTCGAGAATTGCGAAAAGAGTAAAAAAGTTACCTAGATTGCCATGTAAGACAGCCGCATGAACGGGCGACACGCCTTGAATCCCTGACGGCTCAAGTGGCACTGCCAACAGAAGCCTGAGAACCTCCAAGTTGCCACTCTCGACGGCCAGAGACATCGGACATTTACCTTCCCTGTTCTGCCAATACATGGGTTTCAAGTCCTTGCCTATCAGGATCTGAACCGCTTCGAGGTGGCTGTTCATGACGGCCTCATGCAGCGGGGTGTTCCCCCTGCCATTCCTCACTTGCACGAGAGCCCGCCGCATCTCGCCCTCGCCAACGTTTGATACTCTGCCAATGAGGACTTGGGCCGCGAGGGCCCTTCTGGCCCTGGCGGCCAAGTGAAGCGCGGTGTCTCCCCTGCAATTTTTCTCGGCTATGAGCTGGTCGGGAAAGTGGTTGACAATGGCTCTCACGATCTCGTCTCTCTCGAGGCCCGCGGCAATATGGACCAATGAATTTCGGGAGGGGCTCAAAATGGGCCAGAGACACAGACGCCGGTTGCCCTTGGAACAATAACGTTCCACGACTTCGATGAATTCATCGACATCGCCTTGTTCCGCGGCAACGAGTAGCTCCTGGGTGGTCTTCATCTCATCGCATGAGATGGAGTTGTCTTGCGTCAACATCGCTTCCAATGTCTGTAGCCTCTGCCTCCAGAGATCACTCTCTTACAGACTTATCTCTACTGCCATGAATATTGTTGAAAATATGTCTCGAGTTTGAGCCAGTTAAATAAAATCAACGTATGAAAATGTGTGAACTCAATCACATGCGAGTCAAAAATCGACGCATGAGAATTGTTGGCCGAGTCAAGAAGCATGCGACACGGTAAATTAACGCGTTCCCTTATTGCCTTTGTCTTCTTGGTCAAAGTTCATGTGAACGTGTGAAAATGAAGACCCGTACAGTAAATGAATGGAGGAAAGAAGACGGTGGCCCGCCGTGATTAAATATGTTCACTTCTTAGCTTTTGTCTTCTTTGCCAAAGGAGTGAACGTGAAATTGGAGAAAGAAGAAAAGAGAAAGTCTAAAGAGCAGAAAAGAAGAAAGAAAGTGTGAGCCTTGTTTGTCTCCATCCATTATTTTAATCATGAAGAGAAGTACCTTCAGCATTATATTAAGAGGACGAGAAACAGTGGTTTGGTGCGCCCAAGTTCTTTAGGTGGCCGAGAGAAGAGAGAGTTCTTCTCGTGAGGGTCTTGTTTTCTCATCGTAATTATACTCATAATGATTTAGCCGATTAAATTCTCGTGAGTAGAATTTATATAATTCATTAAGTGAGATTTCACTAGAAATTGTGAGAAGTTAAACGTTGAGTGAGTTACTGGGTATAATTGAAGGCTGAGAAATACCATAAATATGTTTAAGTACTCGAGTGATTGTAATCTCGTTGTATCGCTTGTTTCTATAGTGGAATTCCATGCTGCTCTCCCTATGGACGTAAATTCTGATATTCAGATCAAATCACGTAAATCCGGTGTCCGATTCCCTTTCCTTTCTCCCGTCTATTTTTTTAACCGATTCGCTTGTTCAGTAAAAACAACAAATGTGTTGGTCTAAGGAAGGCTCTCCTTGGACTTATACGTAATGACAGGAAACTTTTACTACTATGGGCCCTTATAGTTATTTTATACATGCACTTACTACTATGGGCCCTAACAGATTAAGCCCGTCAAAATCATGTGGGCCCCGCATCCCCCACCATCCCCCAAAAGAGCGGATGGGCATTTGTTTTGGGCATGAGTTTTGTGACTTTGAAGTTCTTCTTCGATCGGTAGATTTTCAGTGATTTTGGTCGATGCAACTGCAAATTACTCTCTTCCATAACCTTGACATGAATGAAAGGGAAAATTCCAAAACAATGGCCGGAAATGCTCTCATTTTCTCAAATAAAAGTTTGAAGTAAACATCGTTTTAAATAAGGGCATGAAGTACCCTCATTTACTCAAATAAGGGCCTGGCTCAAGGGCATTTTTGTCATTTTACTTTTCTGACTTTTTAATACGAAATTTATTCTATTATATTAAAAATTAAAAAAAAAAACAAGGGAACTCCCTTTTTATATTTTAAATTTTTGTTTATTTTTAATATAACCAAAATAAATTTGTATTAAAAAAATCAGAAAAGTAAAATGACGAAAATGCCTTAAGTTAGACACTTATTTAAGCAAACGAGGGGCACTTCGAGCTATTATTTAAAACGAGGTTTACTTCGAGCTCTTATTTGAGAAAACGAGGGCACCTTAGGTTCTTATTTGAAACTTTCCCTAAATGAAAAAGAAAAACGGAATCCATTTTGTCAGTTTCAATCTATAATTTGTGCGACACTTTTTAAGGATCTTGTTCCAATGAAAGTCACCCAAGGAGTGAGATTAGGGTCCTTTTCCAATGCTACGGCCCTTTCGCAAGACGAGAGTATCGATGCCTGACCATGACTGTCGGCTGTCGGCTTGGGCGCGACGCTTTTGCCGTTGGAAAAGCCATGGCCGGAAGATTCACTGACCTAAAGTATTCCGAAAACGAAACCCAATTCCCTCCATCACAAACATTCGCAAATGCTCTGCTATGACCAGAAAAAGGCACTCATCATGTTAAAATCAAGAGCATATTCATTGCTTCCTCTTTCTTCGGCTAAAAGACACAGAAGCGCGGTTTCCTCTGTACGAGGAGAGCCCTAGGAAGGAGTCGGATACTGGTGATAATCCCTGACCTCACCTCAAGGATGTATTGAGTTAGTCTTATGCTAATCACAATCTACATTTGCATTGGATTAATTAAATTAATTGAAGAAAATTTTATGGTGTGCTCCGACAGTTATAATATGCGTATGAGATGGAACGACAACGGGCTACCGCACCATTAACCGAGTGTTTGAAGAGCATCGATCACCCAATTCCTAAAAAAAAAAAGTTAAGCGTTATCCTTTATATTTATTAAGTATAAATTAAGGTACGTACATATGTTCTGCGGTACTCGGCCTCTCCTTTAGATGTATTGAAGATACAAAAGCATTAGGACTCCAGTTGTCAATATTCTTCCTTCACAATCATCTGCTCAAGCATACCTCTTTTCATACCAAATGTTAGGGCAAGCAAGGTATCTTCCCAGTGACTTGGAAACCATGAGATTTACACTGGACAACAAGGCAAAAAGACAAAAAAAAACAATAAAAGCGCGCATACACAAAAATTCTCCCATATTTCTCGCGTGATTAATTCCGTTTGCTAAATCAGTCTTACCATGATAGTTGGCCAAATTGGTTAAGGCTTTAGTCTCAAATGTGTTTGGAGCCACCTTGGTCACAAGCCCGAATCCCCAAGTTGCACATCGATCTCAAGAAATTCGGATTCATCTATGGTGTAGGTTCGTCTTGTTTACTAGATATTAATTACAGCTCAAAACGAACATTCTGACCACGGGCTTAGAACTCCTATCGTAAGCCCTAAGGGGAGTTGTTGATGTTTGTCGCCGCTTCATACCTTTTTAATAATCCAAAACTAATCTTTTCATGGAGCATTGAGTACATGCCTTGGTGCTAAACCCGTCAAACAGGAGGGTTGGATGGAAAATGGTTTCACCCAAATTGACTTATTTAACCGGTTTTGACTCATTCCATGCAATACAAATCTAGTGACTTAAACCGAACTCATATTACTAAAACACTTTTATATTTAACCCAATTCAAAAAAACTCATATCCAAACTGAAGCGAGAGAATGGAGTGAGCGAGCGAGCGAGATCGAGTAAGGGTGAGAGAGTGAAGAAAGAGTTATAGAGTTGTTTGGGTCTAAATAAGTTGCGAACACATTTAATATCCACATTATTTTAGGCTTTACCGTTCTAAACTCATTTATGACCTATTTACTTTATATAACTAACACATATAACACCTCAATTCATAAATTTTGGATTAAGAAATGGGTTAATGACCCATTTTGATAGGTCTATTTGGTGCACCGTCCTTGGGACCTGATTTGTGGTATGCATATACTCAATTAGGGTTTGGGTGAAAAGGCCTACATAATTACAAGAACATGCTCACTTAATTAGCCCCTTGTACTTCTTGATCTGTCCAAATGGACTTTAATAGCCGGAGACAGTCTAAATCGAGCCATGAAAAAATTCAACAAAGACAAAAACAAATCCACTATCCATTTTATGTCAAGCAATACGTGAAGTAACTCCCGATATAGCAGTAAAAGCAAGACATGTAGGCAGATCGACTCATCAAGTTCCCATTGAAATAGCATCCACATAAGGAAAAGCACTTGCCATTCGTTGGTTATTAGGAGCATCTCGAAAATGTCCAGATTGAAATATGGCTTTCAAATTAAGTTTTAAATTAGTGGATGCTGCCAAAGGGAGTGGCGATGTCATACGCAAAAAGGAAAAGACTCATAGAATGGCAGAGGCAAATAAAGCTTTTACTCATTTTCTACCTGACAACCCTAAATAGAATTTGCCATATCCCCCTGAGGGGTTTCACATAAGATTCTGCTCTGGAAATTGAGTGAATCAACAAGAGCCGATGCCCACTATCGCGGCCATGGAGGTCCCGTGAGGTGAGTAACCTTCATGAGAATGAATTGACGGAGGTTGCGAGTTCCATTAGCGTGGTTGTGAGCTCCGCGCAGAGAGAGAGAGAGACGGAGGCGCAACAGAAGACTCGAACAAGTGAGACGTTGACGTTGCCGGCAGATGGGGGTGCGACCGCAAGGGTTCATGACGGCTATGGGTGGGTGGGAGATCCGCCGCGAGGCCTAGTCAGTTGGGGAATGTTAGAAAGTCAAGTGATCGAAACAATAAAATAGATAGAATAAGGAAATAAATCGGACATCAGATTTACGTGATTCAGTCGTAGAGACCTACATCTACGGGGAAAGCAGTACGAATTCACTATAGATCAAGCGACACAATGGAGATTACAACCACACTTGAGTCACTCAAACACTTTCAATATTTTCCAAACCTCAATTACATTCAATAACTCATAAGTGTTTAACTCCATAATTTCTCACAGAAATAATCTCTCAATCTCACGAAGGAATTCACAAGATTTAATCGGCTTCGACATTTGAATAATTGATGTAATTCCACAAAGAAAACCGCACGAAAAAAATCCCACGCTAAGCACTCGTCGGTCACAGCGCTTCAAGTCCGCATCGTCTTCGTCAAGTACGGCTCTGTTCTGCACCAACTCCTTAAAAAAGAACAGCCCATGTGTACAATAAAGAATGTTGATCGAATCCTAGTGGAAGTCAACTTCTCTAATTTCCTCTTCTGCTTTTCGTGGACTGACTTGAAGTAGGAGATAATTTTCTTTTCAATTTTGCTTGCCGATAACTATGATGCATTGTTGACTGAGTCCAAGTTCACAGTTTCCTATTTCGGTAGCCAAATAGTCCCATGCGCAGACAGACTCCAACAAGAAAATTAATTCTCGTATATTCACCTTCGCGCAATTTCAAAATTTCTTTTAATAAATCTCGTGCGGGTTCCGTTCATAGGTTCAAACTCAAGACATATTATAATAGGGAAGAACAAAGAAGACCGAAAAGGAAACGGAAAAAGAAAGGAAGGGACAACACATATCCATCATTGAGTCTTTGATGGCTGAGATGTGTTTTCTCCTAAACACCTAGAGTATGCAAATAACAATTGAATCGACAAACAACTCTTGTTGTACAGCCAGTTCCCTTAGTATATAGTAAGTTTTTGAATTTTTATGCACTTAGCAACGTATAAAAATTGTGCCTAGGCGAAGCTACAAGAGAAAATGGTAAATAACTATACCATCTTTCATTGGTAACATTGAAAAATAATTAGCAATTTTTCCGTGACAAAAAGTAAATGACCATACATCTTGCAGGGGTATCAACCAGCGTGTTCTGCATATCTGCCTTAGTGTACTTTTCCCAGTAAGCCAAGAGATTTTCAGTCACTGTAAGCTTAGCTTTTACACAGAAGTAAGCCCTACTGACCATCCACAAGAGGACATGATGCTACAATTTCGTCGACTATACCTTTTGTTGGTACAGCTTCCAATGCAGCAGACCATTCATACAGAAGAGGGATAGCTTCAGATCTTCTCCATCTTCAGTTGCACCCCATGTTCAGGCTCAAAAAACAGCTTGTACGTCACTGAGTGTTTGTATTCTGGGGATGAAGAGAAACTGAACTTAGACAGCACGAGAGACAGAACTATCTTTAATTCTGTTAGCGCGAAGTTCTGGCCGACACAGGTTCGTATCCCCGTCCCGAAAGGCACGGACAGATTCGGAAGCTGGCACGCTGAAGAAATGCCATTCGCAAACCTTTCTGGATGGAACTCATGGGCATTGTCGCCCCAGTTGGCCGGATCCTGATGCAACAGCTAGCGAGGAGGGGAGGTAGACCGTTGACGCCTTTCGGAATCGTAAAGTCCCCAAACTTCATTTCCGTGGACGTCTCTCTCGTCATGAATGGTACAGGAGAATATAGGCGCAATGTTTCATGAATCACCATATTTAACTGCACATCGAGAGGAAACAGCTGAGAGGCGAGCAGTCCTATACTAAGATTATTTCCAAGCCTAAAGGCTGCAGGCGGCAACTATATTCACATAGAGTTTACATGTCAATACATAGACTCAAAATCTACCAAGGAAGCTCATTCCCTAAACGATCCTTGGTTTCAGTTCAACAATTTCATGTAAAATTTCTCCTGAGAAGGGTCAGCTTGAATGTATGTGCCAGAACAAATATGTAAGCAATTGATTGATTGAGCCAGAGAAGAATGTGAACTACGAAAATCGGGGCTAGGGATCAGGTCCTGCCCTGACTAACCCATGTATGCCATTGCCCAGTGGGCGTGTTCTTAGGTTCAGGAACCATATGCATAATACCATATGCATAATACGCAAAAACAATTTAGAAGTACCAATTTCATTTTGTGCAGCTTATCCATATTTGGGGCATGATTTCCAAGGATCTCTACCACCTCGACACGCACGCGCTCCTGCCACTCAGGATGGTGTGCTAAAAGTACTAAAGTGAAGGTAGCGGCAGTGGCATTAGTTTCATGTCCCGCCAAGAGCATAGCCTTGCAATTATCTATGATGACGCTCGATCCACAGCCAAAATTGTTGTCCAAGGCCTGTAAGAAGCTCTGCCCCTTGGCATTGTGATCATCGTCCATCAGCTTCAGAATAGATACATCGATTTCTTTTCCTATCCTCCATATGTCACGAGCAATCTTCGTAGGAATGTGCCTATACCCAAGATTTTGGAGATGTCAAAAAGCAGCAAGATTAATATGAAATCGTTTCGTACAGGAAGCATAATCTATGTGGGTTTAAGGTTTCTTGAGAATTTATCATAAGAAACTTTTGCTACATATGTAACCCGGCATATGAAATAGTAGCCGACAAACGGCAAACATGCAGAATCATGTCAGCCTCGATGTATTGTCTGAATGAATGCAAGAATTTATCAGTCGCAACTTGCAATAGAAAGCAAACTTTAACAAAATCATCGCCCTGACTAGAGTTTCTTAGCGCTGGAGGAGGCGCCCTCACCTTACCCCGGGAAGACCGACAGTAGCTTGCTGCTTGCTTAGCAAATCCTGAAGCACTAACATCTTGGAAAAATCTCATTGCCAATAACAAAATTGCTCCCGAAACATGCTTTTGAAATCATTTCGGCAGAGAGGCTTTTTAAATCCTCATCGATCCGTACTGAAGCAACTCCCCCTGCTCCCTCCATTTGAGATTCCCATTTTTCCAACACGGAGACAACAGATTCAACCATCATGTCGACCATTCCCTATGCAAAACAGAACAAGTAACATATAGATAGCTCTTCTGTAAAAAATTAACCGCTTCACGTGCAAGAACAAAGACAGCTCTAGCGAGAACTGTGCCACCGTGAACTTGATAGAACCAGCCTAGCTAATTCACACCTTTATTTTGTCATTGAAGAATTCAGGCGCAATGACTTTCCTCTGGAGTGCCCAGGATTTTCCTTTCGAAGTGACGAGGCTGTCATAACCCAACACAATTCCCCTGTTTTTTCCCAGATACGCGGATCTTCCGAATTCAGCAGACTTGCATTGACAGAACTCTCGCGCTATGGCAAAGTCACATATGCATACGATCACCATGTTCCCCTGTGTGAATGCAAACACCGGACCTGCAATAACCAGAGCCCTCTCAGCAGTCAGCAGGCAAAGATGATCATCCTAAGCTGCTTATGCTTATCGCACGATATAAATAGCCGGCAAATGTTACAGGCATATCCACTGAAAGGTCCTAAGCAAAAAGATTTGAACATTGATTGCAGCAGAAGAAAATATATACACCATAGTCGGCTCTCCACTTCTCTATGTGGGGAAACAGGCGGGACATGTAATCATGCGAAACGTGATTGCCGATGCTTTGTTGATTCATTGTGGCTTGAGTTTCCAGTCAAATCTTCTTAATATCCAGGATGTTGCCGAAGAAAAAGGACGGCACAGGGCCATTGATTCCCTGATGCTGCAGCTTCTTTCTAAGCCGCTGCGGCTTCCACTGGAAGAGATCGTAGAGGTACAAGAACAAGCAAGTGAAGCCCCCAAGAAAGAGAGAGAAAAGGACTTTCTAAAGTTGTAGTCATTGATGTCTAAACTGTTGTTCGTATAGCTCTTTCTTGTTTCTTCTTTAATGAATCAAAATGGGTATTACAGGCTTCTTCATTTTTCTTTTTAGCAGCTTGAAAAAAACTGTGAGCTGCAAATGGAAAACGAACGAGTGTGCCGTTCGCAGATTCCTTACTGCGAAAGGACAATTTACAATGTCCAGGAACACTAAACTGATAGAGGTTGGCTTTTTGTATAAACAACGCAGGAAACCGTAAAAATTTTAGTCGACTGTGATTTCTGATTGGACTTGGTGGGAGAAGAATCTACTAGCACATTTGTTTATTGTGCCTCTTTTAATTTATCTGCGTAGTTGGTATCAATTATTGGTAGATCGTAAAGGGATTATTCATTGGAGAGATCAAGAAATTTATCCCTGAAGGATATCAGAAAAACGGCTGCAGCGGATCGGTCGGATCGAGCTAAAATTAATTTGGAACTGCTTGGGAGAATTACATCCAAGAGGCTGTTTCTTTTTTAAGAACAACAGCATTCCAAGTTCAGATTTAAACAAATAGAGTTCAGGTATATGAACAGCTCTAGAACTGAAACATGATGAAGAATTCTCTCTATAAAACAGCATACAGAAATCTTCAGTGACGAATTCAGAACAAGACTCTGCCTACAAAAATTAACCTAACTGCCAGACTAAGGACTCAATGACCTAGGGTGATGCTGAGTCTCGAGCGACCGAAGTTAGAACACCGATGCATCTCCATAGCAAATTAAGGCTCAAAAACGTTAGAATAATAACTACCATACACTTTTTTTTTTTAAAGAGAACCGGACAGTATAATGTTTCCCATTCAGTAAAAGAGAACTATACGCCACTTCGATTGCATAGCCCGTAGTAGAAGTGTACCCGAGGATGGGTACACATTACCAGTAGGGGCCGCCCAACTTAAGACGATGAAATGCTAACTATACTCTAAAATAACAAGTAAAGGCAATGATGAACACAGAAATATATGGTCGTAGCCTCAGCTCGCATCATATCAAGTTTCTCTGTTTCCCATGTTCATAAATTGAACAATAAAGTGAACCCAGATTGAAGTTCAAAGAAGAGATCAGACATGGACACCAATTTTGGCATCCCTCATCTCAAAAAAAATCAAGGAACCGTTGCACGTAATTCTGGCCTTCTTTATTTAAACGCGATGCAAAGCATACACCGACTATCACAGTGATTTTTGAGCCAGTGATTGGAACTAGAAATTTTTAGGCAGACCATCCCCTCTGTGAATTTCCAGAAGAATGTACAGTCAAACTATCAAGGGCAGCATTTAAATCCGTGGGCTGCCCACTCTCCTCCAACCTCTGAATGACACTTGCCCCATGATCTCCCCCAAAGCCCTTGCTCACTAGCTTTGAGATCAACTCTTTGTAGGAATGGTTTCAAACAAACTGCGTGTGAATAGGATTCTAAACCACAAAATTACCACCTGGGGCTGGATGGGGATTCTGAACAGGGATCGCTGTCCATTGCCTCCACCGGAAACAGGGGCAGCAGGGCCTCATTCGCGGCTTCCTGATGCTTTTGTTTGCCCCTTGCTCTCTCTTGTTTCACCTATCACATTCTACTGTGGCAGCCTAAGAATTTATCAGCACAGTACATTTGTCATCCGAAATTCTACTAGCAACAAGAAATTCTGCCAAGGACTGGGTTCAGCTTCCTGTTTTCAAAGACGGATCAAATTTCTTTGCTTCTAGATCTGACAAAACGAAGAAGCTAGGATTTCTTCAACCGGTAGGTAGGTTTTGATTTACACTCATGTCATCTAATTCACTCGGAAACCAGAGTTCTATTCTTGACAAACCATCTGTGTTTATCCTTTTTGGCGGCAGACTATTCTCCCAATCACACAACAAGGATAGATGCTTGAGGGTTTGTGGGCTCCTTCTACAATAAAACTTATTGGGTCTGGTAAAATCTTCCCATGGCCAAGGTTTTCAGATGTAGGTAACGAATTCTATAAAAAGTATAAATTAGCCCTTTGGAGAGAATGTCAATTCTTCGTTTAGCAGAACCTTTATTTCAGAACAGGTGTGATTTTCATTGATTAACCAAATTTTATTCGAATCTTGGCATGCCGATTCTCCGATTTTTTGAAGCCGTATGATTGGAAAATGATATGGGTCGGAGACATTTTAGTAGGTCGGACATCTTGAATTGGAAGCAGTTCATTGGGGGGTGGCCAACGATGACATTTACAATGCCTCATCCCATCAAGTGCAGAAAAGGTTGCATCGCCGAAAGAAGGAAAAGAACAACCCCAAAAGTCAAATGTCTCGTTCAAGAAAAAGACATGGAGCACCGGTCTTGGCCATATTCCTTTACAGGAGAAGGCACGCTACTAGGAAAAGCACCGGTCTTGGTTTTATAACTTTAAAGGAATGCTAGCATATTCCATACCAAGTATAATTCGATGCCGTTTCCCATATTTTTTGTTTTTGATCGGTAAAGGATCATTTCATTTCAAAAAAGATATGTAAATGGATACATGAGATGTGCTTCCGAACATAACAAATCCGAAAGAGGGGGCGGCGGAAATGAGACCCAATTTAAAGAAAGAGTGTTGCGGAGTTGGGTTTTGACGATCCAATCCGCAAGATTATTCTGAGTTCTAGAGCAATGGACTAAGAGAAGGTTGGACAAAAAACGTCAATAAACTCTTGCACTCTTTGACCAATTCTCTTTCCTCCCACGTGGGTTGCCCAACCCCAAATACTTGCTGAACGACGTTTCCCATATTCAAATGGTCACGAAAGTCTCGACATTAGAGTGGGGGCAACATCGCGTGCGCTCGCTCGTGTCCAATGTGAAATGATAGAAGGCTACACGTGATTAGAATTGAATGATGTATAAAGAGCTGGGTCCATGAGATTTACATGTCAATGTGAGCGATCATTCTGTCAAAAGGATTGGTGGCATGTCTTTATCCTTTTTCTTCCTATTGCCAAAGATAAAGACCATGTGAAAAGGAGTCATAAGTAACTTGTCACTGTGATCGAACATGTAGCTTTACAGCTTCGAGATATAAGGCAAAGATTCAAGGGATGGTCGTTGACGCCGGTCTCTCTACGAAAAGCGAAAAATAAAGCATAGGCAGAGGACAAATGTATTCCATCACTTTCATATAGGTGCTTACTGTTTTCTGAACTCGTAGATGATGTCGATTAGAAGTTTCAACGGTTCGGAACTCGAACTCCGTTCAAGACGGTAGATATGAGTGTTCTTAAGAGGATCTCATGATACAGTTAGTCCTAAAACATCTAAATATACTTGGCAATACCGTCATATACATCCGGACATTATAGCCCTGTTCTCATACTATGCTTCACCCAAACGTCGCCAAAACGAGAAAAACCACAGATGCTTTGATGAAAGAAACATGTTTCGACAAAGCCAAACATAGTACGATTATTGAAACATATTTCGACAATCCACGGACTTATCTAAGTTAGGAAGGCGATCGGCATTACTATTCAAAGGCAGGACCCTCAGGACTTCTCTACTTAGGCCGACCAGAACCGAAGGAATCTCTCCTGTGCAAATCGAATCCTGCGCAATGAACCAACGTGGGAAAGAACCTTGAGGGGCATAATCATGTCTCATTAGACATATCATCAGTACCTTCGCAGATCAGTACAATGAAAGCTAAAACAGCAAACTGTAATAATATGAATTTTCTATTTTAGTTACTTTCTAAAAGAAGAAGTATTCGTAGACTACAGCCCAGAAAACCTTTTTGCCTTCTGCTGCAAACACAAATCCCCAGACATTCGCGATTTCCTTCAAATAAAATAAAAAAAGCTTCTTGCTAATAATCCCTTAGACAATCCCATATTGACCCAGAAGAGAAAAGCAACCGAAGAGAGAGAAAAAACCAAAGCTTTCTTCGCGTTCCCCTCCCTTCGGAAGGGCGGTGGAGCGCTTGGCATCATCTGTGAGCAGTAACCAGCGTCTCGATGAACCTCAACCCGTCGAACCTCGGGGCGAACTTGTCCTTGGAAGCAGGCTTCGGTCTCGCACTATCTTCTCGATCTCTCCTCTCGCCGTCGCCCTAAGAAAACCAAGCAAGCACCAAAGCACGGAATCAGCGATCGGCCCCCTGCGAACCGCAAATCGAGACTCGCGGAGAGTTTCGGCTCTTAAATTGCCAAAAGTCGAGTCAATGATCGCACTGAGAAAAGCTTAAAAGACCGTGCGTCGGAGTTCATCGCGCGCGTACCTGGCGAGAGAACTGGAAGCTCGAGCTGCAGTTGAAGTTCGTCGACGGCGACGACGACGCCGAAGGAGAAGCAGAAGCTGTGATCGCAGTGGCAGAGGCTGCAGCGACCGAGGCCGCGAAGACTCCAGATTTTTTCATCGTCGGATCGGATTCGCGCGAGCTAGTTTCGAGAGAAGAAAGTTTCGTGCCGGGCCGAGAAAATTCCGATTGTCGAGAGAAAATCGGAGAGAAGTGCGAGAAAAGCTTTGAGGGAGAGACGACGGCCCGCGAGCCGATATTTATAAGGGGGGGAGTTCCGGTTACAGGGAATCCTCGTGGGCGCGAGATTACCTATTTACCCCTACGCTATTGGCGATTTGCTGCTAGTCAGGCTATGATGATGCCCAATTGAATTGAAGTCTCGATTTTCCCCAGCAAGTCAAAGTCAACTATCCCAAAAGAGAGGCGTTTGAGAAAAGAGTGAAGACCCAATCAAATCCAAGTTCCAATCGGGAATAACATCAAATCTATGGCGATGAAAAGTATCAAATTGAAATTTTCCAACTTAGCGGTACGCCTTCTGTTTGTTTTTTTGGTTTATGAAAAAATTGAAAGAAACTTTTCTTTTCCTGAAAAAATTCAAAATTTTATCTATATTTCGAAAATTTATAACAATCATTGTATGTTCTCTTTCAACATATGTGTACAGTGGAAATTTTCAGGTGTTCGGGTAAAAAAAAATCAAGTTGCATCCGTTGTAAGATTTAGGTTAAGCAAAAAGAAAAGATTTATTTGGACATGATCATTTAACTTCGACTGTGATGGTTCTATTAGTTTAATTTGAATTAGAGTTGAGATTTTTCAAATCAAGCCCGTTTGATTTTGTGTTGAGATATATCTCCAAGTCGAAAAACAAAACCGCTGACACCTTGATTTTGTTAGCGTGTTCTTAATTACCATAAAGAAATAATCACAATGCAAAAGCCATCTAATAATTACGAATCGAAGCAAGCTCATAATTTATTCATGGAGTCGGAGAGGAAACTAGTGGATTGATATAATGGGTGACACTTGTGTCATCGTATGGTAAATCATGTTATCAACTCACATCGCGCAGAATGAAAATGCTATATCGTCGAAAAATCTCACATTTTTCATTGGTCATAATCAGATAGGATATGAGCATTCTTATTAATTGGTGTCGAGATCTCAATTCAAATTAGCACAATCGCACAACCCCTTAGAGCCATCGTCAAGAATTCCGGCTCCAATGATATTCAGTAAGCATAAGACGGGAGCGCTAACATGTTCCGTGGAGACAAAACTAAGTACTCGAAGGGTCTCGGATAACCTTATCAAGGTCGATAAATAAAAAGGATAAAGTATATTGAAAGTCTTAAAATTTATCATAAAAGTGCAATTGAGTCCTAAATCTAGTCGAATTAGTCTAATCAAATTCTAAAACTTGTTAAATTAATCCAATCAAATCATTCCATTCATTACATTTTTTTAAAGTTTTAGAATTAAATTATTTTTTCGTAATAAGATTTAAAACTTGATTGCATTTTTTTAAAATTTTTAAGACACAATTACACTATTGAGATAAGTTTTTAAAAAATTTATGCGCATATGCCAGGGATAAACAGCACTTGGCGTGCTACAAGGAGGGGCAGTTGCGTAAAAAGCAAGGGCATTTTCGTACCAAAAAGTGGAAATCCTCCGAAGTACTTTCGCGGCACGTCGAAGTTGATTTTTTTTCCAAGACGACTGGCTCAGAATAGGAGCTAGTCCCGTCCCCGCCGGGAACCCACCTCCCAATCAGGCGGCGACACTTGTATGGTAAGGATGGGACCACGCAAGCTGCCTTGATTTCACACGTAAGCGCCTCCTGATTGGCGGAGAGAGAGAGAGTTAGAGATAATAAAGACGGCCTTTTTGGACGTCCGTAGGCGTCAACTGCCTGATTCAGCCCATGCCTGCCAATCTGCCAATCTCATCGACACGGTCATGGCACTCTAAATGGTCATAACTCAACTTTTCTAATTAGTCATGACTAGCTTCTCCTTCTTTTTTTAATAAATTTACTAGAAATCCTAAAATTTATCACGAAAATACAAATTAATTCTATAACTTTTAAAAAATACAAATGAATTCTGAAACTTGTCGCAAAAGTGCATTTGAGTTCTAAAATTTTCAAAAAGTACAATCAAGTCCTTAAATTTGTCATATTTATCCAATCAAATCATTTTATTGGCTGCACTTTTTGAAAATTTTAGGACTTGATTGTACTTTGATGACAAGTTTTAGGACTTGTTTACACTTTTTTTTAGTTTGAGGACTCATTTGCATTTTCGTGACAAATTTCTAGTGCGCTTATCCCTTTTTTTATAACGATAAAGGGAAAGCCTCATAATCGTGTCCGGACTAGCGGGCCCCACACGTAATCAGTCGAATCCCCGATTGCTAAGCCAATATCTCATCAGATTCGCTCCACCAAACCTTCTCGAGACGGGAAAGTTGGGAGCAAGAACAGAAGCGAAGTACTTTCTGGTCAACAACATCAGACGTCTCGCGATACGATAGAATGCGAAAACAGCATATAGAGACCCATTCAGGGCTCTTTTTCTAGAGACCGACTTAATGGGGGTGACTGTGTGGAAGTGAATGAATTCCACGAACCGAACCAAAAGGAAATATGCCATGGGAATTGGAGGGGATGCAAGATAAGATGCGCCAATAATGACAATGGGGGATCGAAAGCGTTGCCACTTCCAAAAGTCAAAACACATGCACAGCAAGATCCCATAACGCAAAGGGAGGAACCCTATTGGTTCTCCACGAGAGCCAAAGTGCGGCCGGGGGTCTTCGTTTGTGAGTGGTTAGTGGCAAGAGTCACGCTTTAAAAGATTGCCTTTCTCTTCCTCCCTCCATTTATTATTTTGATATTCGATCATGGCTTTGTTCCTCTGATGCAAGCATTTGACCTTGCCCATCGACCGCTCAATTTGATATATCAAGATTGCCTTTCTTGCTTTTTGACCATGATGACATGACACAGGCAAACTCGTGATAATAAATATAAAAAAAAATGCACAAAATAATAGGAAAATAGAGAAATTAAAGTTATTAATAAATAAATAAATAAATAACCTTAGCCTTTGCCGCTTGCTGCCTTGAGCTTCAGCATCCATGGCCGCGAGATGTCAAAGCTCTTGCGCAGCCATGGCCGAGAGCTCGGAGATGCAAAGAGTGAGGGTGAAATATGATCCCTACTTCTGGGCGACTTCAGTTATGTGATCTCAATTAGCCTAATACAAACGGTGCGCAGATCTAGAGTCTTGTCCGAAAGCTACAAGATCGTGACTGTTTTTTAAACTAATTTTGATGAAATTTTTTGGCATAGGATGCTGTCGACGAACTTATTTGGCGTACTCTTTGTTGGCTCATGTGACAAATTCGTTTGCGTTGGCAAGCTTGTCCCCTTTCAGATGGACGGCGAAGAAGTTAACTAAAGAAATTCAAAGACAGTTGATAAAGAAAGCAAAGCAGGGCAGCATCTGTTTGGACGCGCTTCAGCGAACAAAATCCAAAAAGGCTAGCCATGACGAATCATTTTGTCGCTAGAATATTTTGAGCATCTGAGGATTGATCGCGCCATCCTCGAGCAACCACGGCGAGGTGATTTTCCCACGGCTAGGAGTCGGGCCGAATTGTTCGATTTGAGGAAACTCATTAGCGTATGATAACAGGCGACTCGATTCACTCTCACGTTTCTGGACTACAGGAGCCGCTTCTTGCCTTTTAGAAACTGGAGGTTCGTTTTAGGATGCATACAGACAATCCCCAATATAAATTCGGTAAGGATTCATGCTGATTATTCTCTACACAAGCTAGTCAAGAGAGTGAATCCTCAATCCTCATCAGTCACGCAGGTGCGAGATCGACCACTTATGACTGAAAAAGACGGGGCTTGAAGCATGTCGCGAGCTACCCGATGCACCAATAATGAATCAGGTGCAGGACTGGAAGCGCCCAAAGCCTTCTATGATCAGTTCCATAGAAATGCTCCCCCGGTATTGATTCCTGTTCAAGCATGAACATTTAGGGACTGACTGGTGCATTAGGAAGCCCTCTGTTTAATCCCAACATGATTTGTGTAGTAGACAGAAAAGTACAGAGACCATTGGACGAAAAAGTATCATAGGATTTGCCTACCAATATGAGCCACATTCAATTACTTAAAAAAGGTTCAAAGTGACAGCAAATGCAAGAGAAGCTAGAGCCATATAAGAAAAATGGAAATCCTCTGGGGATTCCAACGAGTGTGGACAAGGACAAGCATGGGGATGGGATCTGACTTGGAATGGGATGACAAGGCATGTGGTGTGATTTTGCAAGAGGCAAAGAAAAGTCCTAGTTTCAGAAAAAGTAAAACTTTATCTGGCTGGAACCTCCCACCATTCCCTATCATGGAGCCACGGAGACAGGTGCAGACAGTGACAATGATTCACTTCCCACAGGTCAAGGCAAAGGAAAATGAAAGAATGACTTTCGGTTGAGATGAGCCACATGCAAAGAGACAGCAGAAGAAGTTGTGGCACATGGTTCCTATTTAAAGTGAGGAAAAGGAACCACAACTGCTGGAGCCTCATCTCAAACCAGACCAGACAATGCCAACATAGTTACAGCACATACATTATGCACAATCAAGCTTGTCGCATGAATAAGTGTCGAGACAAGATCCTGCTCATAGAACCCTTTTTTTTTTCTATAAGATGACCAGTAGAAGAAATTCAACCAAAATACAGAGGCTTCTTACGGCCATCCTAGACACCTTGAAATGGGCAGGACCAAAAGGAGTTCATCTATGATCTGATTTTCCGACTCTGACTTTGAGTACAAACAATGGTCACCAGGATCGGCACCCCAAAACTGGGGAATTCTGAAGAGAAGTATATGAAGGTTACAAGGAAGCGACCAATATCCACTACTACATACAATAATAAAAGAAATTGAACCTTTCTCTTGAGTATTGAAGCATCTTCTTCAGTAAGAAAAATGAGCAACTTGACACAAGCTGCTAATGTGCCTTAACTCATGTGTGAGCACACTGACAGTGTTTCCTCACCCCAACTGAACCAGGCATCATAAAATTATTCATAGCCATGATGGCAGAAGTTCATACTCATAGCAAGAAAAAGTTTAGGTTGAACAGAAGCATTAAGTGGGCACTGCAGGGCACCTGTTAATTGATTATTGGTTATATCAATGTCATTGGAAAAAATTTGACCATCTTAAAAGGCACATCTCGTACAGAAATGTCATGACCAGGCCAATTCTTGTTTACCCAAGGGATGAACGCTACCCGGAGACTGAGTTTCAGCAAAGGTTACAACAACTTGATTGGAATCTTGTGGTGAAGAGGCACGAGCACTTGAAATGATGAGGTTGAGGCAGCATGTTGCTGCCTGACAAATCCATGTCAAGCCTCGAAATCGTTTATTTCACAGCAGATAAAACTCCAAGCGCAGTTCTACAGCAACAATCAGAGAAACAGACTTTTTCAGTAGCGGTCATCCAGTGTCATCCCTGCCAAGAAAAGAAGAAGAACAATCAAGCTCCACTTAAGCTGCAATCTTTTCTCAAGTATGCCTTGAAAAACCATGGAAAAACAAAGAAAAACGCAAAAAAATATGAACACAAAAATAGGCAATTATAAAAGCCAATTTAAAAGCACAAAGCATCATGTAGAGATACTTATCCCAGCATTCAAAGGAACTGTTCTTTTCTGCTTCATGCTACAATTATGATAACAGATATTGGAAATTCAATGTCACCAAACAGAAGACAAGAAGGGCGACAGTGACTTTCAATCCAATAATTGAAAGAAGATAAGGATCTTCTATAAAGGTGATTCAAGCCTTAGCTGATATGAAGGCATTAGAACTTGTACAAGGCAGAAAAGCAAAGTCAAAAGGAACTATCTGTAGAAATCACAAACTTGGCAAGGAATGTGCAGAACAGCCTTGTAACCATAAGGAAAGGGCACACCACAACCTATGTTTCCTCAAACAGCTACAAGACAAAGCATCACTATAAGGGGGCCAGTAGCCTTTGTTTTTGGGTAAACTGATAGCCATTTGAACTCTCCCAATTGTGAGATGCACATAGCTGTACCAGGCATTTTAAGGATGAAAGTCCAATGAGAAGCGTCAAAACATCTCATTGACCTTATGGACTAAGTAAGTTACCACACCAGACGTACAAGATTGCTTGCATTCAAAGATATGTTAAATTGAACACATGCATGGCTCTCAGCTCACCTACAGGACAAACCTCTATGTCTATTGAACCACGATGCCAGCGTCTCGTGTTTGTGCCACTATCCTCACATATGAAACGAATTTTGGAGGCATCTTCTCAGCAAATGACAATGTCTACATGTCATCGTTGGATTTCTCCCATACCCATGTGGGTTGAAAAGTGAAGTTTTGTGGCATCGGGGTAAGTATGAGAGATGCAAAAGGGTTGATACAACCAGTTTATGAGAGAGTGGTGACACTGTGTTTGTATTAGAAATCTGAGGATGGGATGATTATTATCTTAAAGGATCTCTGAAGGCAGAGTTGTCCTACCATACGCAAAATGATCAAAAACGGATGCCGCTCTCTTGATGATGGTCACAGCAGGCCGAAACCAGCTGTTGTGCTGAAGTGATCTATATGTTTCACATGAGAGACTGGATACTCAAAGCTAAATTGGGCGTGAGGATACAATTTGCCAAACTATCCTTGAAATATCTTTATGATATTTATGTTCCCAAATAAATAAAAAAATTAAATGTTCCTTAACTCCGAATTCACAAGTCCTAACTCACAATCAAACATAACTATTGAGTTTCTCAAGGCAAGTTAGTCACTGCAACACTTCTACACCTCTACCAGGTCTTGCAATTAGCGACTGAAGTAGGTGATCACCGGTCGAGCAACTGCATTCTCACTTCAAGAACTGACAAAGTCTATGCAAGTACTGAGTTACAAACCCACTTTCTCATCTTATCACTCAAGCCCTTACATGAAAGAACTGATGACTTTTTCGCCCAATATAAAACCGTCATGCGCGGGAACTGCAATGACTTATGCGACAGATCTTGAAATGAAACCAATAGCTTCAACGAAAGTTGCGAACAATCCCGTTAACAGCGAAGCAAACAGCATACATTAGATTAATGCACCTTCAACTCTAGGAATTAGTCAAACAAGTTTACCACTTACAAAGAGAGAGATCATCACCTTCACAATCAATAAGTCTTTATGGAATCAACGAACCCGCTACTGAGGAGCCTCTCTACATACTTCCCCAATATGTCAACCTCCAAATTCACCTTCTGCCCAACTCTCTTCGTAGGAATGACCACCTTCTGCTGCGTGTACGCCACCAGCATGAAATTGAAGCAATCCTCCTCATCAAACACGTCCACCACCGTCAGGCTAGTCCCGTCGACGGCGATGAACCCCTTCGGCACCACATACCTCAGCAGCTCCTTCTTCGTCCTCACCTTCACCCACAGCGAATCGCCCTCCGGCTCCATCGACACGATCTCCCCGGTCCCGTCCACGTGGCCCTGCACGAAGTGCCCGCCCATCCGGCTCGTCGGCTGCACCGCCCGCTCCAGGTTCAGCACCGAGCCCGCCTCGAGCTCGATCAGGGACGTCTTCCGCAGCGTCTCGGGCGAGAGCCCGACCGTGAACTCCGCCGTGCCGAACTCGGTGACCGTGAGGCACGTCCCATTGATGGCGATGCTGTCGCCGAGGCTGATGCCCTCGAGGACGGTCTTCGCGCCGATTTTCATGACGAATCCGTCGTCAACTTGGCCCAACTGCTTGACATGGCCCATTTCTTCGACGATTCCGGTGAAGAGGCATCGGATTTGGGGGTTCCGGCGGGGTCCGAAGAAGGGTTTAGGGCTTTGGGCGGAGAGGGAGAGGGAGAGGGAGAGAGAGAGAGAGAAGAAGGATGATTTGGGAATGGGGGCGTGAGCGAAGCGGGATTTGAGCGAAGCGGCGCGAGGCGTGAAGAGCGGGAGAGACGGAAGGAGCTTCGAGGTTTTGGCGAGTGGAGTGATGGAGTAAGCGAGCGCCATTTTTCTCGCTCGATTTTCTCGGGAAAATTCTCAGGTTCAAACCATCGGAGAGTGGGCGATACCGAAGGGAAGCTCTGGCACGTGAGTGGCACGTGCCATAAGGGTTGGTGTTTTCTAGGTCCCGTAGGCTGAATTTGTAATTTACCTAAAATGATTTCATCTCATTCACATGCAGTAGTTTAGACTGCATTCGATAACCATTTAAAATTTTTAATTTCAAAACAGAAATATGTTTAATACAGAATTACTCCTTGAGTAATTTTTTATTTTTAAATGAGAATTATGTTTAATAAAAAAAAGTGATCGTTTAAGGTTAAAAGTGATTCTTCAAAAGTGATTTTTTTTTTTTTACTTCTTTCACTTCTCATTTCTTTCTCACGATCGTCGGCCATCGACCATCGATCACCGCCTCCGGTCGCCAGCCGCTAATCGCTGATCCCCGCTGGTCACCAATCCCTAGCTACCGTTTGGTAAATTTGTCAAAAACAAAAATAGAATGAGAGCGCATTTGATAAACATTCCAAAAATTTGTTTCTCATTCTCTTTAAGAATTACTTCTGGCTAGAATCAATTCTTGCCAGAAGTTAAATTCTAGAAGAGAATAATTACCAAACACACCCTTTACGCGTCGGAATTTACTTATGATAGTCTTAACTCATTTTCACTTCTAACTAATAATTTATCTCACCTTCAATTCTCGTAAATGATCGTCGCCCTCCATATTTTGTAATTTTCCTCCTTTTAAATCTTTACGGATGACAAATTACTTCATCTTCCTATATAGTAATTTACCTCAAGATCCCGTAAAACAAATATCTTAATGTTAGTTACTTTTCATGAGAAATCTTAGACAACCTAAATTCATCATTAATCTATTTTTTTTTTCTTCTCGTATTTCTTAGTAATTATGTAACTTATCTCCGCGATCGTAACATTCTTCTATAGGTCGTAACCTCGAAGGTCTATTAACAGGAAAATTTTCGTAAATTGTAATTTTCTTCAACTGCTAATAACATGGACAATATTATAGTCGGTAATTTTTCTTTAAAATTATGTGACGGTTGAATTTTGTTTCGTTTTGATCCGACGGTCCCATGGAGCGATCCCTAAATTGCTAAGACCAGAATAGAGAATTCCCCCCTGTTCTTGTAGTTTGCATTACTATATCATATGCCTCTCTTGCATGCAATTCTAATTACCCTTCATGTAATTGATTTTGCTGATGATTTTAATTGATTATGGAATAATGTCTTCCATATTTTCTACGGTCATTTCCTTGGCAATTTCTAAATAAAGAAAAATATATATTTGCAACCACTTTTTTTTCTGTAGGTTGCAATATTGTTCAACTTTCTTGCATTTGATTTTATTTACTCTTCATGTATTCCATTCTGAAGAAAATGTTAAATCAGCTGTCACGTTAAATACTAGATCAAAAACATTGCCTTGACCAATTGCGGATTGTGATATTCAGAAGGTTAAGAAGTGCCACAATAGTTAATAAATTAATAATTTTAATATGTATAAGCAGAGCCTTTTGTAAGTTCGAAAGATTATAAATTAGTAACTCCAACAAAGTATAATTTTAGATAAGAGTGGTAACTTCAACAAAAGTCGATAAGTTCTAAACTCGATTGGTAATTAAAAATGATCTAATTAACGTCATTTAATAACTCAAATAAGAGTCGATAACCCGAAATCGATAGTTACTTTATCGGAAAAAAGCTGGTAAATAACTCAAATAAAGTCTAAAGTTTTATACAAGGGTCGGCAAATTAAACAAAATTTGGAAGTTACTTAAAAATTTGGTATTTAAATCATCAGATAAAAGTTGGTAAGTGGCATAATTAAGAGTCGATAATCTAAAATGAGTTGGTAACTTCATTGGAGAAAAAGTTGATAATCCACTCAAATTAAGATGGATAATTTCGTATAAGAGTCAGTAATTTTAACACGTTCGGTAAGCTATGCCAAAAAATTGGCATTTAACTGTAACTATTGATAATTTCTAAACAATCAAATGAGCATTAACGATCTAATTCAACTGTTGGTAACTTACAACAAATTTGCTGGTCACTTCTATTATTCCTGTCTTTTGCCCAAACAGAACGCTAGGATTCTCCATTATTCCGTCATCTTTATCAATCACACGCAGTCGGTAATAGCCGATCCTCGCCCGGATCCGGCCGAGGGCCGCGGGTCGGACTCTGCTCGACACTCGATGTGTTGACATGTCTCCTTCAAGCCTCCACCAAAGTCGGCCATCTTCTGCACTTGGAAGGCATGAATTCTGGCCATCTAGATCAAGAAAAAAAATGGTAACGTGTGGGACAAAAGGCCAGATAGCCAATGAATGTTGGGAGGAAGGAAGAGCATTGGATGTAGCTTGTGGCGACAGGTGAGCATATACAACCAACCTCAACAAAAGAAAGGAAGTCATCCTGAAAGTGAACCATCCTTCATCTTCCTTCCTAACACCCTGCTAATCTCCCTAGCTCTCCCCATCTTCACAGAGATTTAAAACTCCAATATCACCCTCCCCCCCAAAAGGGAACATGCTGTTGTGAACTCGGGCCGGTGAAGAGCGAAGGACGATCTTGCTGCAGGGATCTATGGCCAAGGTCCAGAGGCTGTTCGGCCTCGTGCTGAGGCTCCTCGCCTTGGGAGCGACCCTGTCAGCAGCTATCGTGATGGGGACGAGCCGCGAGAGAGCCAGCATCTTCTCGATATCTTTCGAAGCCAAGTACAGCGACATTCAATCCTTCAAGTGAGTCGCCTCGTCGAACCGTGCGTCGTTAATTCCCGACCTTTCGGGTTACTTTATGCTTCCCTTCTTAGTTCCCGTCACGAAAAGCTTTCGATGGCAGGTACTTTATGATTGCCAATGCCGTCGTTAGCGTCTACAGCTTTCTTGTCATCTTTCTTCCGGTGGAGAGCTTTCTTTGTAGACTAGTTGCTGCATTGGATTTGGTAAGCTCGAAAACCTTAGCAAAAGTAAAACAAGTAAAACTCTTTCATTGCTCAATCAATATGCAGGATGCTTACTCTGCTACAGGCTTCTCACTTCTTGTAACTCATCTTTCTTCTCATACCCTGGACCAGGTTGTCACCATGCTACTAACTTCGAGCATATCTGCGGCATTGGCAGTTGCTCAAGTGGGTAAGGATGGAAATGCCCGCGCAGGATGGCTACCAATTTGCGGCCAAGTTCCCAAGTACTGCGACCACGTGAGCGGAGCTCTAGGGGCCGGTTTCGCTGGGCTCATATTGTATGTGATGATACTCCTTTGTTCCTTACACACCGTCCTGTATCCTCTCCTAGTTTGAGGAATTTAACCCCGGCAGACGACTTTAGAATATGTATTTGAAGTTTGAAGAAATTTTTTGCTTGGCCTTCAATTTCCCAGCATCCTTTCCCGGCAATCTAGATCGCTAGAATTACAAGGAACCCTTATCAAGGATCAACCAGTGTGTTACATGTATCTGCTTTAGTGTACTTATTCTCACTTGAATGAATACGTCCATCAGTTTCATTATTTTTCTTCCCCTGATAGGCAACTGCAACATAGAGAGACTCAAAAAGCTTAACGATCAATCAGGTTTGTGATTACTGTGTAGAGCAAATCTGCACATCTAAACACTTACCAGGTGATCTCCGCTAGATTTTGTACATGGCTTTTTCCATTACGTTCGTAATTTGAAGACATCACAAAGCGGCAAGATTTATATGAAATCGTTTTGTCCGGGAAGAGCATGTTATACTGAGAATTTAGAAGAAGGAACTTTTGCTACACATGTAACACAACATATGAAACAGTAGCTGTGTGGAATCGTGTCTGCCTCGATGATATTTCCGAATGAACACATGAAATTATCAGTCGCAACTTGCCGTAGAAAGCAAACTTTAACAAAATCATCGCCCTGATTACAGTTTTTTAACACTGAAGGAGGAGGCGCCCTAACCTTACCACAGGAAAACCAACAAAAGCGTGCGACTTGCTTAGCGAATCCTGAAGCACCAACATCTGAGGAAAAATTTCATTGCCAATAATATAATTGCTCCCAAAAACTATGCCGCTGTTTTGATAGAACCTGCCTAGCTAATCCACACCTTGATATAGTCGTCACAGAATTCGGGCACAATGACATTCCTTCGGAGGGCGCAGTATTTTTTCTCGAAGTGATGATGCTGTCATACCCCAACAGAATTCCCCTGTTGTCTCTCAGGTACGCGGACCTTCCGAATTCAGTGGACCTGCACTGACAGAACTCCCTCACTAGGTCAAAATCGCATACGCATACAATCACCATGTTACCCAGTGAGAATGCAAACACTGGACCTGCAATAACCGTGGCGTTCTTAGCAGGCAAAGATGATCATCCCAAGCTACATATGCTTATTACACAATAGAAATAGCCAGCACATGCTACAGGCATATCTAGTGCAGACTCATATACACAAAGACGTGAACAATGATTGGAGTAGAAGAAAATATGTTTACCATAGTCAGCTTTCCACTTCTCAATGTGGGGAAATAGGCGGGACACCATGCGAAACGTGATTGCCGATGCTTTGTTGATTCTTCGTGGCTTTCATTTCCAGTTGAATCTCCTTAATATTCGGGATGTTGCTGAAGAAAAAGGACAGCACAGGGCCATTGATTCCCTGATGCCCAAGCTTCTTTCTGAGCTGCAGGTGCTTCCACCAGAAGAGATTGTAGAGGTACAAGAAAAAGCAAGTCAAGCCCACAAGCAAGAGAGAAAAGGACTCCTAGAGTTGCGGTCATTAATGTCAAATCTGTTGGTCCCGTAGCTCTTTCTTGTATCTTCCTAGATGAATCGAAAGGAAACTGTAACTGCAAATGGACGACGAACAGGTGTGCCGCTCCTCACTCGTGGATTCCTTACTCATTGCACGGCACCAATTCAAATGCTAGAGGACAAACTGATCAAGGTTGGTTTCTTGGTATAAACAACGCAAGAAACCATAAGAAAAGCTAGTCAACTGTGGTTTCTGATTGGACTTGGGGGGAAATGAGCCTGCTTGCACATTTGTTTATTGTGCTATCTACGTAGTTGGTACCTATTGTCGGTACATTTTAATAGGATTATTCACTGGAGATACCAAAATACATATGGAATTTGTCCTTATAGGATAATCAAAAGGAAGGTGGCGGCAGATCGATCGGACCGAATTAAAACGAAACTAGCACCGCTGGGGACAATCACGACTAGGAGGCTGTTTCTTTTTGAAGTACAACAGCATTCCAAGTTCAGATGTACATAAATAGAGTTCACATTTTATATCAGCATCTAGAACTTATGTATGATGAAGAATTATCTCGTTGAAGTAGCATACGGAAGTCTTCAGTCGCAACTTACAGAATGTGACTAGGCCTGCAACTATTCAACTAACTGCAGGATCAAGGACTCAACAACCTAGGGACGTGTTGAGTCGAGTGATCAAAGTTAGAATCTCAATGCATCTCCATAGCAAATTAAGGCTGAAAATCATGAGAATATCGACTGCCGTCCACAATTCTTAAACAGAACCAGACAGCATAAGGTATTCCATTCAGAGAAGAAGAACTATACGCCACCTCGAATTCAGGTGATCTAGGCTAGATTTTGTACATGGCTTTGTCCACTGCGTTCATGATGAACAGAAGTAAGATGTGCAGAGTTCAAGGGAAAGCCTAACGTTCCAAGTTAAAATATGTCCAACATAAGTGAGTCGAGAAGATTTGCAGTACTAATTAACTTGCATCAAACAAGAACTTCCTTCTTCATGAGATCTCTCTATGAGAATTACTGAATGCATTCACAGAACAGCCGCCCGTCAAAA
Source organism: Metrosideros polymorpha var. glaberrima (assembly GCA_001662345.2). Lineage (NCBI taxonomy): Eukaryota > Viridiplantae > Streptophyta > Magnoliopsida > Myrtales > Myrtaceae > Metrosideros > Metrosideros polymorpha. The sequence goes on from BCNH02000011.1 coordinate 5,313,259, forward strand.
TTATTGATATCCCCTGTAAACCAAGAGCTTTTTAGTCACTAAGCTTAGCTTTTACAAAGAAGTAAGCCCCACTGACGACCCACGAGTGGACATGATGCTACAATTTTATTGACTATGCTTTTTCATGGTACAGCTTCCAATGCAACAGACCGAACATCCAAACACAAGATGGACTATTTCAGATCTTCTCCATCTTCAGTTGTACCCCGTATCCAGGCGTAAAAAACAGCTTATAAGCCAGCAAGTGTTTGTATTCCGGGGATAAAGAGAAAGTGAACTTAGATAGCAAAAGAGACAGCAATATCTTTAGTTCTGTCATCGCGAAGTTCTGACCAACACAACTTCGTATCCCCTTCCCAAAAGGCATGAATAGATTCGGAAGCTTGCACGCGGAAGAAACGCCATTGGCAAACCTTTCTGGATGGAACTCGTGGGCATCGTCGCCCCAGTTTGCCGGATCCTGATGCAACAGCGAGATTGGGATCCAGATGTCAACGCCTTCCGGAATCGCAAAATCCCCAAACTTCATTTCCTCGGATGTTTCTCTTGTCAAGAATGGTCCAGGAGAATATAGGCGCAGTGTTTCGTAAATTACCATATTTAACTGCACATCAAGAGAACACAGCTGATTGGTAAGCAATCCTATGATTAGATTATATAAGGGTGACACGCGAAGGGTCTGCTCGAATGTACATGCGAGAATAAATAAATAAATAAATTATTGATTGATAGATTAAGCTAGAGAATAATACAGTGAACTACAACAATTGGGGCTAGGGATCAGGTCCTGCCCTGACTAGCCCATATCTGCCATTGCCCTGTGGGCACATACTTAGGTTTGTGAGGTCGTATGCATAACAGGGAAAAAAATTAAAAGTACCAATTTCATTTTGTGCAGCTTATCCATATCCAGGGCTTGATTTTCAAGGATCTCTACCACCTCCGCACGCACGCGCTCCTGCCACTCAGGATGGTGTGCTAAAAGTACTAAAGCGAAGGTAGCGCCACTGGCAGTTGTTTCATGTCCACCAAAGAACATGCCCTTGCAATTGTCTATGATGACACTCGATCCATGGCCAAAATTGTTGACTAAGGCCTGTAAAAAGCTCGGCTTCTCGGCATTGTAATAATCGGCCATGAGCTTCAGAACAGATTGCTCGACCTCTTTTCCTATCCTCCTAATGTCACGAGCAGTCTTTGTAGGAATATGCCTATACCCAAAATTTTAAGGTCGTTAAAAAGCGGCAAGATTAATACGAAATCATTTTGTCCGGGAAGCATGATATGCAAGGGTTTAAATGTTTCTTGAGAATTTATCAGCAGGAACTTTTGCTACCTATCTAACACGGCACATGACACAGTAGCTGACAAAAGGTAAACATGTATAATCATGTCTGTCTCATTATTATCGTCTGAATGAACGCATAAACTTCTCAGTTGAAACTTGCCGTAGAAACTTGAAAGCAAACTTTAACAAACCTGTTGCCCCAATTAGAGGTAACACTGAAGGAGTCGCCCTCACCTTACCCCGGGAAGACCAACCAAAGCATGCTGCTTGCTTAGCAAATCCTGAAGCACTAACATCTTCAAAAATATTTCATTGCCAATAAGATAATTGCTCCCAAAACATGCTTTTGAAATTATTTCGGCAGCTAGGCTTTTTAAATCCTGGTCAACCCGTACTGAAGCAACTCCCCTCGCTTCCAATATTTGAGATTCCCACTTCTCCAAGACAGAGACGACAGATTCAACCATCATGTCCACCAGTCCCTATGCAAAAAAGAAAAACGAGTAACATATAGATTAGCTATTCTATCAAAAATTAACTGCTTCATACGCAAATAAAGACAGCTCAAGCAAGGACTGTGCCGCTTTGTATCTGATAGAACCTGCCTAGCTAATTCACACCTTTATTTTGTCATTGAAGAATTCGGGCGCAATGACTTTTCTCTGGAGCTCCCAGGATTTTCCTTTCGAAGTGATGAGGCTGTCATAACCCAACAGAATCCCCCTGTTGTCTCTCAGGTACGCAGACCTTCCGAATTCAGCAGACTTGCACTGACAAAACTCCCTCACTGTGTCAAAGTCGCATATGCATACAATCACCATGTTCCCCTGGGTGAATGCAAACACGGGACCTGCAATAACCGTAGCGTCCTCAGCAGTTACAGATGATCGTCCTGAGCTACATGTGCTTATCACACAATAAAAATAGCCGGCACATGTTACAGGCACAGCTTGTAAAAACTCCGAAACACAGTGATGTGAACAATGATTGAAGTAGAAGAAAATTTGTTTACCATAGTCAGCTCTCCATTTCTCGATGTGGGGAAATAGGCGGGACATGTAATCATGCGAAACGCGATTGCCTATGCTTTGCTGATTCTTCATGGCTTGCATCTCCAGTTGAATCTTCTTAATGTCCGGGATGTTGCCGACGAAAAAGGATGGCGCAGGGCCATTGATTCCCTGATGCTGAAGCTTCTTTCGGAGCCAAAGTGGCTTCCACCAGAAGAGATTGTAGAGGTACAAGAAAAGGCAAGTGAAGCCCACAAGAAAGAGAGAGAGAGAGGCTCCTAAAGTTGTAGCCATTGATGTCTAAACTAAACTGTTGTTCCCGCAGCTCTTTCTTGGTTTCTTCTTATAGGAATCAAAATGGGTAGTACAGGCTTTTTCTCTTTCCTTTTTTTTAACAGCTCCAAAAAATTGTAAGCTGCAAATGGAAAACGAACAAGGGTGCTGTCCCTCCCTCGTATATTCCTTTCTAATTGCAAACCACCGATTCGACTGCTAAAGGACAAACTAATACAAGTTGGTTTTTTTTTTTGTATAAACAACGCAAGAAACCATAAGAAAAGCAAGACAACCGTGGTTTCTGATTGGACTTTGAAAAGGAATCTGCTTGCACATTTGTTCATGGTGCCACTTTTAACTTATCTACATAGTTGGTACCTACAATCGGTACTTTTCACAAGGATTATTCAGTGGAGGGATCAAAATTTATCTGGAATTTGTCCCTAAAGGATGATCAAAAGGACAGCTGCAGCGGATCGATCGGATCAAGCTAAAAAGAAACTAGTACTGCTTGGGAGAATCACGTCCAAGAGGCTGCTGTTTCTTTTTGAAGTTCATCGGCATTCCAAGTTCAGATGTGCATAAATAGAGCACAGACATTACAGCGGCATCTAGAATCCAAGTATCGTGACGAATTATATCATCAAAGAAGCATACGGAAAACTTCAGTGGTGAATTACAGAACGTTACTAGACCTGCTACAATTCAATTAACCGCCCAGACCAAGGGCTCACCGACCTAGGGAAATGTCAAGTGTTGAGTAATCAAAGTTAGAATCCAGGTGCATCTCCATAGCATATTAGGGCTTAAAACTACTAGAATAATCACTACCATCCGCAATTCTTAAAGAGAACTGGACAATATTAAGGTTTCTCATCCAGATAAAGAGAACTATACACCACCTCGATTGTGTAGTCCGAGTAGAAGTACAGCCAAGGATAGGTACACATTGCAACAGTGTGGACCGTCCTACTTAAGACAACACAATGCTAAAAGTACTCTAAAAACAACTGCATAACGAGTACAGGCAATGACGGACACAGATATATATGGTCTTAGCCTCGGCATGCGTCATATCCAGTTTCTCAGTTTCCAATGTTCATGAAAAGAGAATCCACATTGAAGTTCAGAAAAGAGATCGGACATGTACAGCAATGTTGGCATCCCTCATATCAAAACAATCGAGGAAACCTTGCACGTAATTCTGGACTTCTTTATTTAAACGTGATGCAAAGCATAGACCGTCTATCACACTGATTTTTAAGCCAGTGATTGGAACTAGAAATTTTAAGCAGACCATCCCCTCTGTGAATTTCCAGTAGAATGCACATTCAACCTGTCAAGGACTGCATTAAAATCCACGGTCTGCCCACTCTCCTCCAACCTCTGAATGACACTCACCACATGATCGCCCCTAAAACCCATGCTCACTAGTTTCTCAATCAACTCGCTGTAGGGATGGTTTCGAATAAACTGCGAGTGACTAGGGTTCCGACCCACCAAATTACCACCTGAGGCTGGAAGAGGACTCTGAACAGGAAGATTGGTCGGAGGGTATGCACCCTGAGGGAAGTGCATTTGCTGAGGTGGATGATGTGCCCTCGCCATATCTCCCTCATACATCATATATGCACTAGTCGGTGGTACCACACTTTGGGGCCCAGCAGCTTGGTAAGTTTCACCGGGATGTGCTCCAAAAGTGCCCTTCGGAGGGGGAAGTGGAGGTTGTTGTTGACCCATCCGACCTGGTCCACCATATTCATAAGACACTGTATCAACACAGCTAGATACAGGTGGGGGAACTCCAGAATAAGACAATTGCATCGCCATGCTATTTGGAAGCGTCTCTGGAGGAGGGTTTGAGGGTTGACTCGGTGGGTAAGGAGAATAAACAGTTGGTGACGGGGCTCTGATCTGCTGTTGCAGAGACGACTGTTGTGGTGGTTGTAACTGCTGAGGTAGTTGCTGAGACCATTGCTGCTGATACTGTGGGAATGGATGCGGCGGTGGTGGTGTAGGTGTCTGATTCACCTGAGGCTGCATGGATTGAGGGGCCACTTGAAGTTGAGACATCCTGACATGAGGATCCGAAGCCAAGTATTGACTCTGAGGTAGCTGGGCATGTACCGACGTATTTGGAATCTGGCCAGGTTGCAGATAATAGGCTTGCTGTTGGGAAACATTCTGTGCAGGGGCTTGTGATGGAGGGGCCACTGGTGGTTGTGGCGGAGGCACTTGATGTGGAAGAGCCAGAGCTAGCTGCTGGTCAGATACATCAGATGCATTATCAGACTTCTTGCTGTCAGATTTAGGTGTTGAAGTTTTCTCCTCATTTGATTTGTCATGGCCAGAGGAAGACTCTTTCTGCACAAGCTGAAGCTTGGCTAGTTCTTTCTGAGTTTCAGCAAGTTCTTGTTTGTCTCGCAAAATCTGTACTGACCTGTGGACCTGCCAAAAGCCACGGACATTTCAGGCAAGTCAGTTATTTCATAATGTTGACTGTCAAAGGACAAAGGATGTGACATCAGTTCAGAATCAGGAAAAAAAAAATACTTCAAGCATAATTAGACAGGAGCACACATCTCAATAATCTGCCTCATCACGTGCCAACAGTTCTTGAATGTGTTGCGTTTCTGCTGTAATAAAATAGCGGAGCATTTAAGAGACTTTATTCCACCATAATCAATATAAAGCAACACTCTATCAAAGGTTGTTACTGGAACATGCCTAACGATCCAACAAAAAAAGTGGTACCTAAAATCTCATGAAAATAATGTAAGCCAAACCATTACAGATCTCTCTATCACTTCTCCATGAATGACTTCAAACAACTTTCTCAGGTACTAGCCCATGAGATAAAGACTTTTCTGCCAGTGACTGTTCAGGTTGTCAAGAAAATGGGCAATTAACATAGTCAAAACAGCCCAAAGAATGCAACTTTGAGAGAAACAATGTTCCTATCAATCAAGCTCGACCAGTGTTAGCTTCTCTTCAAGATGCAACAAAAGGACTTCCAACGAAGACCTCATATCGTACATTTGTCTAAATGATACACTAATACCTGCAATATTCATCTAAAAAATTCGTTCAAGAGCTTTATCTTTCTCACCAAACCGACAAGTTTCTACTCCCAGCCATGGAAAGAGGAGATCTTAATACATGAATCATGGCCTTGGTAACTTTCACTGTGATGGCAACTACTCTTGCAAATTTTGAGATAGGAAGGAGCACAAAATTTTCAACAAAACAGAAGCAATCAAATAGTGATTACTTTACAAATAAAAAATAAAGAGAAGAAGAAGCACCTAAGATTTTTTTTTTTTTGTCTATGTCATAATTTAATTATGTGGCGACACCAAAATATGCATCCATGGCTATTGCTTAATTCGTGAATGATTGTTGTGCTATGTCACTAAGAACGCGTGTAACCACATTCAGTCTCCCAACATCTATCTGGCACATGAACCTGTATTGAGTTAGCGATATGTGAAATTCACAATGTAAAGATACAAGTACCAAGTAACGACAATCATAATATCTCACAAAAAATCACATCATGAACTTAGGATAAAATCAAAAAGCATACTAGGGGACAAAACTAGATGGATAGACACGATGCTCTACAAGTAGTAAACTCACCTCTTGAAGATGTTTGTCGAGAGATTTAAGCTTTGTATCTGCATCCCCATGATCTCGATTCAATTGAGATCGCATCTCCCCAATTGATTTATCGAGATTGTAGCAGTATAATTCCAACTCAGATAGCCGTGAACTTATCCCCTCAAGAAAGCGCATGAGGTTGTCGGAATGTTTTTTCATGCTTTTTTCAACAGAAGCAATTACATCTTGATTGAAGGAATCCTCTGGCTGGCTATAGGCAGGAGCAGAATAAACCATTGGCCGGACAAGTCTACTTTTGTGGAAGTCCTGCTCAGAGCACTTTATTGGGTTAGATTTTACCATTACAATGCAAGCTCAAGCCAACACCCTCAATACATTATCATAGCTGGTTTTTGGGAGGTTATAACAACCACAGATCCAACTTGATTATACTGAAGCACAAGTAATTCAGCATTTTCAGCAAAATCCTCTAGAACTACAAAAGTTAGCATAAAACATAGCCAGATTCATTCTATGTGGCCATTGAAAATTTCGTCAACTCTTGCACGTTTAATACAGTTATGATGAGCTTTCTGTGGCCTTTAGCCTAACAATCTCCTCTTTTCACTGATCCTCAAAAGCCCAACAAGTACTAATAATCGTATATAGAACCAGATGCAAATGTTACGAAGCCAAAGGCTCAATGACAAACCCTCCAAAAGGTAAGAAAGAACACAATAGGCATTCAATGACCAGTAGCAATTCTTAACATCGAGATTCTTCAACTATAAAATACTGGACCCTAAGCAAAGAATAGACATAACTACAGAAGCAATACTGAAACTGACTTTAATCGGGGAAAGCTACCTCAAGTAGTATTGATTTGATATATCGCTATTTTTTCCCGGCACAAGTTCGGCAGACGCCCAAGAACTTTCACATCAACATTTATTGTTACTAGCATATGAATTGTTGCAAACAAAAGACTTTTTATTTTCAAGACATTGAAGTCGAGCAAAGTGGGATAATCTCACACAGTAGATAACAACAAAAAGGAAAAACATGTAACTTGCGTCACCATTCACATTCAAAAGCACAATATTTCGTTACGTACGACAACACTTCTGACTGCAAAAACCGCATCGAGCTCATAAACTAAACCTTCGCGAGCTACGCATGACTACTACAACTTGCTTCTATCGATCAACCCCATCCACGAAAACGAAGAGGAAGCCACCTAGCAAGACAAGAACAAATCTCGTGATGACAAGCCGAAAAGCCCTAGTTCGGACCACCCGTAATCAAAGAGCCAATTCCTCACGAACAACTCGCAGAACTCAAAACCCTAACCCGTCATCCATAGCTCAAACTCGAATCAACCTCCAAAACCGAACACGAGATTTGCAGAACCAAAAAACGCAGAAAAAGGCGAGACCCAATTGGTGAAGCAGAAGTACCTTGCTGGGATTAGCAGCACCGATGGCGGAATCGGAGTGGCTCCCATGGGAGGCGTCCTGGTTGCCGTAGTCCTCGTAGGAGCAGAGTATGTCGTCAGAGGCGAAATCGAAGCCCTTGGAGCCCAAGTTGGCCCGACCAGATGAACCGGACGCCATTCCTGCGGCGATCGAGCGGACTGTGGACTCGCGCACGCGATCGAGGAAGGAGGAGTTCGACGGGGAAGAAGATGCGTGTTTGCAGAGGAAGAGAGAGAGAGAGAGAGAGAGAGAGAAACGGTGGGTTCCAGAGAGAGAGAGAGGGGTCACGTAGCTCGGTCGCGAAATGAACGTGGAGAAACGTTTTGTTTCGGAGGATTGAACGCCGCGTCATCGTGATTCGCGTGTAAAAAAAATTAGGATAATAAAATAATAATCCATCAACTTTGACGCAACATATATAATATGATATCTGAATTTTAAATTTTTTTAAGTAATCTATAATCTTTAACCCAATACATACTATCATTCCTGAACTTTTAATTTTAAATTTGATACATGTATAATTTAGTCCACAAAGTATAAATATATTCATAAATTATATTAAACAAATTAAACTTTCGGGGATAATATTGCACATAAAACTAAAATTCATGAGCCATATTATGTATTGCACTAAAAATTTAGGGACTGTTTATGTTATTTACCAAAAGATGTAAGTGATGGGTCGGTTTGGTTTTCTTTTGTTAATGGTATTATGGTGGTGTTAGTGATGTGACCCGAGAAAAAGAACGGGTCTAGGATTTAGAAGTTTGGAGATAAGCATTGAAGTCACCGACCTTCACTTTTATTCCTTTTAGCACGCCAATTAGCCTCATCAATAATGATTTTGACTTTTTAAATTTTTCTTAATTTACAAAGAGGAGACATGTGGATGGACTGGTTAAATAGGTGAGTCGGGACAGTTTTGAATCGGGTCATAAATGATATGGCCCTAAAAAATGACACATTAACTCGTTTATGACTCATTTATTTGTAATATAAATTTCTCGTTTCATACCCAACCCATAGTGATTCGACTCATATTATTAAAATATTTTCATATTTAACTCAATTTAGGAAAACTTATTTCTTATGATCTTTTAAAAAAATCATATTGACTTCCACAGGTGAGGTCGAGACTCGCCAGATCCAGCAAGGTCGAGCTCGCCAGAGACAAGTCTCGCTAGATCAAGGAAGCTTGAGCCTCACCAGAGGTCAGCGTGCTTGTCCCTCACTTGTGGCCAATTGCCAGTCATCGCTATGGTCGACCATTGGCCGTGGAAGAAGGAAAAGGAAAGAAAGAATATGAAAATAAAATAAAAAATTATTTAAAAAATTCAGAAAATAAAAAAATGACTAAGCTTGTTAAGTAATCCATTTATGACACATTTAATACTCATTGAAGACCCATTAAGTTGTTAGGTTGCCATTTATGACACAATTAAGCTTGTTTTTAAAAGTAAAGGCAATTCAATCATGACCCACACTATTAAATATGGGTTAATATATGAATTTTAGACCCATTTTGTCTCTATGTGCGGATGATTCCTAACCCGCCCTACCAAACTTGCAAATTGAGCTCAAACCAAGCATGGACAGCTCGAGACATGAAATCACTCGTGGCTACCAATGTCGAGAATCGAATGATTGATTGGCTTATCAATTTACCCGAGCCATTTTGTTTCTTGACCACTTGTTTCGGTCACTATGCACCCCCCATGTAGCCCATAGGCTATGTATAAACCCCCTCCACCAGGGAGCCGATGGGTACAGGTAATCGCAAGGCTATTACTAGAGGTGAGCGATTCCAAATTCTGTACATATTTCACTTAAAAACTTGAAACCTACATGTCAAAACACATTCCTTATTTTTTGAAATCCGGAACCTATCCTATCACAAGTTTTAGGGTCGAAACTTGGAACCTACAGCTTCCAAGGTCTATTCAAGTTCCGCATGCATTCTTAATTGAACAATTGTAGTGAACCATCACCTATAATGGCCACCACTTGCCGCTATAATCAATGGACCCCAACTTATATTTAAACACATGAAAAATATGAAATATTAACAAAGTAAAAATTTTAATTATAAGTATCGTCGAAAATGGAAGCTCAAATTGGTGGTTCTAGATTATACATTTATCATCGGATGCCATGAATACCGTAAGATTGCGTGAAAACAAAGTCCAATAAAAAAAAACAAAGAATTGTTACAAGTTCCACATTCCACCTACGTAGAACCTGAAACCTATTTATTGAAGTAAGTTCCACAATTTTTGGAATCTGGAGCCTACCCTGCATACCTTGAAACTAAAATCGACAAATTTCCACTAGACAAGTTCACAGGTTCCAAGTTCTACTCTGGAACCATGCTCACCCCTAACTATTGTAGCGAATTTGTTGCTTGACCACTCAGTCAACTTAATGACCAACTTAAGATGGTTGAGTAGAAGTATTGCGTTGGTTTCAAATGGTTTGCCCATTGAAATTGCAAAATCACCACTATATATTTGCATGATTTCTTACAAAGATTGTCGTTAGGGTTAGAACATGAAAAGTTCCAAACCGATAACCCATAGTTCATTTTCTTCGAACTAAATTTTGTCTCACAAATAATTTTTAATTGGTAACCTTGACCCAAATCTACTTTCCATTAGTATTCTGTCCATCATCTCATTAAAATATACACATGTCAACCCTATTCTTATCAGCACATAAAAAACCAATGCAAAACTATTCTTATCAGTACATCATTTTCATTCTCTAAACGGGTAATTGTCATTAACATTGTATGTATCAACTCGAATGAGATAAGGTATATAGTTCTGAAATAACTTATGATCGATTAATAATATGTCCATGTTTTGATGCCTAGAACGTGAAAACTAGATCTAATGAGTCTAGAAATCCATAATGACGTGAAAACTCAAGAAAATTTTTGCTATAAAACTCCCTATTAGCCCATAGGCCCACTCCTGGCCAAAAAAAAAAAACTTCTTATAAGAAAACGGTGGTCCTTGCCAACGTTCCAAACCGACCCTCCAAGCTCTATCTACTTTCATTTTTCCTTCCTCCACAAAAACACATGCTCATTCCAACACTATAAGACAACACATAAAAGAGAATTTAAAAATCTCCCAAGAATTTTGAGGACATACGAAACAATACATCTCCAGTCGGTGGCAAAAGTGAGGAAAAACATGCAAAATACAAGAGAGAGAGGGTCCACAAATTTTTCTTTCCTCTGAACAAGCTGCTCGAGGGCTTGAACCAGACCGTATTTGACGATGCAATAGACGCGGCCTTTGAAACTTATACTCAATTTGCGACACGGACGGCAACCGACTCCACCAAGCCTCCGTCGTTTTCCAGCAGCTGTGACTGGCAGAGGATGGAGAGAGAGAGAGAGAGGGGGGAAAGGAGCACAGCGTAAGAGGTGGGCTGGACTTATCGGCGTTGGCTAGTTTATTGACATCGGTGGGCTACATTGAACTCTGCAATCGCGAGCAGGGCCGAGTTCGGATGGTTCGGGGTCAAGTCGCGGTTGCTCGCTCGTATCGCTTGGGCTTGGGCTACAATGGAGACGCACTGAGGTCTTCCAACATGAGATCTGGCTAAAAAATTCTGGCAAAACAGTTGAAATTGAAAATGCAGAAAGAGCAAAAGCGGCGCTGCTTTTCCTTTTTGCAAAGATTTGTTGGCCACTTTGAAAATTGAAACTGCTCTGAAGCGATCATTCACTGCATCCGGTTCATCTGAGCCCAGATCACATACGCCGTTAGATTAGAAGGTCCCATTTGGTCTCACCTTATCCAACGGGGCACACCAATTACCCTCACGCGTACCGGGTGCATGTAAGTTTTTTTCCCTTGAAACTGGTCCCTTCAGGGGACTAACCATGTGGGGGCCCACATGGTGCCCACTCCAATGCCCATTTAATTTAGTGGGCCCCGCTCGTTTACGTGGGAAAACGTTTCGATTTCCCCCCCC
>BCNH02000011.1:5324913-5375782 GCA_001662345.2 Metrosideros polymorpha var. glaberrima
CGGGAGGGTGACGTGCGCGTTTGACATTTGAGGTTGGCCACAAAAGCTTAAGATACGCAACCGCGTACTTCCAAAAAATATAAACCGGGTCCGCGTTAAGAAAAAGGATAAGTTACAAGCAAAATAGAAGTTCTAAAACTTATCGTAAGAATGCAATTGACTTCTAAAATTTCGAAACGTGTAATTGAGTCTTAACACTTTCGAAAAGTGTAATTAAATTCTAAAATTTGATATAAATATGCAATCTAAGTCTTAAAACTTTCAAAAAGTATAGTAAACATGTGACTTGATTATATTAATTTAGCAAGTTTTATGATTTAATTGTACTTTTTGAAAGTTTTATAACACGATTATACTTTCGTGACAAGTTTTATGACTTTCAATGCGCCTATCTCATATGAGAAAGCTTTTATTTTATCCAAGTAATAGCCTTTTCTAAGAGAGTTTATTTCAAACAAAATTTACGTAAAGGAAAATACTTTTCGAAATTTTGTTTTTTGGGAAAATGTTTTTCCCTTTCCAGGTTTGGGGAATTCATTTTCCTAACTTTAAGCATACATATTTTTTTTACCTTTCCGTTGATCAATTCATTTTCAAAAAACAAATGCGGCGAAGTCTATCCAGCCAACTTATTCGTTGAAAATTCTTGCACTCAATTGGATCAAAAACCATTATGCTAAAGGAAATCCAATCCTGGTTGTCTAAAGATTTGAAGAGTCGAAAACCCGATTCGGCAGGACATGACCGTGGTCCAGATGTTAAATCTTAAAAATATGAGAGGAGAGATTGAGAAAAAATTGAGAGTAAAAAAGGGGGCAATAAAAAAAATTCAAAACGTCGAAATCTCCGATCCAAAAGCTTGAATAAATAGTTAGAGAAAGATCACAAGTATATAAAAAAGTAGGTTTGATACCACGAAAAACCTTAAACCAGTACATCTGTGACGAATTTACCATTCGTTAATTTCCATTAAGTTTTACTATTAAATTGCTAAGTTATATAACACGTGATAGTTGGCGAGTGTATCGATTTGGGGTTTTACTCTCCATTCATCACGAGTATATCGATTTTGAATTTTTCGTAGTATTAACCAAACTTAACAAAAATTAACGGATAATAGATTTGTCACAAGTGTATTAATTTGAGGTTTTTTGTGGCCAAAAAATTAATTATGGGTAAATTTATTATTAGTATATCAGTTTTAAGTTTTTGGTGATAAAAAAATTAGTTTAGAGTAAATTTAATTATATGTGTACCGGTTTAAATTTTTTCACAACATTAATTCTAAAAAGTACATAGGCGTTAATCGGTCATTCTCACCCGCTTTTCTTTCCCCCACCCTGTCGAAAATGACTGTTTTTCCAAGGTTGCGCTCACGGAGGTGGTTGAGCCGTTGGAACGGTCCACACGCGAGAGAGAGAGAGAGAGCGAAATATTCAATTCTGGAGTGAACAGAGAGGGGCGACGAATTTTTCCGGTGGGTTCCCACGCCAATTCTCCAAGAATGTCCTTGTCCATAAAATAAAATAAAGTTATATTATCATCGCAATGAAGAAAGAATTCGTGCCGTATGGCGTTCCCTCTACGTTGTCTTAGCACCATTTGGCCGTGGTGACGGTACCGGACGTCTCTCTATTTTCACACGAAATTCGAAATCGCGATTTTTCGTTATTCGGTTTTGTTTTTTCCTAGCCGATGGTTGTCGACATGGATGGTCGGAAAGCTGAGTTGGCGATTGGGAAAAGCTGACGCGGATTGAATGGGTAGAAAAATGTTTAGAGAAATCAAAATAATAATGTGCCATAGGAATATCTAAAGAAAAACAAGGAAAAAAAAAATAAAAACATAGCCCTGTCGACATCGACATCCCTGCTCGCCACCATTCCGCAATACGGCTTCGAGTTTGGTCGCCCATGGCCGTGAGACGTCGAAGCGTGAGTTGCCATGGCTGCCACAAGCACGATGTCAGGCAAAAGTAGGGAAACCACCGATGATGTCATGCCATGTGATATATCGCAATTTTGGCCAGAAATTTTTATTTTTTTTTCTATAGTGCTGAAGCATACTCGATTGAAAAAAAAATTCAAAACTAACAAAATTGGACGAAACACGAATGGGAAAAACCCAAGTACAATGAAAACTACATTACTTACTAAACTAATTGTCCAACAAGAGCTAGCACTCGCTAACACAATCCATATTCATATCACGACAAAAACATGCCATCGTCGTATCAAGTTATGAATATCACAAAAAGATAGAAAGTGCATGTGACATAATCATCCCACAAGGAAATCAAGCATGGCGACAAATTGCACTAACTATAAAAAGTGCATATATTTGAAAAATGTCGAATAGCTTTAATAACTTAATTGAAAAGCGCATATACTTTTAGCATAATATTAACCTTTTTTCCATTATTGGCATAGCAGATACGAAACTTTTAGTGTGAGGACTTGATCCAATACTCTTAAATTTAAACTGATTGTACTTTTTTTTTTTTTTTTGTGGTCCAATCTGATTGTACTACTTAACACAACATCTAAAGGGGATTCCATTATTAACGACATTATTAGGAACTTTTTTCTTTTGCATGGTCCAATGAGTTCTCAATAATGAAGTAAAAACCTATTTGAGGTTGCTTTTAAAATAACGTTTATGATTTCGTTGCAAAACCGAAAATGTCATTTCGAAATCTCAAAAATGTGAGAAAAATGCGAAAATTCATTACTCGAATAATTTTAAACATTTGTTTTCAGGTGTATTATTGAATAAAGGTTGAAATATTAAGCGATAAAATAAAAACTTAAACGTAAAGGTCGTTCTCGGGAAAACTTGCCAAACGTGTTTGACGGGTTTTAAAAAGTTGATGCTCTCATTAGTCAATATAAATACTTTTCATAGCGAGTCATATTAAAACAAATTTATGTAGGCGCCATGCTTGGCAATTTATGAATTGATTCTTATCCAACGCACGTAGACATAAGAGGCTACATAAATTCGTGGAAAATAATCGAATCGAAAGAATCATTGTCCAAGTAACAAAAAATAACTATAGTTAAAAAAAATGAGAAGGGGTCAAAATAAACACCGTCTCATTTTCATCTCAGAGGAGTTTTCGATTGGACTGTAGCAACAAGTTGATTAATCAAATTTTAGGTATATCAAATAATATTAGTTCCTATATCAAGTTTCACGGTTTTATCCTTCAACATTTTTTTTTTTCAAGAGGTCTTACTCAAGCATGCTTAGCATTGAAGTTACGATGCTAAACGACGCCGTTATGTAACGGACGCATCTTGGGAATTAATTGGAGTCTATTCTAGATAGCTCCTCTCTTGTTTTGTGCTTAATTCGATATGTTTTCAGTCCCTTCGTCACTCCTAGAAGCGTGCTCGAAGCTGCTCTCGGTTCAAATTCTCTCACCCCCGCAATCGCTTTCCATCCTTATCGGATCGGATCGTTTCGTACTCCGAGACGGCACCCGGAGAAGCATTACCTACCGGTTGCCCATCCTACCCTTAAAATATAATAAAAAAAAAAGGGAAAAAAAATCCAAAGGTTCGTTCTACGGGCGGAATAAAAAAAGGAGCACCGATGATGAAAAGGAAATATTGGATGCGCATTGAAAAGATCAAAAGAAGACCGCTGTCTCCTATAAAAAAATAAAAAATCCCCCCGACAAAAATAATCCAAAATTCGCTTTTTTTCTCCGTTTCATCATCTCTCTCCCCCAGCTTCATCCCCCACCCATTTTCCCTCTCTTCTTCTGCCCGTTACTCTCTCTCTCTCTCTGCCCTAAGCTCGAGAGAGAATTCCAAGCTTAGTAAAGCTTGAAGCAGACCACACACAGTTCGAAGCTCTCTTCCGATTCATCTCCCCACCGCCGAATCTCTCCGATCGCATTCCCCCCTTGCCCATGCCATGAGCCTCCGGCAACGGCCCCCGCCGTCCCAGCACCGCCCCTCCGATCCGCCCGTCCGGCCCGACCCCGGCGGCGAGGAGGAGACCTACAACGTAATCCCCATCCACAACCTCCTCGCCGACCACCCCTCCCTCCGCTTCCCGGAGGTCCGCGCCGCCGCCGCCGCCCTCCGCTCCGTCGGCAACCTCCGGAAGCCGCCCTTCTCCCCGTGGCTGCCCCACTACGACCTCCTCGACTGGCTCGCGCTCTTCTTCGGCTTCCAGGCCGACAGCGTCCGCAACCAGCGGGAGCACCTCGTCCTCCACCTCGCCAATCTCCAGATGCGCCTCTCCCCTCCCCCGGACAACATCGACTCCCTCGAACCCAGCGTCGTCCGCCGCTTCCGGAAGAAGCTGCTGAAGAACTACTCCCACTGGTGCGCCTACCTGGGGAAGAAGTCCAACGTCTGGATCTCCGATCGCCGCCAGTCCACCCCGGATCCGCGCCGCGAGCTCCTCTACGTATCGCTCTATCTTCTCATTTGGGGCGAGGCTGCGAACTTGCGCTTTATGCCCGAATGCATCTGCTATATATTTCATAATATGGCCATGGAGCTGAACAAGATCTTGGAGGATTACATCGATGAGAACACTGGGCAGCCTGTGTTGCCCTCGTTCTCGGGGGAGAATGCATTTTTGAACACGGTGGTGAAGCCCATTTACGAGACTGTCAGGGCTGAGGTGGAGGGGAGTAAGAACGGGACTGCGCCGCATCGCGCGTGGAGGAATTACGATGACATCAATGAGTACTTCTGGAGTAAGAGGTGCTTTGAGAAGTTGAAATGGCCAGTTGACGGCGGGAGTAACTTCTTCGTGACAAGTGGGAGGAGGAATCGCGTGGGGAAGACTGGTTTCGTGGAGCAGAGGTCGTTTTGGAACCTGTTTAGGAGCTTCGACCGATTGTGGGTTATGCTGGTCTTGTTTTTGCAGGCGGCCATTATTGTTGCTTGGGAGGGGAAGGAGTATCCATGGCAGGCATTGGAGAGTAGGGAGGTTCAGGTCAGGGTTTTGACTGTGTTTTTCACTTGGAGTGGAATGCGGTTCCTGCAGTCTTTGCTGGATATAGGAATGCAGTATAGGTTGGTATCGAGGGAGACGATGGGTCTTGGAGTGAGAATGGTGCTGAAGAGCGTCGTTGCCGCTGTGTGGATCATTGTCTTCGGGGTGTTCTATGGGCGCATTTGGTCTCAAAAGAATGCTGCCGGGAAATGGTCTGGTGCAGCAAATACAAGGGTGGTCAATTTCCTTGAGGTAGCACTTGTTTTCATTCTTCCGGAGCTGTTAGCTTTGGCTCTCTTTGTCATTCCTTGGATTCGCAATTTCCTGGAGGGAACGAATTGGAGGATCTTTCACTTGATGACTTGGTGGTTCCAGAGCAGAATTTTTGTGGGCCGCGGTCTTCGGGAAGGTCTGGTGGATAATGTGAAGTATTCTCTGTTCTGGATTCTGGTGCTTGCCACAAAGTTCTCCTTCAGTTACTTTATGCAGATCAAGCCCATGATCAAGCCGACAAAAGAGCTACTGGATCTCAAGAACGTGAGATATGAATGGCACGAGTTCTTTCATAATAGCAATAGGTTTGCAGTCGGGCTGCTGTGGCTTCCTGTCGTGTTGGTGTACCTCATGGATTTGCAGATTTGGTACTCCATATATTCCTCCTTTGTGGGAGCAGCAGTTGGGTTGTTTGATCATTTGGGTGAGATCCGAAATATTCAGCAGTTGAGGTTGAGGTTCCAATTCTTTGCTAGCGCTATTCAGTTTAATCTGATGCCAGAAGAGCAGCTTCTGAATGCAAGGGGCACACTGAAAAGCAAGTTGAAGGATGCCATCCACCGATTGAAGTTGAGATATGGACTTGGCAGGCCATATAAAAAGCTTGAGTCCAATCAAGTGGAGGCGCGTAAGTTTGCTTTGATATGGAATGAGATAATTGGTATATTTAGGGAGGAGGATATTGTCTCTGATCACGAGGTTGAGTTATTGGAGCTGCCTCCCAATACTTGGAATGTCAGCGTCGTCCGTTGGCCTTGTTTTCTCCTTTGCAATGAGCTGCTTCTTGCTCTGGGTCAGGCAAAAGAGTTGGTAGATGCTCCTGATAAGTGGCTGTGGTATAAGGTCTGCAAGAATGAGTACAGGCGCTGCGCTGTCATTGAATCGTATGATAGTGTCAAGCACCTGCTGCTAAAGATAATTAAGTTCAACAGTGAAGAGCATTCGATAATGACAGTTCTCTTTCAAGAAATTGATCATTCTATTGAGATCGAGAAGTTTACCAAGTCTTTCAAAATGAATGCACTTCCTCAGATTCACAATAATCTGATAAAGCTTGTCGAACTGTTGATCAAGCCTAAGAAAGACCTGAACAAGGTGGTGAACACGCTGCAGGCACTTTATGAGATTGGCATTAGAGATTTTCTCAAAGAAAAGAGGTCTGCTACAGAGCTAAAGGCAGATGGTCTGGCACCCAGTGATGCTACTTCTCGTGCTGGTTTGCTTTTTGAAAATGCAGTCATATTGCCTGAGCCAGATGATGAGAAGTTCTATAGGCAGGTCCGGCGATTGCACACTATCCTAACCTCCCGGGACTCGATGCATGATATTCCTTTAAATCTCGAGGCACGAAGGCGAATTGCCTTTTTCAGTAACTCACTGTTCATGAACATGCCTCATGCTCCCCAAGTAGAGAAGATGATGGCTTTCAGTGTTCTGACTCCCTACTACAACGAAGAAGTCGTTTTCAGCAAAGAACAACTTCGTACTGAGAACGAGGATGGAATCTCCATTTTATATTACTTGCAGACAATATATGCTGATGATTGGAAGAACTTCATGGAGAGGATGCGTCGTGAGGGGATGGTAAATGACAATGAGATCTGGACAACCAAGTTGAGGGATCTCAGGCTTTGGGCGTCGTATCGAGGGCAGACTCTTGGCAGAACGGTGAGGGGGATGATGTATTATTATAGGGCCCTCAAGATGCTGGTTTTTCTTGATTCTGCATCAGAAATGGATGTCAGGGAAGGTTCGGTAGAGCTTGGGTCAATGCGTAGAGATGGCACTCTGGATAGCTTTGACTCGGGAAGGCTGCCTTCGTCCAAGAGCCTTAGCAGAGCAAGCAGTTCCGTAAGCACTTTGTTTAAAGGCCACGAGGATGGCACGGCCATGATGAAATACACGTACGTGGTTGCCTGCCAAATTTATGGGGCCCAGAAGGCCAAAAAGGACCCTCATGCTGATGAAATATTGTACCTGATGAAAAACAATGAAGCCTTGAGGGTAGCGTATGTAGATGAAGTATCCACTACGAGGGATGAGAAGGAGTACTATTCCGTTCTTGTGAAATATGATCAGAAGCTACAGAAGGAAGTGGAAATATACAGGGTGAAGCTGCCTGGTCCTGTGAAAGTTGGAGAGGGAAAGCCAGAGAATCAGAACCATGCTCTTATTTTCACTCGTGGAGATGCAGTCCAAACCATCGACATGAACCAAGACAACTACTTCGAGGAGGCACTCAAGATGCGGAACTTATTGGAAGAATATAGGGCTTTTTACGGCATCCGCAAGCCCACAATCTTGGGAGTGAGAGAACATATTTTTACTGGTTCGGTTTCATCTCTTGCTTGGTTTATGTCTGCACAGGAGACAAGCTTTGTCACATTAGGACAGCGTGTCCTGGCTAACCCTTTGAAAATTCGGATGCACTATGGCCATCCAGACGTTTTTGATAGGTTTTGGTTCTTGAGTCGGGGAGGGATTAGCAAAGCCTCCCGGGTTATCAACATCAGTGAGGACATTTTTGCTGGTTTTAATTGCACTCTGAGGGGAGGTAATGTCACGCACCATGAGTACATCCAAGTAGGGAAGGGGAGGGATGTTGGGTTGAATCAGGTATCCATGTTTGAGGCCAAAGTTGCCAGTGGAAATGGTGAACAAGTTCTTAGCAGGGATGTTTACAGGTTGGGGCACAGGCTAGACTTCTTCCGCATGCTCTCCTTCTTTTACACGACCGTTGGATTCTTTTTCAACACAATGATGGTTATATTGACTGTGTATGCATTTTTGTGGGGTCGACTTTACCTGGCTCTGAGTGGTGTTGAGGCTGCTGCCACCAGTGGTGACAATAGAGCACTTGGTACCATTTTGAATCAGCAGCTTATCATCCAACTAGGTCTATTCACGGCCCTTCCGATGATAGTGGAGAATTCTCTTGAACTTGGGTTTCTTCAAGCTATCTGGGATTTCATAACCATGCAGCTCCAGCTTTCATCTGTTTTCTACACATTTTCCATGGGAACCCGTACTCACTTCTTTGGCCGGACTATTCTTCATGGTGGTGCCAAGTACCGTGCTACTGGCCGGGGTTTTGTTGTGCAGCACAAGAGCTTTGCGGAGAATTATAGGCTATATGCTCACAGCCATTTTGTCAAAGCGGTCGAACTTGGTCTCATACTTACTGTCTATGCATCTCACAGTCCTATTGCCAAAGACACTTTCGTGTACATTGCCTTGACCATTACAAGTTGGTTCCTTGTCATGTCATGGATCATGGCTCCATTTGTGTTCAACCCTTCTGGTTTTGATTGGTTGAAAACTGTCTACGACTTTGATGATTTTATGAATTGGATATGGTACCGTGGTGGTGTGTTTGCAAAGGCTGAACAAAGTTGGGAGAGATGGTGGTATGAGGAGCAGGATCACTTCAGAACCACTGGCTTTTGGGGAAAGATTTTTGAGATAATTTTGGATCTTCGCTTCTTCTTTTTTCAATATGGTATTGTCTACCAGCTTGGTATTGCTTCGGGAAGTACCAACATTGCTGTTTATTTGCTATCTTGGATTTTTGTTTTTGTGGCTTTTGGAGTATACTGGGTGATATCATATGCTCGGGACAAGTATGCGGCGAAAGACCACATCCACTATCGGCTTGTTCAGTTCCTTGTTATTATTCTTGGAATTCTCTTGATAATTGCACTGTTGGAGTTTACTTCATTCAAATTCGTGGACATTTTCACAAGTCTGTTGGCGTTCGTCCCCACTGGGTGGGGCATCCTATCGATTGCTCAGGTGCTCCGACCATTTCTGCAGAGGACTAAGCTCTGGGATAGCGTTGTTTCTGTGGCCCGGATGTACGACATTATGTTTGGAGTCATAGTCATGGCCCCAGTAGCATTCCTATCTTGGATGCCTGGGTTTCAGTCAATGCAGACGCGAATCTTATTTAATGAAGCATTCAGTCGAGGCCTACGAATATTCCAGATTGTTACTGGAAAGAAATCGAAGGTTGACTTGTGATCAGAGGTAATTACTGAAAGTTTGACTGGTTTCTGCAGTTTATTTATTTTGTTTTCCGGCTTGATTTCTGACACAATGTCATCTGCTACATTTAGTATTTTGGAATATGACTGCCCTGATATGTTGCCTGTATTCTTTGTTTTTGGGAGTCCTTTTCCCCTGCCCTATATATCTTCTTAGACAATTGTTGATCTCTCTTATCAACGTGAGTCACAATTTTAACAATGATTTGAAGGGGGTCGAAATGAGAGATTTTGGATTTTTGCTAGAATGATGTTATAAAAGGAAGTGTTTCAGAGGAAAATTGATATGTATCTTTCCTTTTCTAGCTTGTCCTTTTCAGTTGCCTGATTGAGTATCGTCACAAAAAAATCTTTTGTTTTTAAAACTGAAAGGCAATTCTTGACATCCCTTGTCTCTCCATATTCCCACCTCCATCTGAATGGTGGCTGGTTAAAATCTTAATTTAGTTATCTGAATGTATGTCCATTGGAGTTTTTCTTTCAGTTGTCAGACATTGGTGACATTGCAGCCTGCCTTCTCCTTTTAGGGCCTAAGCAAAATAGAATACAATATTTCCTGTTTATTAATGTCGGAACAGTATGGACCACTCTTGGGATATATTTGTTTTCAAACAAAATATTTAGAATTAGGCATGGAAAATTGTAATGTGTATTATCCCCATAGGGGATCTTCCAATCAAGTTGATCCTTTAACTCGAGACAAATAGAAAACTCTATCTATTTTGTTCAGTTGTTTGGTTAAATTTATGATGCAAGTTGTTGGCGCATCAAGATCAGTGAGGTGGGTTTAATCTGGTACCTAGAGAGTGGGTCATTAAAGGTTTATTTGGTAACTCTGGATTAGTTATCCGATGTGCTTGGCATTGAAAAGAATATTTATGAATTGCAGTATGGTTGAAGTTTCTGCTTCTTTGTTGTTAGTACTATTGACATGGGGATTATCCCCCAGTTTTTAGTGCTCAACCAAAATAATTTCATTCCCGTCAGGTTATTGTTACTGAATCACTTTTCCTTGAATTACATTTATCAACTCATTAACACAATGTCTTGCCTGATTTCTGTCAAGCTTTGTTGGGCATATTGGTTTGTAGTCAGGATCCTTTTCTGTGTCAGTGCGACAATCTTGACAGCGACAATTTTCCATTTTTGGCAGGCTGGAAGTAAACGTGAGATGTAGAAATACTGTAGAATCTGAGACTTGATCCAAAGTTCTTGTGCATGACCATGGTGACTCCCCGGCTCCTTGCAATTAGATTTCATTGCAAGGGTGTTCATAGTCCTGCTTCTTTTTTTGTACTGTTTATACCCCCATTTACTGCTGTAATTAGTTACCGATTACCGAGTGATTTCATTAGTGTGCAACTGGGGAGTTCCCCGTGCGATCGATGGAGATTTTCGTGATCTTAAAATATAGCATGAGGTAGTTACGCATTCGTAATTTTTGTGATTCTTTCATCACATAATGCATACATTTGTTACCATACCCACATTTGAGTTTGGGAAGGGAGATATGATGAGAACATTTATGTCCTGTACAATGCTTAGAGCGTTTCTTGTTACATTAATCTTGCTTTCCACTTCTGCTTCATCTGCTGGACCTTGATCTTTAAATCCAATCCAAGTGCGGAGCGATAGTGTATTAGCATAACAACTAACAAGAATCTCTCGAAAAACAATTAAGTGGGGCTCGAGCAATTCAGATTCCGGCGGTCCTCGAAACAATTCTGGAGCCCCCATGAGCGGTTGTCACTAGGGGTGTGCGCGGTCTGGACCAATGGTCCCGGTTCTCCTATTTTTGGAACCAGGGACCGGATCGGGATTGGATCGTGTTGATCCGGTCCCAATGGAACCGGTAAATTTGAAGGATGAAATCAACAAATCAAATTTCTTCGAGTAAATTTGAATTTCAAAAATCCAATTGTCATTCTTGACAGTGATTAAATTCATTGTTAGATACAAATTTCAATTATGCGATTTGTTTTATGAAGGAAAATAGAACGTAAGTTTTTCGGACGAGAACGAAAACATACGGTTCATAACTAAAAATAGCATGTAAATTCATTTGATATCTCTTGGGATGATATTCCAATCAACAAAGAATCCATCCATTTTAACTTTCTTTCAACCAATTTAATTTTAGCTTAAGAAATAAAAAAATTATATATATGGGTTTCGGTCCGGTCCAATCCCTCTCGGAATAGGGAATTGGATCGCTTGGTCACTGGTTTCACTTTTAGGAATCAGGTACCGGATTGGGACCATTAGGATCGGATCAAAATAGCTGGTTTGGTCAAGTCCCAGTCCGGTTTGGTTCAGGCGGTCCACGATGCTCACCACTAGTCACCTTGTCTAGTTGTCCGGGATGGTGGTTCCTATTCTGGTGCTTGTTCTCCGGTGGGGTTCTCGGTGAGTACTTGGATTTTGCAATTGTTTACCTCTTCTTGAACTCTAACACACCCATTGAGTTTGAAAAGGTTTCGTGGCACGACGACCGGAGCGTAAGAGAAGTTAAGATGGATGGCTTATCTTAAACTTGTGGTTGGGACTCCACTTTACATTATTCCACCGAGTTCGAAAAGGTTCTGTGGCACGTAGACCAGAACATAAGGAAAGTTAAGATGGATGGCTTATCTTAGACTTGTGGTTGGGACTCCAATTTACGTTTTTCCTCCTCGACTCATCATGGTCGATTAGGAAGATTAATGGTTCAGGTTTGGTTTTTACGAAACTTGAAATAAACTGAATCGAATCGAATCGCAACCCCAAATTGAACCGAATCATGACTATTGGTCATGTGCATAGACCGAAGAAAACCCAAATAGAAACACAGCGTACACTCTGGGATTGATCCTCCCTTAACCTGACCATTATCTCACTGTTATCACCAAGTGTCGATTTCTCGTTGCTTTTCTTCCCCTGTCCCCTTGAAAGCGCGTGATTACTAATGTTTTTTTTATATATATATAATATTTTTTCTCGAATTTTCTATTTTAGTGAGCTGTTTGACTTTTCTGGTGTCGTTTTCCATAATCAGTACATGCCATCTGTACCCAAGAAAAGTAAATCTGGCCCGAATTGATACGTGTGGACCAGGGGGTAGCTAAGCGCTCCGGGGTCCAGATCCGATCCCAATCTGGCCAGCAAAGAAGAAAGAGAACATTCTCAACGGAGATATCATTAATATTTTTTAATAATTATTTCTTGCAGGTGAAGGCTTCTTTATGTTTATCCTTATCTTCATCCTCCACAGTCCACGCTGATCTTCACTAATAAGCCATTTTAAATATCTAGGAAAACTATAAAAAAAAATATAATGGCCGATCCCATTTTGCATTAAAAAATAAAAATGCAAAAAAAAAAAGAAAATATTTTTCCGATTCTTTGGATCTCTACGTTTATTATTTTTTTTATATATATTCAAATTCGCGAAAGTATTCCGACCGAAAAAGGAAAAAGAAGTTCGCGAAAGTACGGAAAGGGGATAGGTTGTGCCGACTGCCGACACCTTTGTCGCTTGTGAATTAATTTTCTCAGCGCTGAACGCGGGCTCGACACGTGTCCATTTCCCTTTTCCCTCCGCGTCCCTCCTCCTTCTTCCCTCCTCTCGCGGCAACGGTCACGGTCGGAGCTCTGATCGCGCCAGCTTCCCTCTCGCTCTCTCTCTCTCTCTGTGCGTGGCTTCTCGGCCACGGCTTCCTCTTTGCGGCATGAACGATCCACTGCTCGACGGGGAGAGCAGCGACGCGCGGAGGAGAGATCGTTTCGGCCGCCGCTCCGACGCCCTCGCTTACGGCTCTCCGTACCAGAAGGCAGCCGCTCTGGTCGATCTGGTGAGCCTCGTCTCCTCGCCCCGAGCTGTTACGCCAGCTCCTTTTTCTCTCTTCGTCTCTCGTCTTCCTCCGGTTCGATCCTGTGAGTTGGTTCGGTGCCTCCGTTTTCCGAGTGGACGGGCCGTGTGTCTCGCGTCGCGCTGGGACGTCGTGTCACTCTCCTCCGGTGCGACGGCTGAAGGACTTCCGCAATATACCATCGGCCGGTTTTGCGTTCTCTCAATTAGGAACCGTTGTTACGAATCTCGATCGTGGATTTGTACCGCGTTTTCCTGTTTTGGACCGACGGAGGTGGCTTCCTGATGCTGCATTTGCGGCGATCGCTTTACCATTGAGATCATCGCACGCTGATGACACTACACTGTCATCTGTTGTGAGGTGAGATGAGCGAAGTTTGCAACTTTAACCGAGTCGTGGAGTTCATTAGAACTGGGTTACGTGAAGGAACGTGAAAAGTCTTGTTGTGTGAGTCTGGATCTGGTCCACGACAATCTAGCAGCGAAACATCGAAATGATTGTCGAACAAATAGAAGAGCAACCGACGAGGAGTGAGGACCCTTCAAGCAATATTATATTGAGTACTCCTGGCTGACTTTGTCGCTCTTGTTTGATTCGTAGGTTTCTGGGATATAATATTTTAAGTTCTTTCCGGCTTGTCTAGGCTTAAGCTTGTAATCATTCAGACAGAACAAAAAAGGGGTCGGTTTAAGCTTGTAAACAGCTGTTTCGAGTTTTCTCTCCCCCCAGGCTTCCTTTTCTGTATCTTGCTTTCTTTGTTTCAATCGTGGCCGTGGCCGTGGCCGACTGCTTTGGTGCCTTCTGACGTGTTTGCGTATGAGAACTATGAGTTTGTAATCTATGTTAACGAGGATTGCTGTTCTGTATATTTGCTTGTTCCCTGTCTTTCTCTTGGGGAATGTACCTCTTAAATATGTTCCTCCAGCTGGAATAGTCATTGCTGATGTTCTCTTTGAATAATCACTTGTGATTTATTGAAAATGCATCCTGCAGGCTGAAGATGGTGTTGGTCTTCCAGTTCAAATACTCGACCAGTCAAATTTTGAAAGTGCTGCCAAATTATACTTCCTCTTTACAAAATATGACATCATCTGGTCCCTCAATTATTTTGCCTTAATAGTACTGAACTTCCTTGAGGTTAGTCTGCTTTCTGGTCTCTTCTTCACTGGCAGAGGGCCTTGGTCCCCAGAAGTTGCCATGTTTACTGCACTAACTCTTCACCCCTGCACAGAAACCTCTGTGGTGCGCCAAATACTCTGCAGATGCTTGCAGTGAGAGGGAATACTTTTTTCTGGGACAGTTACCATACTTAACGGGCATAGAATCTCTCGTATATGAGGTAATTGTAAAAATTCTGTAGATAGATTTGGTGCCAGTTCACTCATGACTCTTGTGATATAAATGCGACCTCATGAGGTTCACTTATTGATACCTCATGAGCTTCACTTATTGGTTTTCACCAAATTTTACATTGTGGCAGCAGGTTCATCTCCAAATTCTGCCTGGCGTTTATTTATAGTCTTTCCACTATAATTGAGACTTCATAAAGAAAGTACCTTTCAGGATGTCCTAGATACATCTGTCCTTCCTTGCATGTATCTGATTAAACAATCATGTAATGCTTGTCATACTTCGAATGGAGATTCATTGATTTGCCTATCCCTACTATGCCTATAAATCGACACTCAGTAGTAAAATATTCAAGTAGCCTATTCTTTTGACAAAAGTAATGGTCTTTTCCGTGAGGACCATTATCTTTTCTTTGGTTTTACATTGATCGAACTGGGGAACTCATTGAAATGCTTGAGATATTGTTGTGTGAGTGGAGCTCATGGATATTCTTTCTCATGCAGAGCGTAACTCTTGTTATACTCATGATACATACATTCTTTCCCATTTCATATGAAGGGTTTCGCATCTATACAAGGAATCGTCTTAACCAAATAAAGGTACAAAACTTTGCTTTTGCCTAGCCATTTCTTTAATGATTATCCTTTTCTTGTGAGCTGCTTCACTTTTTTGGAGTTTCTAGTAGCCTTGACACGTGGACTGTGCGAGTACTGAGATGAGTGAACAGAAGGTGCACCATGAGAGAAAAAAAGTTTCCATGTGTCATCTCTCTTCACCTAAGTCAGTAAATAGGACGGGCTCTTTATCGTTTGAGTTGTCTTTTAAGTTGATATTTCCTA
This sequence comes from Metrosideros polymorpha var. glaberrima, assembly GCA_001662345.2. Taxonomy (NCBI): domain Eukaryota; kingdom Viridiplantae; phylum Streptophyta; class Magnoliopsida; order Myrtales; family Myrtaceae; genus Metrosideros; species Metrosideros polymorpha. The sequence continues at coordinate 5,340,229 of BCNH02000011.1, forward strand.
GGCACATGAAAGGCAATGTGCAATGTATTCTGTCTGGGAGCATTATCAACAGTTTGATAAAAAAAAAAACTGCTTGAAAGCGCTATCTCTGATTACTTTCATGTGGGAGATGGTGGCTTTAGTCTTATTGTAAAATTTCCATTGCTTTAAGACTTATAGTATCTCATCATGAAGTCACCAAGGGAAACTATCTTGTGCTTATGATAATACATGCAGTGATCTTGCACATGTATGATAGTAAGTGGAAGCACATGTTCATAGTTGCATTGTTTATGCAGTTAGTAATTTATCTTAATTTGGGTTGATTTCTGCGATATCGATAGGCTGTTAAAATCCCGCATGTTGAAATTCCTTCCACTGTTTATATATTCAAATGATACTTCAACCCTTGGCTTGATTTTTCAGGTTGTTTGCCTACTGCTTTTGGTCGCTGATTTACTAATATATGCCCTCTACTTATCCCCTGCGGTGGCCCTTGATTATCTTCCTTTTAGAGCAGCACCTTATGTTAGAGTTGTCTTTTTCATCATGAACATACGGTATGTCTGAGCTATTTCCACAATTTTTCTTTAACCCAGCTGGTTTGACATGCTTTTAGTATTAAATCTGAAAAACCTTAGGCAGATTATTTTGCACATTTGTTTCAAAATGAAAAAAATGCTTCGGAAGAGGATGTCATTTTTTAAGTCCACTTACATGTTGGAGTTACACTTCCACACTCTCATTATAGTTGAGGCCATACTTTCCATCTTAATCTAATATTACAGCTCTTCTTATTTACCATAGTGAAGGAAGATAGGAATTTTTCCATTCTAAAATATTTGAGATGAATAGTAAAATATAGGCAGGTCTGCTTTCTTTCCAGCTTTGCATCTCTGCATTTTCACATTATGCTCTCAAATTTTACCTTTCCTTGTCATTATAGGGAACTACGAGCGAGCATCTTCATTCTGGCAGGCATGCTTGTGACCTACTTAAATGTCTTGGTTGGTTTACTCCCTCTTTTGCTTATTTGAATTGCTGTTGCTCCGCTTGCACGATGAGTTTCACTAAAGTTAGTGATAGATTGTCACATTTTAGCAAGTATTTTCACTGTTTATGCCAATACATAGCTTGTGTTAAGTGATGTTTTCCCTTTGTTATGCTTACTTTCCTGTTATTCTGGTAAAACTGCAGGCTCTGTTGCTTCTGTTTCTTTTGTTTTCCAGTTGGGTAGCATATGTCATGTTTGAAGATACTGAAGAGGGAAAGACTGAATTTACCTCATATGGTGCCACCTTATATAAGATGTTTGTTTTATTCACCACATCCAATAACCCAGATGTATGGATATCAGCATATAAGTAAGTAAAATTGATGTAAGTGCTTTAAATTTCTCATGTTGATTGTCAAGAGATGATCTTCTTTTATAGTCATTCGAGAAAAAATAGGTTTTACCCTCAAAACTATTGGAGTACATCTTCCCAAGATGTGATTGCAACTTAGCTTGCCTTTTAGCTTTGTTTTGCCCACTTGCTAAATTTCTTATTTTTCAAATTGCGGACATTGCTTCTGTTTGTCTTTGTCTCTGTCCCTCTCTGTCTTTCTCTATCTCTTAATTTTACCTTTGGATATTCTCTATTTAGCTATTACTTAAGAAAGTTTTCAAAACAGTAACCTAGACATTCTATCTTTATTTCTTCAGACTATGCTTATTGGAGAATGTCTTAAAATTTGGATAAATTATTTTTGTTATTTAGATGATTACATATCATAAAGGAATAAGGGATTGGCCTAGTGGTGGTCCATACCCAGGTCTTGGGGTTGGCTTCAACTTCCTCACTTCCCCTGTATTTGTATTATCATCATGTTATACAGCTGCTTGACTTCAATATGTTTTCCTTCCAGAGTTTCACGTTGGTTCTCCCTTTTCTTTGTCCTCTATATCCTGCTGGGGGTTTACTTTGTCACGAATTTGGTCCTTGCTGTTGTGTATGACAGCTTCAAAAGTCAGGTAAATTTTCTTTCAGTATCCCTGCTGTTTCAGTGAATAAGGGGTTACTCATGCAAATATGTCTATTCAATATCTCACTTACTATCTTAGGGAAAATTTCTATGTAATGTTTATTTTGTATTTGGAGGAAAATATTGACATTATGTTCATTTGTTTTAGCTCGCGAAACAAGTTTCTGAGATGGACCGAATGAGGGAAATTATGTTAGGAAAAGCCTTTAAGCTCATAGATAAGAATGTAAGTATTTTGGCCTCTCTTAAATACTCTTTGTCGCACGTCTTTCAGAGGAACTTCTTTTGCTTATCATTTTGTTTTCTATTATCTATAGAGAACTTGCATCTCCTTGTGCCAGTCATTCATGTCAGCTAGTTTTTGTTCTCTCGTTTTTGGTATGGTACTCGAAGTTTTCATGGTATAGGTCTCAAAACTCATGGACTAGAAACAGCTAAGCATAATCAAATGTGTTCGTCTGTGTGTTAAGACCTGCTAATTATTTGGTTGCTTTGTGGACTTCTCACGTGTCCTTTGCTGTACCCAACTTCTATGCTGAAGTTATCTGATATAGATATTTGATGAGAAGAGCACCTGTTAGACATTCCGATACATAAATTTATACTAAAGAGGTTTGAATGTACATATTGGTTGAATATGGCCCTTGGACACACTTACGAGCCACAAAAGATAATATACTTCTCCAAGGTGAATAATGGAGGCCAAATATATATTTCTATCTGATCCCCTTCTCTCACTCTTCTTGTTTCTCTTTCCTCTCTGTGAGAAGTATAAATAGCCTGTAGTGATGGATTATTGGAGCTCTTCATCTTACTTTGCTGTTGCTTCTGCTAGGAAATCCTTCTTAATTATGTTTTCCTTAGAGTGGTTCGGGCTATCCTCTTACTTGCTTGTCTTATACTCAATCTATAACTGCATGTTCTTGTCTCTGATGGGCTTCTCTTTCTTTGCATTAATAGAACGTCCAGTATATCAATAAAGAGCAGTGTATACACCTGTTTGAAGAACTGAATGACTACAGGTATATAAGCATGCTACTCACAAGATGACTAGAAGTATTGTTTATTGTTTTTTTTTAATAATTTCCAGCCTGTCAAGTTAAGCATTCATCAATGAGATATGTAAAAGCTGCCAGAAAACATGCAAGAACATGCGTGGTGAATTGCTTGCGTTATGAAATGTCATGGCATGCTAATCAGTGCCCTTGAATTGTAAAGTAGTAGAGACAGTTCCAGCAGAAAAATGCCAAACAAAGAACAATGCGATATTGCTGCTGTGATATTATCCTGAAAATAGCATGTTTGTCTTTGGATTAGAGCTAATTGATGATGGTAGAGAACGATCCTATCTTCTTAGGGCCTGGAAGCAACAATAGCATAAAGAAAAGCCTATCGGACTTTTAACACTGAACTTTGACCGAATAATCAGGACCTCATAAAAACTAATTTGCTTTCACATCACTTTGACTTTTACCCTGACTAATGTCTGAGTAATAAGCTTGCCTATGATTAAGTGTGGCTTCTGTGCATTACGGTGCGAAGATAAAAGCCATCTTATTTCTCTCAGAAAGTGGTTCTTCTATATGTTTTCATAACCTTCGATGCTGGTCTTGTGAATGTTCTTCCAGGACACTGCCAAAGATATCGAGAGAAGAATTTGAGTTAATATTTGATGAGCTGGATGATAGTGGTGACTTCAAGGTATCAGAAAATTGGTTACGCCTTTGGTTAATAGTATTGCTGTTTCTTCTGTTAATTTCGTTTTTGTTTAATGGACTTTCTTCTTTGCCTCCTCACATGTTAGCTGTATGGTTTCAAATATGTGGGACATCAACATTCTTTTTACTAGGCTCTTTATGATTTTAATACTTCTTGCTTCAATTTTTCTTCTATCCTAATGAGTGTATGCGATCTGAGATATGCTGTTTTAATGTATCTCACTGGTGTAGAATATGCATATGCATTGCCAAATAGTTTCCTTTATGCTCCTCAAAAGGAAGAAAAAACGACATATTGTGAAAAGCATACACGCACCCATTAAATTGACCATTTTATAATACACTGGAAGTGATTTGCTATTTCTTTTCTTTGTTTTTGGACTTTCAATTACTGATTTTCATGACGATAGATCATCTACCCATGGTCGGTTATCTTTTTAATGCTCTATTTAGAATTTTCCATCCCCTTTTCTTTTGTAGATCAACATGGGTGAGTTTGCTGATCTTTGCAATGCAATTGGCCTCAGATTCCAGAAGGAGGATGCTGTGAGTTGATTCTTTTGATGATCTGAACATAGGCATGAAGCTTCAGAGTTTCACTTCCATTTGTTATGCCATTTTGCAGCCTTCTCTGTTCGAGAAATTTCCATCAATCTACCACTCTCCATTTTCTGAGAAGTTGAAGGGTTATGTGAAAAGTCCAAAATTTGGATATATCATATCGTTTTTTCTTATTCTGAATCTGGTTGCGGTGATTGTTGAGACAACGGTATGGCTTCGACCTTCATCAACTTAATGATTTAAATCCCAGTGTGGCACTATAGTGAAGCATAAGATCATTTATGATGATTTCATTTAATTGGTTAGTTGATCATGTGACACAAATGGAGCTACAATTGGACAATTTTCTATTTTGCATTTTCTTCAATGCTGAAGTGAGCTCTAGACGCAATTGATGGTCAAATTCATTTGTGAGAATGCTGAACTTATCGCTCGTCTCTAATCTCTCAGATATGACTACTTTAGCGGCTCATAAGGTGATAATTGTCTAGTTCACGTCTCTTGATGATCAAATGTTGAAAGTTTATCTTTCTCTTTTTTGTTTAATTTTAGATGCCAATTAAAAGATAAAGTTTGTCATCAAAGCTTATCCACGCTCGAGAAATATGAAACTAGTTGTTACTGATAGGACAATCTGTGTTAAGGACCTGGATTCACCCAGCTTGTAGAACTTGGAGTCGTTGATCTCTTCCTTACATATTGTGATGAGTCAATGTTGGTCATTGGTGTGAAAACATGCTCTGAGTTGACTAAGTATGATCTAAATCAGATGCTGACTTAATGATTATCACGCGTAGTGGATTCAAATAAGGAGAACAGGCTGGCTTTTCTGCAATTCTATACCAAAGTGCTATATGACTTGTTTTCTTGCGCAAAGGACTTATCTTGGACCTATCACTATTAAAGCTCAAAAGTCACTCTACTTACCATGTATCACTTAGCATCATTACTCCTATTTTCTCTTTCATCATTTGATGCAAAACAGCGCACTTATCTCAGTCCCTTTAGTACATTATTGTGGTAATTATTGGAATATTAAGGAAGCTAATGGATTGGTTGTGTTTCAGCTGGATATTGAAAACAACTCTGGCCAAAAAGTGTGGCAAGAGGTAGAGTTTGTCTTTGGTAAGTATATGCTGGGTATTCTTGTGTCGTATACTGGTATATGAGTTGTAGTTCCTATTTGGAGTTGGAAACAACCACAATAAATATGACATACCTTGGTACAAGAGTGAAATTTTATTTATCATGGCTCTTCTATCTAATGTGGCATATTATTGGTTGTGCTTTCATTGAGTTCAAAATATCTACAGATGTTGAGCAAGTGAGGATGGATCTGATATTTTCTTGTATTGTCTTCAAGTGGTATGGCTGTTTTGTCACAAAACCATTGAAAAGTTTGTGCTCATTTTTAGTGACTTGCTATCTGATTATGCTCTGTCTAGCAGAACCGGACGCATTTATAATGCTGGAGTGAGAATCACTTTGTTAGCGATCTTAAAAGCGGCTGTGTGGTCATTGTTTCCAATTGTACATCTAATTGTCTAATTGCCTATTCATTCTGAAACTTCCCTTGTTTTTGAGCTACTCAATATCCTTTTTCACTGGGATTTGGCTGGCAATTTATGGGCCCATCAATTATTGTAGGTCTTAGACATGAGATAATGAATTTGCACTTGTTAATCTTGGATTTTGTGTCAGTTGATTGTCATATCCTATGACTTTAGGCTAAATATTTTAAAGGGCTTGCAATATGCTGTTATGATTGATATTTTTATTTTGTCCTGCAGGTTGGATCTATGTGCTTGAGATGGCTTTGAAAGTTTATTCATTCGGGTTTGAAAACTATTGGAGGGATGGTCAAAACCGCTTTGATTTTCTGATCACCTGGGTGATAGGTGAATATTTTATGCAAAGATACATTGTAATTTTTTTAGTGCATATAACTGTCTAACATATAAATGTTCTTACTTACGATCGATGGCAATGATGCCCCTACAGTCTATATAAAGACATAATGGCACACTTTTTCAATTGTAGGTAGTCTTTTTTTCCATTGAACTCTCTGAAAATAGTAGTCTGTTTTGTTGGACCTGGAATTTGTTGTGCTTGAGATATATAGAACTCTTCTTCATACCCATGTGATGCATGTGATTATTGAACATACTGCCTTTCTTCATAAAATTTGCATTCCTATTTAGTTATTGTCAGGAGTGCATTAAGTTCTCCAAAAATCTATCAGGTTTGTAAATAAAAAACTGGAAGTCCATGATCAGCTGAATGTAAAATACGATGAAGCATCACTAAATAAAAGAAATCAAATGAAGACTATTATTGGACCCCCAGTATCAAATAAATTACGGACTTTAGGTGAATCTGATGTCATTGAATAAGTTAGTGTGAGAAACCTTTTATCATTAAAATACATTAGATTTTGGCCAAAGGCCAATTTATATGTGATGATAGAAGAAATCAGTGGACTGTTATTATGCAACTGTTGAGTATTTAATCAATTACGGAGTTTGACTTAAATGATTCATTTAAAAAGTTAGTGACAAGAACTTCTTATCACAAATAGCGGAATAAATGGATGTCAATTTGGTGATTTCAATGAGTTGCAGCTGCTCACCTGCTTTCTACTTACTTTATGTTTAATGGGACTTTCTAATGGGTGACCTAAGGGAACTTGGTGAGAGTAATGCGTATAGTACATGTTTTCAATACATAAACAATGAGCGAAGTATAGTAATTTCACATGTCACAGGACGTTGGAACATGTAAAACATATCCCTCTACATTTTCAAAGTTCATAAAATATAGCTTAAAGAATGTCTTGAGAGAGTTTGTTAACATTTCCATGTAAAATAACTTGATGGTATGACAGACATTGAAGATAGTTGAGGTCCAATGTTGTTCGTATGTTACATATTACCATCAGCTACAATATGCATATCTGCTAAGAACAAGTCAGCTGTCGAATAATCATGTCCAGATATTTCCTTATCCTAGAAATATTAAAGCTCCTAAAGTTTCGCTGCATTTTTGAACTGAGACTTGCTTCTTTGCAGTCATCGGAGAAACTATCACCTTTGTGGCTCCTAATGGACTTGAATTTCTTTCAAATGGAGAATGGTACGCATGATATAAGTTTTTGATATATCCCATTACTTTATTCGCTTTGTGTTGGTTTGGAATGCGCTAGGTCCACGAGGGGGATGTTGCAAGCGCACTGCTTTTAGGAACTTTACCTGCTAATAGATCTAGACATGAAAGTCCTGGAGAGGAACATCATTGAAGTTGCAGATGAGCGATTGTTAACGGGGTTCTTGCTGGTTCACATTGCCATGGCAAACATGGCCCAAGGGTTAGAATAGTTTCAACGAGATATTACCTGGAGGCCCTTGGATATGACCAGAAGAAATGTAGTCTAGGGGAATTTCTTGAAAGATGCTGCTCAGATAGGATGGCTGGGAGACTTGCATTGGAATATTGGGAAGTTAGGAGCAAATCCTCATGTCTCCTTTTGATTGTATTCATAACATGAATTTTAACCGGACTGGAAAATTTTGGATTTTCTTGAATTATGTAATTTACATTTAGGGAAAAATTGGACATACACAAGGTAAAATGAAAACTCCTTACCAGGTTAGTACTAAACATCAACCGGTTATCCATTAAAGTTACCCTGAGCCTGACTGCAACTATCACACTAGGTTGCATATTGGAATAGCCCAGTTTGTTTCTCTCTTTCCATTCTCAGTGACAACATGGTGGAGTTTATCATAATGATGTATAGTGTCCAGTTTACAGTGAATTTTCTTTGATTAAAAGCTGGTCAACTAATATAATTTACAATATATCGAATCAACAAACTAGGACAGAATTACATCCAGACTCATGAGTTGATGGGGATATTATATTAACTGTAATTTGTCAGGGTGGGTCCTTCAATGCTATTTCAGCATGATACTGCTTCTTTGAGTTTGCCAATGTTAAAGATGTAATGTAGATTCTGTGCCTTCTGTGTAAACTTTAAGACAAATTCTAATTTTATTCTGATGTCTCTTTCTTACAGGATTCGGTACCTTCTTCTTGCTAGATTGCTGAGATTGATAAGGCTGCTAATGCATGTTAAACGCTACCGAGCTTTTGTTGCTACATTCTTAACTCTCATACCAAGTTTGATGCCATACCTTGGAATCATCTTTTGTGTAATGTGCATTTATTGCTCTCTTGGAGAACAGGTATCAGATGCTCTCATCTTTTTGTCCTCAAACAAAGAATTGTCCTGTGGATCATCTGTTGAATGTTTTTGCTTTTCCTCCTTACTGGAATTACGAACAGTTGTTTATCTCCTACATTTCTTTCTGTGGTCAAGAATATCGGGTGGTCTCCCGTGTGCTTGCTTTTCATCAGCAACCTTATTTTTTAGGTCCACTATCTTTTCTTATACAGGAAATATGAAATATCGAAGATTCAACTCCTTCCATGTTTAGTTTAAATAGTTTGGAGCAAGCATTTCTAATCGACTGATTTTTTGCATATATTGTCACCAAACCTGTATTCCTATTTTTAAAAGGGAAAAAGGAAGACTCTGCTACTCAGTTAGCTGAAGCGAAATGACCACACATCTACCACTCTTTAAGTATCAAATAAGGATGATGATACTTGGTAGGAACCATACAGCTTTTTTCAGCATTATCAGCTGAATTTTCTGAGAACGACATCCTTAGCTGTTCCTTGTATCATAAGTTGAATTTACTAAGGATGACATATCATGTCTTAAAGATATATTCCATCTTCTCAAGTTAATTCAGTAAAAATGTTTTTGAATTTTTTTTTCTGTAGATCTTCGGTGGGATGGTTAATGCTGGGAACTCCAAATTGGAAGAAACTGATCTTGCGGCTGATAAGTATCCTTTTTATTGTTTTGTTCTTCCTGTTTTTCACTTACCTTGAAAATCTTTGTAAAAATGCAGCCCCTCCCTCCCCGGTCCCTGCTCCACCCAAAAGAAATAACTATGTTTCTTCCACTTCTATTAAATGACGACTCTAAAGGGCTGAGATAATGTCAAAAAGGTGAAAATGCACTAAATGTTTCAATTGGAAAATTGTAGCTGATTTTTCAATTGACAATGAATATCCTATATAAAAAAAAGACAATTGAGATTTCAAGAAAAAAAGGGCAAGAATTAATGAATAGTTAATCTGCAGAATCATAACTTTGTGTAGTAAGGATTCAAAAGAAACTAGTTGGAGCTAAATTCATTATCCATGATTATTAGAAAATGCAAATTTGTCCTTTTAGACTTTAATATCATCTTTAAACCTTTTGGGGCAAACTTTTTTATCTCATAAACAATCATAGCTTTATGTATTGAGGATTCAAAGGAAAGTACTCGGAGCTAAATTTTTTAGCCTTGATCATGTAAAAAATGCAAAATGAATGCCTTCTAGACTTTAATATAATCTTTAACCCTTTTGGGGGAATTTCTTTTACATAAAGGGAAAAAAACCTGTACATGTCATGGTTTGAGAATATTTTTAATAACCCTAATTCTGTATTCATCTTGTAGATAGCTTCATCAAATATTTTTCATGTCCTACTTTCGTGCTAGTTGGTGGCGGATTTTGTTATTTGGATTACTTTTTCTTGACACTATTTAGCTATTTGCTTTTCAATTTTAATGACTATCCAAATGGAATGGTGACCCTTTTCAATTTGTTAGTCATGAACAACTGGCAAGACTGGATGCAGGTGCTGCAGTCACTACATACTATCTGATATATTGTGGTTTGTTCCTTATGACAGAATGTCTTATGTGTTAATTTATTGTCTTGCTATGTTCCAGAGCTACAAGGAACTAACCGGGACCTCTTGGACCCTCATATATTTCATCAGCTTCTACTTAATAACTGTTCTACTGCTCTTGAATTTGGTGAGTTTTATTTGATATTCACAGGGACATATCATTGAGTTTTTTAACATTCTAGAGTGCATTTTCCTCTTGAAGAAAGCTTGTTTACCATTAATTAAATGAGCAAGAAGAATGAAGAGAAGGCATGGAAAAGTTTTTGAGAAGACACTGTTTCCTACAAGCAAGCCAGCTAAAAATGCTTCTTATGGAATCAAATTCCATACGCGAGACATGCATGCAAAACGACTTATGTCTGCTGCAGATCTATTGGATCAGCTTACTTAGACTAAGCAGTATCTATTATGCATTCATCCTAGCATGAGGCCGATTGTACAACCTTGTGTTGGTTGACCTCAGCTAAGCCTCTGCAGAGTCTTTCACGAGCAATAACATCTAAGCCTCACCCCCCTAATGTAATTTGCTTATGTCAAGGAACTTCTTCTTCCCTTATCAAGTTCAAAGGTGGTGATGTAGTGTGACACATTCGCAAGTTGGAGATCAAATTCCTTTTCTCCATTGAGAAGAGAATTTTTCTCTATTACTGGTGGAGAATGAGACCTTTACCTCAAGCACTGTAGGCTGTGTGGGAAATGGTTGGCACATGTATCGTAGTTGCTGAAGATTTTAATTGCCTTTTATCGGTCTCCATACTTGCATTAGAGATAGAGTGCAATTGACAACTTAGACAAGGATGTGACTAGGTAATATGTTAACTTCCTAGGCTCTTGATTCTGTATTCTTTAATGCATCTTTTCCTCTATATTAGTGTTTTTCCGATCATCAAAAAGTACACTTCATGCATGTTAGTGCTGGAGAAGGGACCTTTCCCTCAAACGCTGTAGATTATTGGAAATGGCCGGCCCATGTAACTTAGTAGCTGAAGATGTTATTGCTTTTTACGTTGTCTTCATACTTGCATTAGAGAGATCCAAATTGATCCAGACAATTTATACAAGATGGACTGACTAGAAAAATGTTAACTTCCTAGTCTCTTGATCGACAATACTTTTATGCATCTTTCTCCCTATACTATGGTATATCCAATCATTGAGCCGTATGCTTCAGATAGGTGAAATGGATGTTCAAGAATAACATCTAAACAAGTTATGCTTCTTTATTTCGAGAGGCAATTTTGAGAGGATTTCGCCAAATATGGCAGTCAATCTAGGAATTATATTTACTCTTCTAGATTCTGTTAATAATCAGCATGGTCACGTATTCTCATCTTCTTACTTATTGTGATTGCCTCTCCTCTTTGGAACTGGAAACTTCATGAGTTGGCTTGTTTTTGAATGATTGACTGAAACAGTATTACAAGTGAAAAATGATTAGATCAATGAAATTATGATGTTCTTATTCTTCAGTCATATAAAAAAATACATCAGAATTTGAAGGTAAACCTGGCTGATGGTTGAAACTGTATCCTTGAGTTCTGTGGCAATTGTTAAATTAAGAGCATGCATTTTAATTTCCATGTGATTACAGGTTGTTGCCTTTGTCTTGGAGGCATTCTTTGCTGAAATGGATCTTGAATCATCAGAAAACTGCGAGGGACAGGACAAGGTTTGTATTATAGTACTCAGAAAAAGGTTATGACAACTTTTTAGGTACATGTGTCAGTGTCAGCATAAAATTGTCCACTTGCCAGTTATTATTAGAATCAAGCTTCTATTAATCTATGCGATCCCCTTTATATAGGAAACAACGGGCAGGCGGCCTCGTTCAGTTGGGTATGTACTGTTTGGACACTATTTAGTGATACCTATCTTTTTATATACAAGTGATTTAGATTTTTGTGTGATGCATTATCTTTGCTTCTTTTCCTGGTTTAATACAGCACGAAGACGAGAAGTCAGAGAGTTGATGTCCTGCTTCATCATATGTTGAGCTCAGAGCTTGATAAAGAAAAATGCACTAGTCCTCAACCTTAATCATGTAGCATTGAGGTAAGAATTTATTTTCAAGTCCTGCGGACTCATTTTGTTTTCGAAGCATTGTTCAGCATGCTGTTTGCTACTAATTCAGAATAGAAAAGTGGAAGTTAAATTTGTTTGAATTTCGGAAAAACACCTGTTTTTATCAATTTTAAATAACTTTGGTATCTTAAAGGGCATAGATAGATTAAGTACTCAATGGATGCTTTCGTCAAGTTGTCACTGTTGTCCTTACCTTCAACCAAAGTTCAGTATTAAATGCTGTCATTCTGGTAGGGTTTACTGGTTGGATTGCTAGAATTGCTTTTGTTTTTTGCATCATATGTTAATCTCACAAGTTTTAGATGGCTCCTTGGTTTGCGTGGTGATAAATATAGAGGGAGGCATTGGATATCGATGCATCTGTATATTAACATTGTTAGACTAGAAAGATGTATTTCGTCTCCCTGAAGTGCCTTCCGACTTCCGATGGAATGATTAAATTTTGTGCACATTACTCAACATGCCTCCTTGGTTAGCGGAATTGTTTTTAAAAAGTACGAAGTGCTGTAGTGCAGATGTCTTAGAGAAGGAGGAGCAGTCATTTGCTGCGGTTTGATTTGTGTTTCATCTTCTGGTCATACCTGAATGTACCCCTTCAGGTGCACCCAAAGTACTCAACCGTGTTAATAAGGACCTGAAATAGTGCTCACGGTTCTCTATATGGTGGACAAACTCGTAAGATGTGTGTCAATGACTCTTCTGAGAACCCTAGGATTCGTGGGAAATAAGGGGACGACAGGTTTCTCTTTTAGTACAATTTACAAGTAATAAACCATATAACTTCTTGATTTTCAAAACAATCGATCAGTCACAGTTCAATATTCCGCATTCTGCTTTTCATATGATTCAGTCCGATGAAGAGCAAGGCACTGAACTAGCGCGTGTATTAGGACATCCTGCCATCTTATATGTTGTGTTTTTCTCCCTGGTCAAAAAAATTCCTCGTCTTTATAGTTAGCTCACCCCTGCAGCATCGCGACCGTCTGTCCAGGTGGTTGTAGGCACGTGCATCGCCCAGAGTATGATGACTTGACGGCATCCTCACCTTCCTCTGGCTTATCAACAGCAATCTGTTCTGGGTTCTATACTCAATGGTGACAACTAAACACTAGGATTGCATTTGTTGCGGGACTTAATCCAACGCTGTACGGCACGAGAGCTTATGTTGGTGCTTAGATTAATATCTCCTGCTTGTGAGGATTTGATTCCGATTCCACATCCAACAACAGGCTACCCGGAAAGGCCAACACGCGGCAACCATTATCCTTTCCAAACCGTAGGATGGTAAAGGAAGAATGTATTTCAACATCTGAAGAGTCCTACTAGTGCACAGTCTTAACTAGTGCCCTCGTGACACTTGTTAACTACATTTCATTTGAAAGTCTGCTTATCATAGCATTGATTTTACGGAGCATGAGAACAATCAATCGCAAAGGAAATTTTTCGCACATCCATTAAAATTCAGCAAATTTTGGTGGAGATTTCTCGTCACTGCTTCCATTGGAGGTAGAGGTTTGACTTCCTTCTTGGGACTGTCGATCCCTCTTCACAGGCATTAGTCAATTTTAACCCCATTAGCAGGAAACGTTTTTCTCAGGTTGCCTCATCTATTTAGACCAAAGGCTGTTGTTTAGAATGTCGCGGTTCAATGAGATGATCATGGTCCTCTTCACGCTTGCCCCAATTGACCGAGTGTCCAGAAAGCTTTCCTTTCCCTTGCGAACTCCTGGTGTTAGAAGCCATGGTTGCATTGAGTAGATCACAACATTCATATATCATAACATTTTTACTTGCAATTGCCGGTGCCCAATCAACAGCCCTTTCTTCCAACAAAAACATAAGCCTCGAAACCGGCCTTCGGAACCCTAAGGACAAATCCTGAAGTAGGGAGCACAATGTCTCCACATACCCACATGGAAAACGGAGGTCGAATCAGGACGACCTGTCACATATTGCGTCATGTATGATCCACAGAGTCACCTTCACTCCCAGGGAAGGTGAGGAGAAGGCCAAGTGTGTTGCCCAGTGGAGTGTTGAGTTCGAGACGTTAAATCCAGCTGACTCCTCCTCCGGAGAAGGTGAGGGACGCTGCCCTCGGATTCCTCAAATTGTTTGAGAAGTTCCAGTTGAGCTACTAGTTCTCAACATGCACCACCATGTAAAATATAATATAAACGACGCTGCTACATAAACAAGATCCTCAACACTGGCATGTTTTAACTTATAAAAATGCAGTCAATTCCTAAATGGGTTAAGTTTATTTTGATAGCCTATCAGACATGAGATTGGTTCTGCTGTTTTAACCCACAGTTCATCAGTCGTTCATGACCGGACAAACATGCTTTCTGAAGAAAGTATTTCCCTGAACTCTATTCCTCATAAAACCCAGAAGTCGCATTATCTTAGCTTCTTTAATTCATAGCACTCAAATGAAATCCATTCAGTCTAAAACATGTGTATATGTAAAGGATATGGTACAAGAAGATCACCAGTACTGCTTGCTTCACACCATCAGCAGCAGAAAATCGTACTAGCCTAGGACGAGAAAAAGAACTTCTATAAAAGAATCGACACCCTTATTATCTTTATGAACACAACTCTTTCAAGTTACCCTTAAGCTCAGCCGATCCCCGAATTCTGGCCATTCTGCATGAATGTTGTGTAATCAGCTTGTAGGTCTCTGGCCTCTCCCAGGGAACGATACCGAAATCATCGTTATATTTCTCCATTCCTCCCACCAGGAACTGCCACACAAAAGAACCTGCTCCAGTTCCTTGTTTCTTCGCCGATTTGTATATCACATCAAAAATGGTTTTGAAGAATCTGTCTCGTTTTGAAGGATCAAAGTCCTTATTTAGAGTCGAATAACCAAACTCAGTGAACATGATTGGCTTCCTCAGTATCCTATCACCATCATCAATGTGAGAGCGCGTCCACAAAGCAACATATTTCAACTTCTCCTCAAAATCTTGATTCTTAAACCTGCCATCAAATGATGGTCAGAATGAATTCAAAATACCGACCAAAAGGATATGCCTCGATGTGGTGAATGATGTCACATCTAATAGTTGATATCAGACTTTACTGGTATCATTTGAAAAGCCAAAAATAGCCATCCTTTTCACTGATTTAGCATCAATGAACCATGGAGAATCTAAAATAAATTAAGCTAAATTTGTTCTTTTAGAGACTTGTTTTAACCAGCAGAAGAGATCTTTTTTCAGTTTCTTTTCAAAACTACCGTACCGTATTTGATAAATAAAGTGCATTGACAACGAATGCTTACCAATGGTCTGGATAGATATGCGCAGAAGCAAAATCGATAGTCGGTATCTCAGAATTCCTAATGAAATCAGATCCAAGTAGTGAAAAGTACTCCTCTCCAGGGTTCACAGTTAACTTTTTTGGACTATTGGGACCATAAAATCCTTCAAGGCCCACAGTAAGCAGATGGTTCTTGTCAATTGATTTTACAAATGTTGACATTTCCACAATCCAATCCTGTAGTTCCATGACAATCAATGCAGCAAACAACATTTTAGACAAATATATAAGAAAAGCTGAAAAGGAGAGATATTTTATAAGTACAGCATAAGAATAAACAAGAGATGTCTGATATACATATTACTAGAACTGATGTTGAATAGAGTAGCTCTTGCTTCCATTCAGTTTCTTGCCGAGGCTCATCCGATATGATATGGAAAAGTCAATTTTGCTATGTTGTAATTTTGCTTTTTTAATTTCCAAATGTCTCAATAAAGCGTTCTTAATATATGATTTACCTTCACAAGTAACTTAATGATAACTGTTAACAGCATTGCGAGTAAATAGCAAGGAAAGTTTATAGATAGGATCACTAGTAAAGTGTCCTTACATAGTAAACATGAAGCATACAGAATTATTATCCAAGAACTAAGCAGGTTCTCTGAAAGGAACTTTAACATAGACTATTTTAAGCTTGATCACAGCTTTTTTTTGGCCAAAAGCTTGATCATCCTAAGTTGAGAATGTTTACATGATTAGAAACTACCATAAGACTCAGTAGACAAGGGAGGAATTATGTTATCTGATATGTTATCCACTAATTTGATTTGTAGGCATAAAGAGGCAGTACTAAGACCTCAAGGTTTATATTCTTACCTGAAGTGTATCACCTGAAGGATCTGTCATGCAACGTGGCTCATTTATTAACTCCCATCCAAAAATGGTGGGATCGTTCCTATATTCAACTCCAGTAATGGTGTTCTTCCTTGTCAGGATAACCTGGAAAAAAGAAAATGTATGTCTATTGCTCTGTTTGGAAATAAATGAGAAGAAGAAAATTTGAGAGTGAGGATCGAAAAATGGCAAATTTTTAAAATTTTCCCTTCGTCTCCTCACAAGTTTCAAAACTCCCCTTATTCGCTACACCCACTTTCATCCCACTCTTTTCCTTCTTTTCCCAAATAGAGCCTAAAACCTGCAACGAGCACCTACTAGAGCAGTACAGTGGACAGCAGAACTGCCAGAACCATGCAATTAGACATCTCAGAATGAACCCTCTCACAACAAAAAACAAGGAAAAAAAGAAAGAAAATGAGCAGCTTCTTTTTATATTTAGTTTATCGTGAACTCATGCAAACTGAACTGCCCACTCCAACCTACCCATAGCCATCCCAAAATAAATATAAAAGTCCCCTCTCAAAAAAAGAGGAAACTAAAAGGAGTCTTTGGTTATTATGATAGAAGAAAATCGGTGATATCTTGTCCTTCTATCTCCAATCACTTCTGACATCCACAGCATGAGAATGTAAGTTTTCTTACTGTACTTAATATATTGGGTGCAAAACTCTTCCATAACAAGCACATTACAACATCTGGTTGCTCTGTATGCATGAAGATCCAGCTATGAGCTATACATACATTGTCTTTTCCTTGTATAGCTGGGTCTTCATGCATACAAAATACCTTACTGATCCTTTAAAGGAATTACGCATTCGTTGTCATTTGGATTTTATTGACGAACAACTTCAGTAGCTCCTGGAGAACTTCCAAAGGCACTATGCAAGAGTTCAATCTCCTTTGAATGAAACTAATGTGTTCCAAGTTGACTCACAGTTTGTCAGTATGAATGTTCACATTGCTACTAGATGGACATGAATTGGGCATACCTTTCAGGAGCATCAGAATAACAATAGGAATCAACAATAAAAAATGCACCAATTAACTAACAATGAGTCCTTAGATATGATAAATCACTGGCAAATCTGTTCTCTGTGTAAGTGCATTAATAAGCGAATTGAAGTGCTAGATTATACATCTAACCAGGTCCAGCAGGCAAATCTCCAACTTTCAGCTCCAAGTCTATCCAAATGTGGTTCAAGGAAAACATCATATAAATTTCTAGCTTGAGCCTTAAGCACAGGAAGTCTTTGATAGTTAGCTAGGGTAACACAGACAAGCTCCTTCTAGGAATTTCTTAATTTCAGGACAAGCCTAGAGCTTCTCAAGGCGAAAAGAAGTTGCACAAAAAGAGTAAGTACCTTGACATACTCTTTGAAGTACTGCCGAATAGAAGGATCGTAGAAGAACGAATCATTTGATGAGCTCAAACCAATGCCTTCTTCCCACGCCCACTTGACGTACTGAGTCTTGCCACCGTATGCTTCCAAATTATTAACTAAGCTAAGAAGCAACCTGATTCCATGCCGTCTTGCTTCTGCAATGACATGATCCAAAGCCTGCCACAGTGTACGATTATTAAAATGAGATCTAAAAAACTATTGTATGGAAAATTAAAGCCAAAAACTTTTCCTTTTTCATGTATTCAATTAAATAAGACCTCAACATGGGCATTGCAACTTCTTTCCAATTAAAAGAGATGCCAAAAGAAGTAGGACTTCCAATTAAGTCTGAAATCATGTTAGTCATAACTCATTCATATGGGCATCAAATGATTGAATGGAGGATGCCAAAACAACAGAGAACCTGAGTTCCACAAAAATGAGGCCACATTCTAAAACACAAAGTCTTAGAAGCAATTATTTTATGGCATCATGATGATGATAGTGCACGATATGCTCTTACCATAAGATGCATTCATTATACATCCCATCATAGTCTAGATTTCTCATTGAACGCGGCATCTCACCATCAATCACAATTTAAACATGGGCATCTCTTTCCAGGAAGATTGGAAGACAAAATGAATAGAGTTGATACTTCGCATTAATTCATGCTACTCTTCAAAGAAGTTTTCATGAAAAGTTAGATATGACCAAATATTATCCTAAGAACTAGTTGAACTCTGCAACTAAAGCAGACACACTATGTGTTGGAGATTTATTACTTGCTTCAACAAATTCTCTGTTCATCCTCAAGCGCAATAAATTGCACAACAACGACCCAAAACCTTAATAAGTTTTCTGTTTCAAGTGTGCCATAGAACAAAGCCCCTTTATACTTGAAGTGACCGGCGAACAAACACAATGAGTAATCACATTTTCGTCAATCTACTGGCAATCTGCCTCTGTATCAAGCTCAACTTTCTCACTTCTGTCACTTCATCGGTGATTAATTCTGGTTCGATTAACTGATAGCTCAAAATAGAAAAGTTCGAAACCCAACACAACATGAAATGAAAATCCTGACTTTAGATTAAATTACCCAGGAGAGACAGAATCTCAAAGCACTACACTAAAATTAGAGAGACAGAGAGAGATTTGAACCTGCCCCTTCAGACAAGCTAAATAAAGTCAACAAATAGACATGAATAAATGCTGTACTTACTCAAACATTCACAGAATGCAACAAGCAAGACCCACTACAAGAAAAGCTAGAAACTCAGAACTCATACCCTAAACACTCGCTCATCAAACCGTCCAGGTGAAATCTGGAGTGCATTGTAGTCTCCATCGTTGAAGGCCCAAGCTCGGCAAACGGTCATGCCCATCTTCGACCCGGCCTGAAACATGGCTCGGATCCTGGGTCTGCGGTAATCATCCACCGCATGATCCATCAACCAGTACGAGTTCCAACCATTCACATAAAACAACTTACCATCATCCACCATGAAGTGAGTCCCATTTCGTCTCACGAAGTCCATCTTCTGCTCCGTATAGTAGTCGCTGAAGCTCAGATCACTGAACGAAATGTAGATGAAAGCTAAGCAGGACGAGATGCCGAGAATCGGGTACATCAATCGCTGTCCCATCGACATCCTCGACGATTTGTGGTACATTGCTTCACTGGTGAAAAAAATAAGATCGCAACTTGGAGCCGAACCCAGATGATCTTTCAGCTCCACATCAAGAAATTGACCAGATAATCAAGTACCATGAAAGATCGAAGCAACCCACAAGTTGAAAAGCTCAGAGCTTCTTGGGGATTGTCGGTTCTTGAAAATGGCCAAAGAACAGAGGAAGCAGGAAATGTGGGATCTTTTGGGTGAAGTGTGTGCAGGGAGAGCAGAAGTGCAGAAGAAAGCACATGCGCACAACGAAAGCGGTCTTGTCCTGAGCTAAAAAGAGAGACCCAGGATTTATTAGTGAGAGAAGAATCACGAAAGGATCATTAGCATAGAGAGGCAGACGCCAGGGTGTGGTGGGGTGTCTGAATCAATCTATGCACTTTGGTTCATTTCAGATCCCAGCCAATTGCTTTTCTTGCGGGCTACTTCTCTCTGGTCTGAATCATTCAGGAGTTGGCTGTTTATTTTTCATTTTTATTTTTTTTTCTATGTTTTTGCTGTATTTAGTATAAAGTTTCGATTTTTTTATATTGAAATTAACAAGACCTGTCTGCTCACCCGTCAATGCCCGGCAATCTTGTGGACCGCACCAGGATCCCCTTTTCTTCCTTCAATCTATAATTGATAACAACAGATGGAAGTCAAAGAAAACTTGGCGGTGAAAACAGTCGTCGGTGGTGAGGGCAACGAGAATGGGAGAATTTCTATCCCGTCACACTTTCTTCGTTCCATCAAGTGGATAGAAAGGAAAAATTAGTTTTGAATTTATATTTTTTCCATATCAGTAATGGAATGACCCAAAAAAGTATAATACTTGGTTAATTCAACGGCCTGATACCCAAGAAAATTTTCAACTTTAGCTTTCGTTTCAATTTTATTTTTTGTCTCATAAAAAACCTCAAACTCTAGGTCTAGTTTCAATTTTATCATAAACTTTTTCTGTTCCATAAAAAATATCAATTTTAGGTCTAATCCCAATTCTATATTAAATTGGGACAAAAGCTAAAGTTAATTCAACACAGATTCTCTAATTATTTTCTTTTTACTATTTATATTGGGGGAGTGAAAAGAATATGCTAAAACAACAATCATCACAAGTGGGGACATGATTACAAGATAAAGTACGGATATTAATGATTTATTTGTTTCGTAAAAAGCGAATGATTTAAAAAATATCTTTTAAAAAATGATTATTTGTATTGTTAGGAATAATTAATCGATGACAATTTTTTTAAATTATCAACAGTAATTTATGTTTAAATATTCTCATTTTTGTGAGCAATACAAGCGACCATTTTTATAAAAATATTTTTCAAATTATTCATTTTTTGCAAAACAAATAAAGCCCAATAGGTTTCGAGTATCTAGTTTCCACTTTCTATTTCGCAATTGCTTTACTTGATCTTCTTTCTTTTATGGGAAAAAGGCAAGCCGATGGCCAAATCTAGCCCAAAGTTAGACGACCCCAAAAATCATCGATGGTGGGGGTCACACGCCCCCAAGAGTCGCCCGCGACCCTAAGTCTGGTCTGGCCCAAATCGGGATCCTTGGCTAGATCTATCTCTAACTAAGTTGCACAACGAGCGGCGAGCGGCAAGCGCTCGGTGGCTCTTGCCGGTGCACAAAAAGAAAATTCAGCAATGTAATAAGCTTATGTATAACACAAACATCTCAATAGTAAAACTATGTCCTTATTTAATAACTCTACTATTAATCACATTCGAGTGTTTCGAATTCCACTTTTCATAATCCGATTTGCCTTCTCTCCATTTTGCAGGAGGCAGGCAAAACAATTTTAGATTTTTATTTTCTAAATTGTAGTGGGTATATAGCAGTCTACTCCAATTGTCATAAAAAAAAATAATTTAAATCTCCTGAAAATTAATTGTTTTCTGGGCAGGTAGAACCGGTCTGGTGAAACATCTATCCCTCCTCTCTCACCTCGATATCAGATTCAGTGTGCAACCGCAAAGTGAGTCCCTCATCACAAGAACGACGACTCGGGAATCGAACGACTCACTCAGTTATGGACTCGGAAGCCAACCTTTTGGATTTTATTATTCTATAAATCTATAATTTAATTATCATTTGATTTTTATTTTTGCAAAGCACAAGATAAATTTGGTGACCGAATCCATGAAGATTGCACATGCTACATCGATTAAAATAATGGGAAAGTTGACGTGTTCTGGTGGTTAGATCATGGTACTGCTTTCTTGTATCTTGCCCCAACCATTTTGGTCATTTGATTTCCAGCAGAGCCTGATAAACAATTATTCAACTAGAATTCTCTAACATGGACGCTTAACTAGTTAGTACCTTTTTTTTTTCTTGGGGAAATATATGTTTTATGACAAAAATGTACGATTTTTTTTTTATTTCTCTTGGAAAAAAAATGGGGTGGGGAGGGCGAAGATTGCCTAGCAAAAAGAAAAGCATCAGTGTCCTTTAAAAAAAAAAGAAAAAGAAAAGAATGTCGAGAATAAGGAGTAAAGTATATCGGAAGTGTCAAAATCTATGTACGGCGCTCACTTTAGTGCCAAAACTTTTTTTAAAAATGATCACTTAAGTGCCAAGACTGGTTTTCAAATTACTTAAGTGCCAAAATATTTGTTTTTGGATCATTCAAGTGTCAAAATCGGAGAAAAACGATAACTTAAGTGCAAAAAATTTCTTCGATTTTAGCACTTAAGTGATCTAAACTAAAAATTTTTAGCACTTAAGCTATCCGAAAAAAGTTTTGACATTTAAGTGATCATTTAAAAAAAAATTAGCACTTAAGTGAGTCGAAAAAAGTTTTGGCACTAAAGTGAGCGTCGTACACAAGTTCTGGCACTTCTTATGTACTTTACTCCAAGAATTAGGTATCTACTACAGGATATGTTATAGAGAAGAATGAGCAAGCAATCACCGTGAGTGCCTGTGATGGCGAGGGGGTTCGACAGTGGCTACAACGTCGAGGGGGTCGATGATAGCAACGGCTGCAGCGAGGTGAGAGGGCCGATGGCGGGGAATAATTTGGTCTTTTTCAGAGTTGAGTTCCGTCTAGAGGTAGTAAATTGATAATTCGAAAAAGAAATAATGCCACTAACATCCTAAATCGAATCAGATTATTACATCCGTGTCATATATATATAATTTTATTTTTTGTAATATTTCCGCAAACATAAATGCCTACAAAATCTAAATGCTATAGAACGAGCCACTACAAGAAAAGGACAGCTCGGCAGTGTCGGCACTCCAGCTAGCGTTGAAGCACGAAACACGGGCCGGGGATTATTTTAAAAGGGCGTAGTTGTCGGCTGTGATTCGGGATGATTGATAGTTTACATGAAATTCAACATTCCCACGTCTCTCTAGCAATTGCTGAAAATGTGGGACCCGCATCGACGAAAGAAGTTCCGTCTTCAAGACCCATTAAAAAAAAGTTTGAAATAAACCACCTCACTAGTTTTTCAAAATCCGCAATTAGGACTATACTATCTGTAATCTTATCGCAGTAGGTTTATCTTCACCTGTTACATTCTTAATTCATCATTAGATCTTTTTTTTTTTTTCTGGTCAACATCATTAGATCTTTGAAAAGCTATACAAATCATATACAACATTAGAACAACTCATGGCACTTTCAATGGGTGTATGGACACAAGAGCAGATCATAGAACCGGTAATGAAGACCCATTTTAGTCACTAGCAATGAAGGGCATGGGTGATTGGTTCCAGATCTGGGGTAAGGGCGGCAGCCCTCGCCACTACTGCCCCCGTCGCTAGTTGGCCAAAATTGACATGTCATCGCTGGCTGGCCAAAATTGGCCAAATATGCTGAATTGACACAATTGTAAACGACTAAAGACTCAATTGGAAAAAAAAAAAAGGCTTGGGACTGAATTGCTACAATTACAATAAATTCATGACTATTTTGATAATTTTCCCTCAAAATGTACGAATAAGAGTGCACTTATATTTCAAAATGCCTTCTCTCATTCGAAATTGATCAACACTAGCTATCATGCATGTCGATCACCTGAGGATTGGGATAAAGCAAAAAAATTTGCTTGATCATTAAAGCTTTTTTTTTTATATCTCCACTTTGTTTCCTAGAAGCAAACATCCCATAACAAGTCCAAAAAGTCATATACCTATCGTACTATGGTCAATTCATTTTTAAACAATTCTATTTTGTTAATTTAGTTGTAATCCTTTTAACGATTTACCAACGTAATCCTTTCGGTCGATTTTACCAAGAAATTGCTGACAAAAAGACAGTCTAGTCAATGTCGATCATCCTACGTGGTATGGCTGACGCTGATGTAAACGATTTTTGCATATTCTGTTAAATTTTCTAAAGTTTTATTTATTTTTCCTTTCAATTTTTTCTTTCCTTTTTTTTTTTTCCCTATTTCCCTTTGCCTGTCACCGAGCCTTGGCGATGGTCCGACAACATGCCACAAACGAGGGCCGTGATGCCCTTGTCAGCAGTAGATGAGGGCTCGGCCCTCGCAGTCCTCCTCCCCTATGGCCAGTCGTCGGCCATAGGCAAAAAGAAACATTATTTCAAGCAATATAAGCATCATTTTTAGGACAATGCTTTTCAAATTATCTATTTTTTGCGAAATAAATAGAACTTTAGTGTTGCTCGAATAAGATGCAAATCATCCTATAGTACGTTGTTCCTTTTCTTTTTAACTGTTAGAATCAGCTCAAATTTTAGACCCAAGGAAAAGCCTCCACAAATATTACCTCAAGTTTTAAAGGCAAGAAGTTATTCATAAGAAAAACCGATTCTTCAGACAGATTTGCCTTATTTTTCCCTCAAAACATAAGAGTACACATGATCTAATTTATTATAGGACCGTCCATATTCTTTTCAAGGAAATTCAATTTTTAATTTCCACATATAAAACAGATACCAATTTCATTAACTGAAAAAATTTCATTGAATTTAATTTTACAAAATTTCATGTGAAACAAACGCTAATTTATCCATGTTGGCGATTGTGCATCATCTGGGTGAATTTAAGAGTTTAATCAATGGCGAGAGCAACTCCATACAAGATCGGTTGGGGTTGAGTCCCTGATCTACTAAGGGTGGGTAACATGCTAACCAAAATTTCAAATGAATGAGCAAATGAATTACTACAAAATGAAGCTGTAGATAAGGAATGAAGGCACATTTGGATCAGCCTATTAGGAAGAATACTTAATTACGTATGAAACAAACAGTGTTGTTACAAGAACACTGACATTGAGTGCAAATTATCTGTCTGGCTAATACATTTTATTACATCTAAAGTCAACACCATGTAAAAGAGAGTTCTAGCTTCTACCCTGCAATCTTGGCAAGCACATGGCTACGAAGATGTGCTACAATCCCTCCAAACACATCTCAGTCCATTGCCAACCATAGACCTGAACAAGAAACTGTCATCTTAAAGCTCTGGCATCCCCTTTCCTGTTTTGGCATCGTAAGTCCTCTCCAACACATGTTCCATCGGAGTATCTTTTAGCCCAGCTGAAAAAAGAAGTATATATTACTGACTTGGCTGAGGAAGAAGCATCAAGAACAACAAGTTCAATAGCAAGTCATTGACAAAATAAAGGATCCTATGACAATTGCATTTTTACTAGATTATTGACTTCATATCCTAACTAGATTATTCACTTCATATCCAAGTCTCTCACTGACTGATGCATGTGGTCCAGGATCACTCACACACACTTCCATCCACAAGAACAGACAAATATGCAAGTGTATAGTACATGCATTTCCAAAAAATAGACATTAATATAAATAGCATCTTAGTTAGCACTAGGTAGCTACCAACAGTAGGTCTTGGTGTAGTCCGTATCTTCAAAATCTCTGGACGAGGAATTATGTTACCAGATGCACCTTGACCTCTCGACACTCTCACTTTTGTGCCATCTTCTAGATATTTAATTCCAACCTTGCATGGACTCCTGTAAAAGTAAACAACAATAAAGAGCATATTCAATAAATAAAGACAAAATACAAGAAATTAATGCTGACCCATAAAAAAAACCCAGAAAATATATATACCCTGTGACTGAGTCAACAATTTGAACATTTGAGACATGGGGAGGGGCTTCCACGGTGAATATCCCACCTTCATGACCTTGGCCTTGCTTAATATGTTTTTTGACCTACTCGGGATTTGGTAATTTTTGGTCAAATAAAGAATGGATATAGATACAATAGTGCAGCTATTGTTACAAGGTTTGGTTTTACAAGATAAACACTACATGTTATGTGGACCTGCATGACTCGTAGAACCAGTACTTGTTATGCACCCCGTGACCCTAACATTTATGATGGTAAAGCCATACGGACTATCATGCTGAACCACAGTGACATTCCATATCACAGATTTGGCTTCCAATGCCTTTCATGTTTCCTTCAAACACAACCATAAATCATCTATAGGTATTCATATTCTTCTTAAATATAAGAAGATAACTTGGATAAGCATGGGAAGATGATATATCCACAAAGACCCATGTAGGAACCAAACTTCTATTAGAACTGTAGCTTTTGCAATAAGTAACATATTCTTACTAAATGCCGGGAGACACTGATCAAAGGTAACAACGCAGTGCCTAATTGCAGCTCGCCACAATAGAAGAAACAAAATTTATCCCATATCCATTGTCCACGGATAAATTCAAAACATAAGAGTTGGGGAGAAGATGGCACATAGCTCTCACCAAGTTCTTTCCCTCAACAATCGCACGATTTTGAGAGCGGATGACACGCTTAATGACACCCTTCTCACCCTTATCCTTCCCCCTAATAATCATTACCTGCAAACAATCAGGAGAAGGGAAAAATGAGTAATGCCCACTCAAAATTTTAACGGAAGAGTCAAACTTTAACTCTTCTATTGAAGCACACATTATCTCCTCTGAGGATTTTCCAGTTGTGGATGAGCTTCTGAGCTGATTTCCAAACCATTAAGAATGACAGGAAGTTCACAAGACAATTAAACTGCCAACAAGTTAGTTTCCCTGCCAAACAGCATTGAGTAAAGTCATGGCGAGAAATAATAGGTAAGTAACATTGCGTTTCCAACGAGGATCCACTCAAAGAATCAATCATGTACTCCAAAAAAAGTTGCAAAAGACTAGAAGATTGAGGAGACTCAGATGTACTATGTCTTGCACTCACTGCTCTACTATTTGACTTACAATTCTGGTAGGTCAAGCATTGCATCGTCTCATGAAACAGTGAATCATTACCACCAATCCAAAAAGGGTCTACTAAACCTGCTCAGATGTTGTCGTCTTTACGCACTCTCCTCACGTCAAAGCCTAAATTAACATCATATCCTAGATATCTTCCCAGAATGTGCAAAAACAATGAGGCATTCATCATAGCACCAACAAACAAATATACAATGAAGAATTTAACTTAAAACCCACACAAGTTACCAAGTAAAAGAAAAGGAGTCCCGCTCATCAGGAAAAAATGCAGCCTTCAATACAGATACCCATCAATCGGTTGTCATTAGTATCTTAGTTCACTACGGCAATGGAGCTATCGGACCGGACGATGAGATGGGGATGTGTCTCCACAAACATTCAATGGCTAGATTTCCACAATCTACAAATCATCACATTAGGGGCAAACTGTTCTTACACGCTCGAAATATATCTGATTGATGTCACGAAAATCGCTAAAGCTACACTCACACGATAGAGAGAGTAACCTCGTAGTGGTGAAGACCATGAAGCTGCAGGCAATGCAGAGAGTGAGGGATCGACAACCAGTGGAAAGCGCGATGAGCGACGAAGGGGAAGAAAATGAAGGAACAGTGGATCGAGAGTTGAAGTCTAGGGCTTACCAGTAAGTGCAGAAGTAGAACAGTGCTAAGTGGGTTTGTGCATGTAAATTGGGTCAGGGTCGGGTTCAGTTTCGGATGACCAGTTTCATTTTTTGTTTTGTTCTTTTACTGAAAAGCGATGACAGATAATTTCCTTTTCTTACAATTATAATTAATTTTTTGTTTCACCAGATTTTTGAAGCAAATGTGAAGTTTAAAGTCTGAGGTCACTATATTCCTCTACTTAAAAGAAATTTCCAACACTTTGATCGTGCTTATCGGGGAGAGAATTTCAATAGCAGAATCATCAAGAGATGAATGACATAGATTCACGGCCAATCCATAGAAATTACAATCCAGCAAGATAAAAGTTCAATCATGGCACAGTTTCGATGGAAATATAGATCAATGATCACATACTAGCAAAATCGATCAAACCGATTGACTAAGATCGAGAAAATCTCATGCATAGGAGCATTCAGCCAGCAAGTGTAGATCAGATGCCAGCTAACTTTGATTTCTATCAGGGCATGATTTGAAGAGAAGGTTGATTACAAATCACACATAATCAGAATCAGTCAACATACAATCAAGATCCATCGTCATACAAGCCTATAGAGGAATTCAGCAATAATAGAAGAATTAACAAGCATATTGACGTGGTTGAGGTAAATAGACAAACACGTTGGAGGGAGGAACTCGGTTGAGAAATTAAGTGCAAAGATATTGCACAAATTCTTAGCCAAATCATCACAAAAGTATTGCAGCTAAGTTAGAATCATCAATACAGCCACGGTCACGAACGATTTTCACATCAGTGGTAACAAGAATTCTCAGTCTCTGCTTCATACATATAGAAAGAGAAAACAGAGCATTGACGATACATTGAAGAAGAGCGGCAACGGACCACGAATAACGATCGGCTCGGAGCGGGAGGTCGTCGGATACAATAACTTTGTGTACTGGAACCAACCAAGTAACAGGAAACAGAGCCTCTTCAGTGGCGGCTCGGAATCGATGGGCGACGGATGGTGAAAGACCAGAATCAAACTCTCGTACCTCTCTCTGCTTTCTTCGTATCTGCTCTCCTCTGAAGCTCTCTATTATGTGTGTATGAATCTATCGTCGCCGATGATGGAGGATCGGCGGTGGCTACCGCTGGACTGGAGGTGACGGAGAGAGAGAAAATATCAGAGGAACCGCAGATGATGGGAGAGAAATTGCTGAGATCTCCGGGCGCGTCTTTTGTGAGAGCATCATCCCAGTGTGTCCAATCCTAAACCCTCGTCCGCGAGAGACAAAGGCCCGTTTGGTACGGCATTTAGAATTGGCTTTGGAGCCGTAAAGTTACTTGGACAAATGCAATCACCATTGACAACTTTTTTTTGAACACTTTTGAAAAATGCAATTGCATCTTGAAAGTTTCTTAAGGTTCCTTAGCCCAACATAGGTCCAGAGGTACTTTAGAAAGCTGCATTTTCGAAATGAAAGTTGCACTGTTCATCTTCATCTCGGCGTTGCTGGACGAAGGCCGGTGACCACCGCCTGAGGTTCACCGAAGGCCGGCAATCACCACCTAATGGTTGTCGGCCTCTGGCGACTGTTTGCCTTGATCGTGCAAACCCATGCGCGACCTCAGGCGAGGTCACTTGGGTCGCGCAAACCTAGGCACGACCTCAAGAGACTGTTGCTTGGGGGTCGAAACCAAGGTGACAGTTACTTAGGTCGCGCGACCTCAGTTCACTAGGGCAATGAAGTAATCGGATTGGACAATGTGACGCGGAATGTGTCTCTTCAAACATTCAATTGCTAGGTTTCCACAGTCTACAAATCATCACAATAGGGGCAAACTGTTCTTACAAGCTCGAAATATATCCAATTGATGTCACGAAATTTTGAATCCCTAACAAGATGTATAGACTCAAGGAAGAGGAAAACCGTTGAAGCTTCACTCGCACGAGAGAGAGAGAGAGGGAGAGAGAGAGAGAGAGAGAGAGAAACCTTGTAGTGGTGAAGACCACGAAGCCACAGGCAACGCAGAGAGTGAGGGATCGACAACCAGTGGAGAGCGCCATGAAGGGCAAGAAGACGAAGGAATAGGGAATCGAGAGTTGAAGTCTAGGGCTTTTGAATCAATAAGTGTAGAAGTAGAATAGTGCTAAGTGGTGTTGTGCATGTAAATTGGGTCAGGGTCGGGTTTGGTTTCAGATGATCAGTTCATTTTTGTTGTTTCTTTTACTGAAAATCGAGGAGAGATAATTTTCTTTTCTTACAATTATAATTATTATTTTTTGTTTCACCATATGCACCTTGACCTCTCGACACTCTCACTTTTGTGCCATCTTCGAGATATTTAATTCCAACCTTACATGGACTCTTGTAAAAGTAAATAGTAATAAAGAGTATATTCAATAAATGAAAACAAAATACCAGAAAACAGTGCTGACCCATCCAAAAAACCCAGAAAGTATATATACCCTGAACAACTTGAACATTTGAGACATGAAGAGGGGCTTCCATGGTGAATGTCCCACCTTTATGACCTTGGCCTTGCTTAATATGTTTTTTGACTTGCTCGAGATTTGGTGATTTTTGATAAAATAAAGAATGGATATAGATATAATAGTGTAGCTATTGATACGAGGTTTGGTTTTACAAGATAAACATGCACCAGTACTTGTTATGCACCCCGTGATGCTAACAGATATGATGGTAAAGCCATATGGACTGTCATGTTGAACCACAGTGACATTTCATATCAGATACTTGGCTTCTAATGCCATTCATGTTTTCTTCAAATCACAACCATAAAGCATCTGTAGGTATTCATATTCTTCTCAAATATAAGAAGATAACTTGGATAAGCATAGGAAGATGATATATCCACTAAGACCCACTTCTATTAGAACTGTTGCTTTTGCAATCAATAACATATTCTTATTAAATGCCGGGATACACTGATCAAAGGTAGCAACATAGTGCCTAATTGCTGCTCGCCACAATAGAAGAAGCTAAAGTTATCCCATATCCATTGTCCACAAATAAGTTCGAAAGATAAGAGTTGGGGAGAAGATGGCACATATGAAAAAGGCAAAGCAAGGTCCAATAGCTCTCACCAAGTTCTTTCCCTCAAAAATCACACGATTTTGAGAGTTGAAATCTAGGGAGACACTGTTCTTACATGCTCGAAATATATTCAATTGATGTCACGAAATTCAGAATTCCTAACCAGATGTATAGACTCAAGGAAGAGGAAAATCGCTGAAGCTACACTCGCAAGAAAGAGAGAGAGAGAGAGTAACCTTGTAGTGGTGAAGACCATGAAGCCGCAGGCAACATAGAGAGTGAGGGATTGACGACCAGTGTAGAGCGCGATGAGCGATGAAGGGGAAGAAGATGAAGGAATAGGGAATCGAGAGTTGAAATCTAGGGCTTTTGAACCAATAAATGCATAAGTAGAACAATGCTAGGTGGTGTTGTGCATGTAAATTGGGTCAAGGTCGAGTTTGGTTTCGGATGACTAGTTTCATTTTTTTTTTTTGTTCTTTTACTGAAAAGGGAGGACATATAATTTCCTTTTCTTACAATTATAATTAGTGTTTTTTGCTTCACCAGATGCACCTAGACCTCTCAATACTCTCACTTTTGTGCCATCTTCTAGATATTTAATTTCAACCTTACATGGACTCCTGTAAAAGTAAATAGCAATAAAGAGTATATTCAATAAATAAAGATAAAATACCATAAAACAGTGCTGACCCATCCATATAACCCATTTGAGACATGTTAAAAAAGTTTTTAAATTGGGAAATGTAGAATCACACATAATCTTTTCATAATTTTCTGATTTTTTTTTTTCGTTTCATGGGAACATCATAAGTATATGATAAGTTGTTTTTTTCTTTTGATGTTAATGGTTTTTTATTTGGTAGTCATTTTGCATGTTTCGACCCATGGTGTTACAATCGATATCAAAACACTGAGGGTTCAATCCATGTGATCCGGATCAAATCGCTATACTCCTCGACAGCTTAGACACAAATTCCAACAGAAGCAACTGCGAAATGGAAATTACCTCGGATAGGTTTGGCCCATGAATTGGAAAGCCCTCCTAGTTATTGGGTTTACTTGTTCAAATACTAGGAGCTAAAATTTCTTTATGCCAAACATTATTGTCCAAAAATTAATTCTGCTAAATCAAGTCAATTACGTAGTAATGAGATTTCATGTTATTTCATGTTGGTCTCATGAAAGAAAAATTACAAAACATATCAAAATTACGACACTATGGTTGACTATATTCATCGTAATAATTGCCAAATAAATATGTCCGAGATTGTGTACACTTAGAGGTTATCGTAACGAAATAATATGTACGGAGAAGAAATTTAATGGAGACTCTGGAATTGAATTCTCTCCTCTATCAAACCCTAGGCACTTAACCCTTCTTGAGAAGTGCAACATACCCTAAAACGGCACAGACCACGGCCACGACTCTTCCTTCCTTGAACGAGTTTTTGCAGATACACCAGAAGATCTCTTTGCTCGCCTTCCTGCCTTCAACGAGCAGAGTCCTTTGGGACTTCCCCGAAAAGGCCAAGCCTACCACAACGGTTATCCAAGCGACCGCAATCGCCGGCACGGCCACGGTGAGAGCGGCCATGGTCGATAGCCCCCAGAAAGCCGCCCCGAGAAGGACCGACGCTTTGAGCGCGGTCCACCAAGACGATGATTGCTGGCATCTATACAAAGAGAAGATGAGATTCTCCAAGTTCCATACACAGCACAGGAGAACGACATTCACTATCAGGGAGAGAAGCACCCACGTCCTCCTTCGGCTCATAACCCTCAGAAGGACCGTGCACGACGGCCACGGCAACCGTTTCGGAGACGAAGATTCTTGTAATTCTTCAACCATGTGCTTTGCCTGGAACGAGCTGCTTACGTGCTAGCTATTTCCATTGATCTGTTCTGCTGCAGCTCTTCGGGTCTCGTAGGGACACGATGAAGGATTGATACAGAAGTGCAGAGGGGATGAGATTGGATGCGAAGGTGAACTGACAAATGTGTGGAGCGAAATGAAGGGACCGATTCCAAGTGGTCAATAAGAAGGGCAAGGGTCTTCACGTGGTGCGATGCTGGTGCGGGTCAAAGGTTCTTTTATTACTAAGAATAGTAATGCAGTACGACCCGGCTCGGAAGCCGCTCGACGGTGTTTGGTCATTGGTTGCTTTCTGTGGGGCCGCCTTGGAAAGTCTGAGGGCCATCGCGTTTGACTTTGGAGACAGAACAATTCTCCTTCGAGAATGGCAGCAGCTTTGCACGGGATTATCACATGTTAAAGCTTGACTAGAACGCATAACCAGTTCGTGTGGTCCATCTTCTTCTAGATTGACGCAGCACAGACGGTACGCACTACGGCTTTAGAAATCAAGGACCACCCTCGAGAGTCACGGGATTTGTGCAGTTCTGTGATTGCTCGGTGTTAGTCGGGATGGGAGAACTGCCATGCTCGATGAGGACTAATCGATTATTAATTAGCGCCGAGCATACTAATGATGCAAAAGATGAAACGACTTCTTAAAATGCGCAAGGACACGTGTATCCACAATTTATCTATATGATAGTAACGATTTGTTTCCTTTCTTTTTTGTCTAGTGGTTAGGTGGTACTCGAATCAGGTTTTATGCACTTCAATGGATTCACATCCCCATGTCATTCTAAAGGCGTACTCCCCGTAGCACCTTGGTACATTCAAGATTGTACTCTTAAAGTGCTTCCAATAACGTCTGAACTCATGATTGTAAGACATAGAGAGAGGACCAAAACATTATTATTACCTAGGCAAACACCAAATACCTAACATGTTTCGCCATGAGTTACATTCAATTGAGAAGGAAGCTCAATGCCAAAAGCAGCCACAAACGTCGAAAGTTTCAGCTTCGAGCTTCGAGCTTCGAGCTTAGAGCTTAGAGCAACAATCTCTGTAATAGTAAAATTGAACTAATAGCTCTATCTTTTCTATTTTTTTTTTCAGGTGATCGAGTCCTCACATATTATGTAGCATAGATTATTAACAATAAAGAAAGAAAAACTTGGGTGCAGTTAAAAGTGGTGGCACCCATATGAATAATGAAACTAAACCCGTCAATGATTAGCCCATTTGGTTTATCATTTGCAAGGGACTTTGGGGCCAAAGCCCTTTGATCAAATGCAAATGACGTTTGACAAATTATTTTTTTTACGGATTTAGGAAATGCAATTGCATTTCTAAAGGCCTCAAAGCCTTTGGCCCAAGGGAGGTTCGGAGATACTTTGGAAAGTTGTATTTTCAAAATGCAAATAGACTTTTTTTTCTTCCAATTTTACCCTCGCTATACTTTCATAATTATAGAAATGTCTTTGAAAACCCTAATCTTTTCGGCGAAACCCTCAACCAGTGGCAGGCCTGGGTCTCACGACCGCAGGTGAGGCTGGTGGCAGCTCGTCGGCCACTCGTCAGTGGTTCCCCGGTTGCCTGTCGGTGGCTGAGGGCTTTGTTTTTTGAGTTTCTTTAAAAAAGAAAAAAAGAAAAAGGGCTTTGCAAAGTGTGATTTTTCCAAGCACCATTTTAACCAAAATTGTATCCCAATGTGTTTTTTACATACACTTTACCAAACACTATTTGTATTTCAGAAATTTCCTTTAGCTCAAGGGTTTTTGCATTTTTCCAAAGACATTCCTCCAAAGGCGAACTGAACGCACCCTAAATTGAATTTTTGTGGATGTATATAGTTATATATATCCCGACCCGTCTGTTATGGTAGTTGGTCATGTGGCATGACCTGTTTATTCGAGGTTATCCTTAACCTACGAATTCCACCCGTCGGGATTGCACCATTAATCGTGGCATGCCAAGGCCCGTTAAGGGTCGTGCGGGGCTGCCTAAATGACTATTGGGGTCACTGGATGGTAACCACTAACCACCATTTTGTATAGTAGCGAAACGACTATGTATGCAGCTGAAATACGACCTAGGTTTTTCGATATATGTAGCTCGAGAATACGACCTATGTTGCCCCACGATTACATTCATTGTCCAGCGAGGTAGGTTCTTTCGAAATCGCAGGGCGTAAAAATATAGAATTTTTGAAATTGGAGGACGTAAAGTTTTGGCGCAAATGGATCAAAGACTTGCCAAAAGAAAATAAAATTGGGGGGGAGAATTACAAGCTTAGTAATTGAGTTAGAGACTGCACATGGATTTCAGAAGAAGATGGGCTAGCGTAATGGGCTGAAACTACGTGGCTTTTTTTTATATGTAGTCTGTTCTTTTCCTGAGCAGTTTGTGTATTAAGGCAGCATTAAAAGTGCGTTAAGAAAGCCCATTGGGGATATCGGTATCCGCCACATGTCGAACGTGGATTGGTCCTTCAGCGCATTAAGTCAGATTTTCTTTTGTTTAACGTAAAAAGCTGCATAAGGGATTAGGATGTTTGGTAATGATCCAATGAAGTTGGGCCATGGCACAAATGGTTTTTTTTTTTTTTTTCTAATATATCAATCACTTGGTGTGATCAAACATTGATATTGCTAAAAAATCCTTGAAACGTATTGAAAACTAGTAACCAGTTCTCTATTCTTATGAATGAGAATCAAAATAGATGAATCCTTATACTCTATATATTAAGCATTTAAAACAAGTGGTCACTCACAAAACAAAGCTAGGGAAAATTAACCAAAATATTATAAACATATTGTACGTCGGCCAATTCTCTATTCTTATGAATGAGAATCAAAATAGATGAATCCTTATACTCTATATATTAAGCATTTAAAACAAGCGGTCACTTACAAAACAAAGCTAGGGAAAATTAACCAAAATATTATAAACATATTGTACGTCGGCCAATTCAGTTATAAACCTTTTGACAATTTGCCAATATAGTCATTTCGGCCAATTTTAACCAGAAATCACTAACATAAATGCTAGCCATCTTATGTGGCATAGCCAATGTTGACATTAACTATTTTTGCATTTTAAACAATAATTAGTGAGTTTTTTTTTCCTTTTTCTTTTTTCATGCATTGGATTTTCGGCCGAGCTCCAGTGACCTCGGTGACCAGAAATCCAAAGGAAAAAACATAAAGAAAAGAAAAGCGAAAAAATAAGAAAAATTTTGAAAAATTTAAAAGAAATGGAAAATAGGTGTTCAAGTCAGCATCTCGTGTTGCATAGGATGATCAACACTGATTGGATCTCCACGTCAGTGATTTTCTGCTAAAATTAGCTAGAATGATTACATTAGCATTCGTTAAAAGATTTAGGACT
>BCNH02000011.1:5375930-5389210 GCA_001662345.2 Metrosideros polymorpha var. glaberrima
AGGTTCAGGACTCAATTGGCAAAAAAAAAGTTTATGATTGAATTGGCATAATTGTAATAGGTTTATGACTTTTTTGGTTATTTTTTATATATAAAATAATATAGTATCTCTAATTGGTACAATATTTCTTTATTGCCCTATCCCTAGCAGTACCCTTTAAGTATTTTAATCCACATGATCTCGAGATCTCGACGAGAACCCAAATATAGCATTTTAAGGACTTGCTAAGCTCCAATATATAAAATATTATGGAGATCGAGAATATCAATGGTGTTTAAAAAGAGTCAAGGAAGGAGGCTATAATTGACCACAAAAAAGCATATAGAAATCTCGGATGAGAACACCCTAACCACCAAATTGGTCATACCCCAATATTTAGGGTTCGTTGGTGGTCGTATATTGGGTGCGCAGCAATATATATTTTACCTAGTCAAAGTTAAGGAATTTATAAGTTAAGTTCTTACATTAGGGACTATAATGTTCTTTGACAAATGATGGCTCAAGCAAGAGATGACGACTCTTCTCTTGTTAGATTGTGGGTGGGCAAGAGCGCAATGTGTCCCATGCATTGTGTTGTCGATAGGGAATATAAAAAGGTGAAATGTCACAGAAGTGCACTAATCGTACTTACATGTCCTATTACTTTTCTAGAAGAAGAACGCATGGGAATGGCATCAAATCAATGCGATGAAAAATTTAGCTTCTTAGAAAAACATTCAACTTGTTAAGTCGTGCGACTTTTATCTTGAATCTTGATCTCGACTCGTTTGATTTATACGGCTTTCGATTTTTTTTCCATGGCTTATCTTTTTGTTCAAGCCTTAATGTGTAGAAGATGTCTCCGTCGATGCACCTGTCCGTTGCCGGCTTTACTAATCACTAATTCCGTTCGGTTCAGTTCAGACCCTGATGTGTTTTTGCATTTTGGAGAAAGTACTTAATGCAATTCTAGAGTCGATATCATGTTTAGCCTCCTTAATCTCAAAGTATCGACGAAAGGGTGCCTCAGCAAGCTATTTCCTTTTAAGGTCCAACCTTTCAAGGGTCAAATCGTTTTTGGTAGAGAAAGTCCCATTATTTTTGTATCGCGCCTTGACGAGTTGTTGAGAGGTAATTTGTATAACTTGATCTGACGTGCTCAAGCCCGTATGTATCGCTTATGCTACATGTATAAGACATACTGATGTGATAACACATATCTAGTCATGTGGTGCCTTTAATTAAATGCATATTAGTAAATGAAAAAAGAAGAAGAAAAACACTACACGGGGATCGGATACTAAACATTATGGGGAAAATTACCAAAAAGGTTTTAAACCTATTGTAATTGTGCCAATTCAATCATAAGCCTGGCCAGCTAGCGATCGATATTTAAATATTTTTTTGAATTTTTTTTCCTCCCTCCCCTCCCCTTCTTCTTCCTCAAGTAGGTTGTCAATCTCGCCAAGCCATGGCAAGGCTCACCCAGCCATTGCCAATGGCAGTAGGGGTGAGCCTCGCCTGAATAGCAAGGTCGCTGCTCCAGCGATCGGCTTGAGGAAGAAGAAGGAGAGGGGAGGGAGGAAAAAATGAAAAGAGAAAAAGGGAAAAACTTAAAAAATTAAAAAAAAATTAAAATATTTTGTTGCTGGTCAGTCAGCATCCACGTCAACGCCAGCTGGCCAAATTTTTTTGGATGGACCGAATTTAAAAAATTGCAAAGGGTTTAGGATTGAACTGGCAAAAGAAAAAGTTTATAACTGAATTTGCACAATTGTGATAGGTTTAAGACTTTTTTGATAATTTTTCCAAACATCATGTCATGTAATGTTAGTAAATAAGTAATATAGATATCAGCTTTATAAAACGTTTCTGGATCTTAAGGTATCAAATACTTAAAAATATGGTAAATGTACTTGTATATATACGTTTTTGTTAAACAAAAAGAAAAAAAATATTGCTCACAACACCTAATCCATAGTTAAACTATATTGTTTACACAAAAAAAAAAAACCAACTCTTTTGAATAGAAAAATAGTGGGTTTAGTCGGTTAATTGAGTTTGCTTGATGTGATCGGCATGGATATCGATAACTATATGATGTGGTTATTGACAATTACAAAGCCATCTATCAATGACCATAATGCGTAACTCTCGTCTCTCGACAAACATGCAATAGGGATATCGAGGAGCGACGAAGTATATACAGTTGAGGAAGACAAGCCGTCGGAAGTGGTGCAAGCCATTTAATGATTGACAATTGTATGGCATGACTATCAATATTTACAAAGAAGAATCATCGACGGCTATGTGGAATCAACATCGGCAAGTAGCTAAGAGTTAGTTGTTCAACAAGTTCATCGACTGAGCAAGCAAAGGCATCAACAAAGTTCATCGATTGAGTATTGGAAACAAGGGGAGGACACAAGGACAAAAATATCGACCGAAAGTAATAATACCAAGTGACAGTTGAGTAAGTCAATGGCTTTGGAAGTTGTAACCGTCTATGGATGAGATCGGCTTGCATATAGGGGGCTGGAAACTCGACAGTGCAATTGTAAGTGTACTTAGAGTAACAATTACTAGTGAACGGTTGTAATTCATGGGGTAATATATTTGGCAGCATGTAATCGTGGAGGAATAATCAACAACACATATTCCCAATGTACTTTTATCAATTTGTTGATATTATTGTCTTTTAAGTTTCCATCATTTACAGTCTTTTACCTTTAAATTTGGTATTCATCCTCGTCATAACGCCAATTGAGTTTCTATTCGAAATCACCACTAAACCCATTTAGTAATAAACCAAAAATCCACTTTTGATGAAAGATTTTTCACTATTTGGTTCGTTACCCATTTTTGGCGAAACATATACCAACCACATCTGTTTGCAAATTCAACATTTCAAACTCACAACAAATGAAAGACAAAACTTGTTCTTCTAAATCCACCGTGAATATGTAGATTGGCTGAGTTTTACCTCTGTAATTAGCATAGTGTCAAATCTACCCACTATCATTTCTTTTTGAGTGCTCATCTAAAAGTCATCACCTTTTATGATGCACTTAATCTGACACTTGAAGCAATAAAATCGAGATCCATACTGTTTATGTGGCTCCAATAGTTCAGCTGGTAAGTGGAGCAACATCTGACAAATTCTAAAAATTCCGCACGAAACCCGTAGTTGGCCAAAATTCAATTCTAATTTATGCCATGTTTTTCAAGTAAAATACCCCCCTAAGTATAGTGCCCCATTATCTTTACTATATATTCATATTTATAGAAGAAATTTCCATGCAAAAACAAATGAAGGGTCGTCCTTGTTGACTTGAAATATTAAAAAAGTCTTTACCTGCCATAACTTGGAAATGATATCCTCTCCTGCTGGATTTGCAATTATGATGCAACCCTAGAAACAACTCTCGTTGAAATTGCTGAATTCTTGGAATTTATTAAGACCTCGATGAATCCCATTATCACTTGCCCATGTTTATTTATGCATGATTTGGTGAGTGTCACATCTAGCTAAGAGAGAGACAGTGAGATGGATATTTGAATGACGAAGATTACTACGATCAATTAAAACCATGTTATTTTGAAAAGTATTATGAGGAAATTCATCTAGAAGATCAATCTCTTAGGCGAAGACGATCATGAAGATCACTTTCTCTTGTGTTAAAGCGATTGGTATTGGGATTTTTAAAATGCATCCGATAGGTATTGAATACAAATGTCTTCATCATTCAATTAAGATTAGGCGCATTCAACGACTATAATCGAATTTGATTTTAAGGATTCAACTAAGTAAAAGAAAATCACTCAATTTGTCAAATAATGAAGGAGTTACTCTATTTTTCAATAATAAATGTAAGGCTTCTAGATCGGAATTAAAATCTTGTTTATTATATTGCTAAAAGTCTAAAACCCCACCCATAAATGTTCACCACATTCCATGTTTTAGTAAGAATCTAAGATTATTCATACTCCATATAGCTATTATAAAACAGTATTTATTTCCATTTTCGGCATCTAAGATTGTGAGAACTTCAGATTCCATACATAAATTTCCAATATTTACATTCCATTTTATCAAACGGTCCCTAAAACTTAAATCTAGTGTCCTATTAGATTTCCAAGTGCATAAAAGGAAGAAAATCCGGATGTTTGATTACTTGACATACACAAATTTTAAATCATTGATATTTCCTTGATTAGAACGAAAGTTCAGATTGCAATCCTTGAAGAGGAATCCGGTCGTGCTTAAACTTAGATTTAGCACCAATTATTGGACCGACTGGACCGGATAGAAGTACGAGGCACGACCTTAAAAGTGGGTAAATGAAATTGACTGGTCAACTGATGAGCAAATTAAATTATTTTTCTCTTTTTGGAAATAAATTATGAACATTTGGGGGTATTGATACACACGCAATGATAATAGCAAAGAGCACAGAATCTTGTTGAGCCGAGTCTTGTTTTGGCCCATTTAAGACTCCATTTATTTTGCAAAAAATGATTGATTTGAAAAATATTTTCCTAAAAATGATCTTTTATATCACTCGAAATAATTAATTAACGAAAAATATTTTTATCGTTGACAACAATTTATGTTTAAACATTTTCATTAATGATAAAAATATTTTTCGGTCATTAATTTTTGTAAGTAATACAAGTGATTATTTTTAGAAAAATATTTTTCAAATCATCTATTTTTCACGAAACAAACAAAGCCTAATATTTATGTGTCATCTCTTTCTTACTAACATAAGATTTGACAAAAAAGTGGGCATCTTTTTCTTGCTATGATATGGACACAAAGACGTCCCTAGCGTCGGGTATCAAGAGGCGTGTCTGATGCGGCAATAGAAAATTAGGATCCCTTTGAAATTTTGAATAAGATGAAAGCGAATAACAATAATACTAAGGGCACATTAATTTACAAAATGATGCGACGGACTTTAATAGTCAATAGTCGATTAAATGGGGATGTTTTCAATCATCTAAGGTCGAATTTGAGAATTGAATTTTTTTTCACTTGTAGAATTATTTGGCAATGAAATACGTTTTTAGGTATTATTTTGAGAATTGGCATCCTTTATAATTGGGAAGATAAATGAATATCTAGATGTCCCGAATACACAAAAAGACTTCACATATGACTACGAATTGTTCACTCTCTCTCTCTCTTGGTCCCCTCAGCCTCCGCCGCGGGTCATATTGCCGAATGCGCACCCGTTGTCTCCTTGTTCTCTCCATCGTGACCGCCCCGCGGTTGGTGCCCCTCGCGAGATCCTCTCTCTCTCTCCATCCGTGATAATTAAAGTTGGAAATGCATTTGAGACATTAGAACATGTAAAAACGAAAGCGCACGA
Source organism: Metrosideros polymorpha var. glaberrima (assembly GCA_001662345.2). Classification (NCBI taxonomy): domain Eukaryota; kingdom Viridiplantae; phylum Streptophyta; class Magnoliopsida; order Myrtales; family Myrtaceae; genus Metrosideros; species Metrosideros polymorpha. The sequence goes on from BCNH02000011.1 coordinate 5,381,285, forward strand.
AATTGCCAAGGAGCGCAAGCGATGCATGACATGGAAAGGGACAAACGGGTTGGGCGGGCTAACCGATTTCGGCTCTTGTGACCGGGTCGCATTCGCATTAGCAGGGTGTAAACCGAGACCCATTAGCGCAAGACGGATGACGAGAAAGGAAGGGAAGACGAGACAAAAACACAGTTTAGCAGAAAAAAAACAAGATTAGCGTTGACCGGGGCTGGGCCGCACGGGTCGGTTTGGTCTAAACATCGGAGGGTGCGAACATGGAGGAGGAGCGTCAGAATTGCTGAACAGATCTGTGGAGCTTCAGCCTTCTGATTGAACCCCAAACCAAATCCCTCCCAAACCGTTCAGGCTTTTCTTGATCTTACGTGAAAAGTTACGCAGGAGAAACAGAGCGACGATGGAGACAGTCTTGAAGTCTTTGGTCTCTTGCGAGAGAGAGAGAGAGAGAGAGAGGGAGAGGGTGTTTGACTGAGTACCCAGACGGCAAAGCCGTCTGACAGTTTTAAGAAAAGCACAACGAAGCCGTATCGATATAATTTTCTTCTTCTTTTATTTTTATTTTTATAGGTGCCCACGGACACGACACAACATCATTATACTATTATGAATGCGCGTTGAACGAGCAAACCAAACCAAACCCAATCAATTCTATTCATTTCCTCTTGGTAGACTCACTAAATACCTTCCCTCTCTTTACTTTCTTGCTCCACATCCCCATCTCCATCCTTGGCTGAGCAAAAGATTGGATTTTTATCGCCACCCCCAGTCAAAAAATTCTTTTCACGTCTGTATATAGAGGGTCCTTTTTTCCTGCGACAAGTTGGGGGGTCTTCCCGTGTGGCGGTATAGTTGGTGAATTGGTATTGGGTGTGGCTTCAGCGTTTTTCTCTTTCTAATCAATCCTTTGTTCGTATTCAAACGCGGAGAAGAAGCTTCCTCTTTTGTTGCCGACGGGTAATTTCCTGCTGGGTGAATACGACTTCTCTGTTCGTTCTTCGTCCGTTTCGTGAGTCCTCTTTATGGACGTAGAGAGAGGTTGGAGTTCTTGAGAATTGTGAGATGGGTATTGGGTGTTGAGTGAATTCTGTAAAGATCAATTCTTTTTTCGAGTGATTCGTTGATTGTTGCAACATGGGTTGCATGTATTCTAAGAGTTCGGCGGTTGATGACAGCCGAGAGAGTCCCAAAGACAGAGTATCGTCTAGTAGGCGATTATCGGAAGCGAAAACATCGAGATTGGATTCATCGAGGAGAGAGAATGGGTTCAGAGCAAGAGATAAGGTGGGTGATGCGAGTGTTATGTTGATCGATAGGAAAGTGAACGGGTCTGCCAGGTTGTATGATGATCAGATTGAGAAGAAGATTGATCATATTCAGAAGCAGAGGAGAGAGAGAGCAGAAGCAGCTGTGGCGGCTGATCACCCGGGCGCCAGTCGGGTCCCTAAGGCGGTAGAGGGCGAGCAGGTGGCGGCCGGGTGGCCGGTGTGGCTGTCCGCGGTGGCGGGAGAGGCCATCAAGGGATGGCTTCCGCGACGGGCGGACACTTTTGAGAAGCTGGACAAAGTATGTTTAGTTCTTGATCATGTAGTTGTTGGTTATCTTATGTTTGTTTTCTCTTTTATTTTCGTCCTTTGATTGGTCCTGATGTTATGATTTTAATCGTCTTGAAAGAGTTCTTCCTAAATTGATGTCAAAATATCAGTAATAACGAAGTTGCTGTTTAACACTACCCTTCAGCATCTGATCTATTGTGGCCTGATTTGTTTATGACATGATCTGCCTGTTACAGATTGGCCAAGGAACTTACAGTAGCGTGTACAGGGCACGTGATGTCACTAATAACAAAATCGTGGCTCTGAAAAGAGTTCGGTTCGATAACCTCGATGCCGAGAGCGTCAAGTTCATGGCGAGGGAAATCCATATCTTGCGTATGCTTGATCATCCTAACGTTATAAAGCTGGAAGGCTTGATAACTTCAAGGATGTCCTGTAGCTTGTACCTTGTTTTCGAGTACATGGAGCACGATCTTACCGGACTTGCGTCGCGGCCTGGCATAAAATTTTCCGAGCCGCAGGTACTTATATGATGGGTTTGATACTAGCTTTGGTACTTGAATAAGGCTCACTCATGAAGCTGATGAAAGAATTTCTGTTTGGTGTAACGGGCTACCTCATATTTTAACTCTTGTCCATAATCATCGCAGATCAAATGTTACATGAAGCAGCTTCTAAGCGGTCTTGATCATTGTCATAAACATGGGGTCCTACACCGGGATATAAAGGGCTCGAATCTTCTCATTGACAACAATGGCATCTTGAAGATTGCGGATTTTGGTTTAGCCAGCGTCTTCAATCCTCATCAGACTGCTCCACTGACAAGCCGGGTGGTAACTTTATGGTACCGACCACCCGAACTTTTGCTTGGAGCTTCTCGCTATGGAGTCGAGGTGGACTTGTGGAGCACCGGCTGTATACTTGGTGAACTCTATACTGGCAAGCCTATATTGCCAGGGAAAACTGAGGTATCCTATTCTAGAATCTCTCCATGCGCATAAATGTTTAAAGTTTAAAGATGTATCCTGCATTTACACATACCTATGTGGATTGCTCTAGGAAATTAGTCTTGAATTTGGTAATAGATGTAACTCTAACGAGCATTTTCTTGTGCTTGTCTGTTATTTTTTAGGACAACGTACTCTCTGCCTTTCTTGTTTAGTTTTTGGGATGCATATATACTTTGTGCCAATTACTTCATACATAGTGTTATTTTCTAGGTCGAGCAACTGCATAAAATTTTTAAGCTTTGCGGTTCACCTTCTGAAGATTATTGGAGAAGATTGCATCTTCCCCATGCAGCTGTTTTCAAGCCTCCACAAGCTTATGGACGATGTGTTGCGGAAGCATTCAAAGAACTCCCTCCAGCTGCTTTGGGGCTCTTAGAGACCTTAATCTCTGTAGATCCTTCACAAAGAGGGACAGCAGCTTTTGCTCTCAGGAGTGAGGTATTCCGATTTTCTAGTTCGAGTGGGACAACTAATTAACCACTAAAGATTAGGCTATGTGGATAAACTTTTACCATCTGTTGAAACGTTAAGCCATATTTGACACCTCCTTGTTAATTTTTTACAGTTCTTTACAACAAGTCCCCTTCCTTGTGATCCTTCAAGTCTGCCCAAATATCCACCGAGCAAAGAAATTGACATGAAACTGCGGGAGGAGGAAGCAAGAAGGTATGTCTTACCTGATTTCGGAAAAATATTGCTTAAATGACCTGATAACATATATGCTTCTGCTTATTGTTGCGGTAAAGCCTGAATAAGCTTCCCTAGTTTAGAGTTATGGCCTGTCTCATCCTTGTTTCCTCTATACATCAGTACAATTTGCTTGTAATCCCTAGTAAAATATTTAATTTTCACAGTTTGCAGTGCTTGTAAGTTTACCATTTGACAAATCTGTGCAGGCATGGAGCGGCTGGAGGAAAGAGCGAGCTTGAAAAGAAAGGAACAAAAGATTCACGAACGAATTCTGCGTATTATCCTAATGCAGAACATATGCAGGTAGCTCCCGTGATTCATATCTATGAGTTTCAGCATTCACTGACCTTTCTTTTTGTAATAGCCATTGGTTCCTAGTTTTTCCAAGGTAAATGTGAAATCAATAAGGATTATTCCTGTCAAACTCCTATGTTTGCTGTAATATCTGAGACCTGCCAGATATTGCACTCGCTGCTATTCTTGCCGGTTTGGCATCATATTATTGTTTTTGTTAAGGATCACTATCCATATTAAGTAACCCATGCTTGCCGAATACCTCTGTATCTGGCCAGCGTGATTGCAGCCAACACCTTAATTTCATGCGAGACATCAGTAGCATTTATATGGCCACCAATGTGAATTTGTAGTAGAGCGAGCAGTATAGTGTTATACATGAAACCCATGTGTTTCTTTGAAGAGATAAAAGTACCTGGAGATTATTTATTAGGGATGTTGTGTTCTGACATTCTGACAAATTTCTTGATGAAAAGTTAAGATCAACAACTCAATGCCCACTGTCCGGTGGGCAGCTGCCCCGAGCTCTTTGTGCTGTGGATCAGTAGTTCGCATACTGTCAGATTAGATGGTGTTAACAAAACAAACTTTTCCTTTGGAATTCATACGCACTTGTAATCTCTGTCTAGAGGATATGCATTCGTAAGACAATTCAAAGGAGGATTGGTCAGTTCACCTGTCAGCACTTCTGTTCATCCCTGTTTTCTTTTCACTCTTGTGATAATTCAAATGGAGTTCTTGAAACCAATCACTATAATTCTGATGCAAGAACTAATCTGCTTATCCCAATAGTGGAAATGTGGAAAGAGAGTTCTATTTGTATTTTTGGCAAAGCTTGTTCTGTCATTTTGTAACATAAAATGATATTTTGCAGGTCAAACAAGGCCATTCCAATTCAAACAGCCGAAGCGAAATTTTCGGCTCTCATCGAGAGAAAACTGTGTCCGGGTTCCTGGTTGCGCCCCCTAAACAAGCACGAGTTTCCAAGGAAACAAGAAAAGATTATGCAGAGCAGCCAAATAGAGCTTCATACTCGGGACCGCTAGTTCCAGGTCCCGGATTCTCCAAGGCTGGAAAAGAACTCGACCATTCCATCACTGCCTCAAGAAACACCAATTTATCGACGTTGTCGAGTTTAGTCGCTAGTAGAACTGCTTTGGCCGGAGATAACAAACAAAAATCTGGTCCTTTAGTGTCAGAATCAGCAAACCAAGCAAGCAGATTTTCAGGACCCCTAAGGGAAATGGATCCTGTGAGGAAGCAGGACCGTAGGAGTCATGTGCTCACGAATATCGATCCTCGTTCGAGAGAAGATGGAAATGCCAGTACCAAAGAACCTGCTCTGGTTAGTTCTCACAGCTATCTTTCAGTTTTGCATCTAATCTTTCTTGGCGGTACTTTGTGATGGTATCCTTTGGTGATTTGGAGAGCAATTCTGTGCTCACTTTTGTGTACCATAAGGTCATTATAACCCGGGGCTGCTGATGGAAATTGCATTCTAGGCAGTGTTTTCTTTAGTATCGTGTTTTCGCATCAGTCTAGTTTCCGAATGTCCGAGCTCGATCATCTGATAAGAGTTTTTGTTTTTGCTCTTTTCCTTCAGTACGGTCGCGGGTCGGGAGGAAACAAGATCTACATCTCAGGCCCGTTGCTCGTCTCATCGAACAATGTGGATCAGATGCTCAAAGAGCACGACCGCCGAATTCAAGAATATGCCAGAAGGACACGGCTCGATAAGACTAGAGCAGGCAAGGATCATCCCCAAGCAACCGTTGACTCTAAGCTCGTGTCCGTGCATGGTGCCGGCTAGGTTCACCGTGAAGAGCTATCGAACGTCAAATATCTTCAAAGCTGGGCAAGCCTACCTGCCGCCTAATGCGAAGGGAAACGCGAATGGAGGGCTCGCAGCGTAGCTCATCTTCCCATTTGGAATTTATTTCGTATGTATAGTCGGCATCTTTCTCTGCTCATTCTCATTTTATCTCCGTGGTAGCGAGATCGGATCTCTTGTAAGGAAGAGTCCGTCACGATTTAGTACACTATGTAATACACAGTTTACGACAGGATTATAGCAGAATTAGAATAAGGGTCGATCTAGAAACCGATTCGTTCTGAACAGTGCGCCGCGCACGCGGGAAGCGCTTGTAACCAATGTTGAAATGGAAATGCATTGCATTCGCACTTGAAAAACGACCGCCTTGGGCTTTAGGCGGTTCGCTGGGCGAGCACAAGAAAATGTTTCTCAAATCGTTTGAGGTCGTCAGCTTAGTGATCCGGCAAATGGCATGTGCTTGCGAAGTGGAATGGTCGCATCGCACATGTTCGATACATATCCCGCCAAGTGTGAATATTTATATATTTACTTTCTCCATCCTAAAAGAAAAAGGAGAAAAAGAAAATACTTTCTCACGAGTAATCTTGTGATTATGTTGGGATATCGATAATTAGATGCAAGATTATGTATAATCATTATTAGCATTTCTGTGTTCTATGTCAGCGCTTTGGAAAGATTTGACCTCACAAGACTTGGAATGAAATAGAAGTTCAAATTTCGAATTATTTTGTATAAGAACTTTTAAGCTATATGTTGAAAATCCATTTTTCTGGCTGAATATGTAATGTCGAGCACATTATTCAAGAATTTCATAATTTATAAAAAAAAATTAAAATGAATTTGACATTTAATGATTTTTTTTTATAATTCCTTTACTCTTGATTGACCAATTTTGATCTCCCGAATGGGTCGCCATCATCCTCAAATTCAGAGTTGCCTCCCCCCCAAATCAAGAAATGGGCCACCTTTTATTATTATCATTATTATTTTTCCCCTTAATTTCCCAGATGTTATTATTGCCTTTTGATCATGTGAAGACAGCTAGTGACATGGGGACATCACCTATAGAATATTTTATTAATTTAATGAAAGGTGTCCGAACGATTTATTCCCACTTTTGACTATTTTGCTTTTCCGTGAAATAATGGGTGTCTACCGTGTTGTCTTGTCGCCCCATGGTTTTGAGGAAGACCTTTGGAGATTCTGTCCAAAAATTCAAAGCAGCAATAAATAATATTGACAATTATTTAAATAATTATTATAATATGGTTCGGGAGTTGTAGATAAAGTAAGTAAACCAAATCATGTACGCCATTTTGGACTAATGTGCTTCTCACGTCATGGGGTAGGGACATTCTCATCTACTCCTTCATCATGATTTTCTATTTTCTATTTTCTATTTTTATTTTTGGAGCTAAGATATTTATTTGCGCACTTGTTTAATTTACATTTTTGCCCATTTCTAGAAGAAGTGTGATATTCTGTTTAAGTTTGAAAAAGGAGTTAATTAAAAGAAATTTGAAGAGGTCAATTGCGTTTTCAAGCGAGGGCCAGGGGGCTTAAAAAGTCAGCATATAAGGCTTAGGCCTTCCCTAGTAGGGATTTGCAAACTAAGCTATTATTTTTTGGGTCCTTATCTTTCTCCCCATAAGCAATTGCTGTTTAAACTAATTAAGCATCAGAAAGACAGCCAAAAAAAAAAAAAAATCATAGATAGAGCGAGAGAACTAGGCGCGTGGCGTTGACTCTGACCAAGCATTAGGGATGCTATTCTCACCTGCCACAGCCCTCAGCGTTAAAATTGTCCAAAATGTTCTTATCCTATTGCACTTTTTGTTAACTCAATCCTAAATTTTTTTATGTTTTGTTAATTAAGTTTATCTAACCAATTTTGGTCGGAAATCGCTAACGTGGATGTCGATTATCTCACGTAGCATGATCGGTGTTGACGCAAACAATTTTTAATAATATTTCAATATTTTCAATTGTTTATTTATTTATTTTTTCTTTGTTTTTTTTAACCTCTAGGTGAGGGCGTCACGACCCTCACCAACTACAAGCCATAGGTGAGGGCATTAGGCCGACACCCTCGCCTGTTGGCCGGTGAGGGCCGCAATGCCCTAGCTTAGTCTAGGCGAGGGCATCGCGGCCCTTGTTGGCCAACAGGCGAGGGTGCAAACCCTTGCCTGGATTTGAGTGAGGGCCCAACGCCCTCGCCTATGGCCGGTGAGGATATAGAGGCCCTCGCCTAGCTTTGGTGAGGGTTGTTGGCCCTCGCTTGTGGCCGGTGACTTCGTTGGCCAAAGGTTTAAAAAAATACAAAGAAAAGAGAAAGCATAAAAAGTTCAAAAAAATTATTAAAAATTATCCACAGTCACACTGGCAAAAGGTTTAAAAAACAAAGAAAAGAAAAGAGAAAATATAGAAATTCAAAAAAATTAAAATATTATTTAAAATCGTCAGTGTGGGCGATTTTTAGCCAAAATTAGTCAGATGGACTCAATTGGCAAAAAATGAAAAGATTTATGAATGAATTAGCTAAAAT
>BCNH02000011.1:5389356-5411982 GCA_001662345.2 Metrosideros polymorpha var. glaberrima
CCCCCCCAAATTCTATATATATACACACCCCTTTTCTTTTTGCTTTTTTCTGATTTACTAATTTGGTGCGTTATTAGCGTTGCATGTCCGCTTTCTAGCAACGTAGACAATTTGATGGATTAAAAAGACTATGGACAAAACGACTTGATTGCAAAGTTGAATGTTACAGGATCAAATTGTAAAACCAACAAAAACAAAACCATATTTGATCTTATCGTAAAAAACCTATCAATTTGTTCAATAAATCCACTTCACATATGATCTACTCTACAATGAAAGCGTGCTGTGTAGGTGGTCCTTTTCTTTTTGTGGCTTGGTAGCTACATTTTGGTATGTATTTTGCCAGCAATTAGAACTTAAGAATGTAAGAGGGGAAAATGACACAAATAATCTTTGAACTTTGACCAAATATACAATATGGTCCATGAACTTTTAATTTGTTCAATGTGATTCTCGAACTTTAGCCTATTGTGCAATATTATCTCTGAACTTTTAATTTGTTCAATATGGTCCTTGAACTTTTGGTACATGTTCAAACTAGTCCATAGACTATATGAAAATGTTCAATGTTGTTCGTGAACTTAAATTAAAGAAAGGATAACATTGAGTATTTTCATATAGCCAAATGACTAGTTTAAACATTTACTAAAAGTTGAGGGATCACATTGAACAAATTAAAAGTTCAAAGATGACGTTACACATTAGGTCTAAGTTCAGAGACCATTTGTGTGATTATCTAAATATAAGAGAAATAAATCAAACCGAGCGTTTATTGGGCCGAAACACTTAGTGTGGCCCAAAATGAAGAGCATTTCAGGTTCATACCCACATAAAATTGAACGAAATCTAACTGCATCAATTTTGGGCTTTCAATCGTAGGTTCCTGTCTGTCACTTCAAGCTCGATCCAACCACTGAAGTCTGAATTTCGTTCTTTCGGAGCTACCTAAAATCAGAAAACAGCAAGCCTGAGAGGATAGAGCAAAAAGCCCAACACACCAACTTCGAACTCTGTTTTCATCCTTCATCTATTCTTCTAGCCATGAATGAAAAACCATGAATAAGCTGCTCATGGCGTTTCCAGGGACGAGAGTGGATGCATAGCCCAAGAGAAAGTCTAAATGGCATTGCCTTTCGCGAAATCCGGGTCATACACCGCCTCACTCGAACACCGATTCGACAAGGGACTCGCCTGCGGCCGGCCTACTTTCATTTTTCATTATTAAGATCGAGAAGGCTAATCTCAGAGAAGAAGAGGGACGAAAGTGAAATCTTAAGACTTAGATGATATGCTGCTTTGCTGTTTAAGAGAGAAAAGGAACTGCTCCTACCTTTTTAAATTAAGTTTAGAGAGGTGAAACCATGTCCCGGTGTATATATTAATTAATCTGTTGCTGTTAGACATTAATTTCCTTTCTCGACCAATAATCTATGCTATTAAGTATTGAGTGAATGATTTGGCAATTATTCTCTCTTGGTTAATATGAAAAAATATATTTCCTCTTTGACTCTAACGACTTAAACTTTTGGAATAAACAGTTGCGCGTGTATTAGGGGTGAGCATGGCCGGGTGGGCCGGTCCTAGACGTGGAACCTGTTTTCGACCCTGTTATAACAGATTCTCACTTTTTGGGATCGGGACCCGACCCTATTTTGGACCCAACCCTATTTTTCCGGTCCGGGAACAGGATAAACCGGGTTTACACAATTTTTCTTTGATCCTGTAAAGATTTATATAAAGCGAGCAGAGTTTTTTTGGTCGTCGAGCATCAAATGGACTGATTAACGAGGAGACTCTAGCAATCGTAGTGATTGGCATACGGGTGTATAGTCTGCTCTAGGATTTATGATAGTCTACTCTAGGATTTTTTTTTATTTTACAAAATCGGTCCTATAAAACTGGTCCGGGTGGGCCTTCACCCGAAACCGGTTCCCGAAATTTGGAACCGGTTCCCGGACCGGTTTGTATGGGAACCGGTTCCCGGACCGGTTTTCCGGGTGGGCCGATCCGGGAACCGGGCGAACCCGGTCCGGTTGCACACCCCTAGTGTGTATCTTTCAAGTTGGTATCGAAGCCAACGATCTGAAGTTTGATTTCTCGCACTTGCTTATGGATTTCCTTTTTGGTATGCGCGAATGGGTTTCAAAATGTCTTTCGACCACATTGCGCCGAGTTTGCATGCCATATAATATACTATGCACCGCACTTGAAAGACTTAAAGAGTTTTTGGAGCAAATGATTGCGCATGTAACTTTTAAGTCCTCTCACTTGTAAATCTAGAAGCCCCCCTTGCCTCATCTCATTCTACCATAATTAGCCCCTGACATTGCATGAAACATTAAACGCATACTAAATTCCAGAAAAAAGAAAAACCGTTTAACTTAATAGATAATTCACGGATTACAACCAACAAGTTATTGGCTTAGATGGCAAGAGCGTTTGCTCATTTCGTTGTGGTCTTGAGCTGAAACCTTGTTAGGATCACTCTAAGAGTAAAATTTCAAATACATCGAGCTGATGTGGATGAGTGTGCTCTTAAGATTGCCCAAACGAGGTGGACTAATCGAGGTTGGTGTAAGCTAGCCAAGACACAACTTCACCGCTAAATTATGAGCCTTAAGGGCAAAATACACCAAAAAATTCTAGATCTAAATTTGTGAAAAAATTTGAATTTTAATTCTCATGTATAAGATTTTTCATGCATATATATAACAAATAACTCACTGAATAAACATCACTTGTAATTGAAGCCCCTATAAAGACATGTTTTATTTTTTAGGATAAGTGCACTAAAAATTTTAAAACTTGTTGCGAAAGTGCAATTGAGTTATAAAATTTTCAAAAAGTACAATCAAGTCCTAAACTTATCAAATTAGTGCAATCAAATCCTTCCATTAACTCCACAAATATGGTTTTCTTCCTCAAATCTTATGTAAATTAGATTAGAAAAAAGATAATATTTTTTAAACTGGGCAAGGGTCGCCGGCCATCAACAAGTCCCCATAGACCTCCACCGGCCGACAAGGGCTTGTGGCTCTTTTTCTTTAGGGCTTTTATTTATTTATCTAATATACATAAGATTTGAGAAAGAAAATAATAAAAAAAACGTCACGTAGGACAGAAAAAATAATTAAAAAAAATAGCCACATCGGCATTTTTCGTTTGCCAAATTGACTTAGTTGATGGAATGACTTGATTGCACCAATTTGACAAGTTTGAGAATTTGATTATATTTTTAAAAAAAATTAAGACTCAATCGCACTTTCGCAATAAGTTTCAAAACTTCCAATGCACTTATTCCATGACCTATTTACTTACGCTATCATGTGCAAATCTGAGGGGATGATGTTTTCTTCCAGTTCTATAGTTTGGTAATTATGTGGGATTTTTTTTTTTCTAATCCAGCTTGTCGTTCTTCCCTATTAGTGAACACACCAATTAACCATTCCTGTGCGACCTTTAAGTTTTTGTCACTTTCACCCCTCGGTTCCAGCCAAGCAAGACTTGAAAGCATCTAATAATTGGTGGAATTTGTTAAAATGTCCAATCAAAGATTTAAATCCGATCAGGAAAAACCACACTGTAAAATTTAACGAATGGAGGGCTCCACATGCAAAATAAATGTTATTTTTTTTTCTAATACAATGTTAGAATGTCCAATCCAAATTCTTAAATTAGTAGATGAATGGAGATCATATATATTTAAAGTGCATAAAAATATGAGACGCTTTAACGGAGACAAGAAGAGCCAAAAAAGTGCAGGAGTGGGTTTCTAATGTGTACCACAAAACTTAGAAAAAGACCGTCACTTATATTTAAAATCGTCTTCCAAGGTTATCTTCAGTAACAGTAATTTATAATTACACGTTGACACTTTTCACTAACTTTAATCACTTTTTTTTTTTTTTATCGTGTTGTGACGGAGACAGGCATAACCGATTATCACACCATATGCAGCCACAATATGTAGAGAATTTTTTTTTTTTTTTGGGATCTCCCCTACAAAAAAAGAGCAAATTTCACGCATGGTCATTAAATTTGTAGAAACATACGATCAGATCATCGAACTTTGAATTAAATAACCAAAATTTCGAAAGCTTGAACTTTCTTTATATTTTATTTTATTTACAATTTATGCATTTCGATAAGAATCTGGCCAATTTTCACGATAATCAGTGAGGTTTCTAATAAAGTGCATCAATTGCAGCCAGCCTACTTTCATTTTTAATTAGTAAAATCTTAAATATCAAAATTGTGATGATATGCTGCTTTGCTATTTGAGAGAGAAAAGGAACTGCTCCTACCTTTTTTCAAATTAACTTTAGGTAGGTCAAACCATGCCCCATTATATATGTATTTTGATATATCTAATCTGTTTTTTTTTTTTTGCTAGAAGATATATCTAATCTGTTGATAAGGTGCAGACACTAATTTCCTTCCTCGACTAATAATCTATGCTATTAAGTAATAACTAAATGATTCGACAATAAGTCTCTTGGTTAAGATGAAACTATATTTCACCCGGTGCTCTAACGGCTTAAACATTTAGAGTAAACGGTCGCGCATATAATTTTAAGTTGGTATCAAAGCCAATGATTTCGAGATTGATTTTTCACATTTATTTATAGGTTTTTCACGTTCATTATGCGCAATTGGGCTTCAAAAAGTGTTTCATCCACACGAATCGGATTAGTAAGCCGAATAATATCTTCCGCACCACATTCAAAAGGCTTAAAGTTCTGGGAGTAAATCATTGCGGTACGACTTTAAGTTCTCCTATGTGAAAATCTGGAAGCCCTTTTTATCCCATCACATTTTTACCATAATAAGCTCTTGACATTGCACACAGTAATAAAACATATACTAAGTTCCAGAAAAGAAAAATTCGATTAATATGATAGTTCACGGAATAAAATCAATAAGTTGATGACTTAGATGACAAGAGAGTTTGCTCCTCTCATTGTGGTCTTGAGTCGAAACCTTGGTGGGAGTACTCTATGAGTGAAATTCCGAATGTCCCAAGCCGATGAGGAGGAGCGCGCTCCTAAGATCGCTCATAAAGGTAAACCGATCGAAGTGCACAAAAGCCGGCTCAGACACCACCTCACCGCTAAATTAAAAAAAAAAAAACACTTGTATTCAGCTTCTAATTAATCACCATTAGTGAGCACACTAATTAATCACTCCTTTGCATCCTCTTTAAGTTGTTGTCACTTTCACTTTCACTTTCACTCCTCAATTCCAGCCAAGCGGGACTTGATCCGATATCATGGTAGGCTTGGTGTAGTTTTAAAAAGCACAAAAAGTGCAGATGTGCGTTTCTAATGTGTACCACGAAACTTAAAAAAAGTGCACAAAAAAGGTTATCTTCAGTTATACTATTCTATAATCTCATCTTGTTACTTTTTTTTTTTTAACTTTAATTTTCTTTATAGGATCAATACCAGCCATGTTGATGTTACGTGAATCCTCCGATAACGAGGTGGGAATAAATCCATTCTCGTATTTAATCAATTTTTAATCGGGTCATGAAGGAGGCGGATATAACTAATCATCACACTATACGCGATCACAATAATACGGGGAATTTTTGTATTTTGAATTTCGTCATTAGAGAAGGGCAAATTTCACGCGGGGTCACTACATTTGGAGAAAGGATCATTGAACTTCGAATTCAATAACCAAAATTTCAAATGTATTGGACTTTCGTTTCTTTAACAGCTTACGCATTTCGATTGAAGTCTGACCAATTCTCACGAACCACTTAAGTGGCAATGACAAGGCGGTTACACGTTGCATCTCGAAAACCGGATGTGCCCATTACTTCAGTAGTTTGATTTAATTAAGTTTTTATTTATTTATTTATAAAGTGTGTCAATTGCAAAAAGATGAAAATCTAACACATTTGATGATAGAAATATATAAAAGTTTAGCGATCTAATTGCAAATTCCACTTAAATTTAGTGATCATGGGTGGAATTTACCCTAATGAAATTCTCCATAAATCATGTGAGACCTGAGTTCCACCACTCTCTCATTGTCTACTTGAATATAATTTGCTTTCACATCCTCCCTCAAATCCTTCGTTGGCGTCGACATGAGTTCCTTGCACACGATCGCCAATTTGGCTATCATGAAGGTTGTGCTTGGAAGAGTCGCCACCCCTCCTGACCTCTATTTCCTGACAAAGTATTTTATGTGTTGATTACACGTTATGAGTAAATACTAATACATCACGTATCCTATATATAATTAGAATATTTAAATATTATATGTCTCTTTTACGTGGTCAATTTTATGCCTAGATTAGTGATAAGGTATATCAGACCGGAATTTCTCTAATTTGATTTGAGGCCTACAAATAGACCGCATTTATAATATTGTAATTAAACAATTAAACAATTCAATCATTCCATCATTTTTCTCATTTTCTAAGTGATTGCACGACTGGCGTGATGACACCGATCCACTCATCCCATTCTGCATAGTTACACATCAAATCTGGCTCTAGATATGAAAACTTGGCTCAGGAAGCTTTTACAAATTTTATTGAAAAAATACTTCCTAAAGCAACAAATCGCTTTGTTTGTCACATCCTGCCAACTAGATTGCTCACAAAAAGTCACACTAAAATATATATTTTTTACTATACTTTCTCCACTTACCAATAAAGTGGCACGATCATCAGTAGGTAAATCTTTTCATGTTGCTATTATTGTACTTTGGTAACATGAAAACTAATTAATTATATTATACTTCCTCATCAAGTGGTGCCAAAAGTACATACAAAGTAAACCAAGGTATTTTATAAAAAGCCCCGATGGAGTAGCTTCCACCTATGCAATTTGTGAATAATATACCTGCCAAACTTAGCAGTCTGAGAGGGGATTAGTGGGCATTTATCCAAAGGAGAGGGTGCATGTGCAATTTATGTGTAGTAGAGGGGTGTGTACACAATGTGTATTTTAACTAATACTGAATGTTTCGACCCAATTGAGATTCTCCAACATAGTATACCAGTCTCATTACGGATTTGTTAGATGGTAAGCCATTGATTCCAATGGCATATTCTCGACTTGAATCACATTGTCTCCCATTTAGAATAATCTCGAGCGCTATCTTGAAATTTCATTGGTGAAATTTTACCAAGCACATGAATAGGAAACAGCATAAATTTATGAAGTAGTTGAACCGAAGGTTTATTTCATAGACAGCCGGTATTTTTTTTTTTTTGCCAATCAAATATATTTATGGTAAACATGTTTTTGAAACCCCATGTCCATCTATTACCATGTTTCCATCAACTGATCTTGTATCATGTTTTTTGCCCCCACTTAGATTTTATGCTAGATCCGTCCCCACATGGCATGCATGCGTCAACTTGTGATTGGGAAAAAAAGGATCAATGGATCACCCAAAATTTCGAGATAGATTAAGAAGCTTTCTAGAAAGACGATGTTGGGTGCTGATGAAACCCTTCGACAGCGAGCACTGTCGACAACATTGCTTTGCAACTTCTGTCCCATCAACTTTAGAACTAATGCTGTGTTTGGTCATCCGAATTTAATCAGCACAGTAGATAGGTGGGGAGAAGATATGAAATTCATGAATTTTGTTATATTCCGTCCACTGTTCACTACATCGCCATAATAAAGTTAGATATTTTATATCATATCTTGTATTAATGTATATGACAAATATGCCCTTATGTATTGCCTATGAAAAAGTAGCTTTCTTATCATTATCAACTCCCGATAAAAAGAAAGGAATGAATGAAACCAAAGCATACAATAATTCAATTGAGCTACTTTTGAATGACTCTGGCATGATAGATCTAACCCACAATGCACACTCTTCTCCTCCAAATTTAACACAAGAAGAAGGGAGACCGAGACCATCTTTCTCATATGGATTGCATTTTTTTTTGTTAAAAAGTCCAATCCAAAAACTTAAAATTTATAGGTAGAGAGGGACTACATGTATATAAAGAGCACGTGAACCCCATTGTCAATTAAGCCCGATTAGGAATGGCATGTGGAATCTGATTAATGGGTGAACGCACACGTGAAAGGGACGGAATCCAACTCTGATGTCATGTTAGAAGATCCAATCCAAAAACTTAAAATTTTATACGGAAGAGGACCGCATGTATATAAAGAGCAATATAAATCCTGTTTCCAAATAATGCGAGATATTACAGCATCCTTTATGACAATTAGATGTCTAAGTGCACCTTTTTAACAGGTGTCAACCTCCTCCTCTGCTAACAACAGCTCATGATCGGATAAAAAGGATCGAATACCAAATGCTACGCGAGTAGATGCACTCACCATTGCATTCGAAAACAGAAGTTCCCTACGAGCCATGAATGATGGATCAAAAGAAGAGAGTGCGCGAGCAAATTCACAGTGGCCAGCTTTAACAACCAGAAAGCAAAAAACAGGATGATATCATTGTAAGCAAGTCGAGATTAGCTTTGAGATCAATGGCGACCGAAACGTAGTAACAATCATACTGCAAAGTGACCACTTTTTGAACTCAATTGACAAAATTAAAAAATTATGATTGAATTGACAAAAATGCAATAAATTCAAAACTTTTTGGATAATTTTCCCGTCGAAAACATCTAGCTTGATAATGCACAAATGCAAACGATAGAATCATTTGGACATGAACCACAATCGAAATCTTCGATTGTTTAGGTTCGATGTCGCAACAAATGCCCTCCACTTGATGTATCACGATTTGTCAAAATTTCTAACATCTCTGTTCGCATGAAATGATATCTCAATAATTGCTAAAACAAACAAAAATGGGAATCGACTTATATAGAAAAACAACAAAACTGCCATACTCAAGCATCTCTTTATTTATTTATTTATTTCTGTTTGTTTTTTTGGGGTTTTTCTGAAGGTGAAAGCCACCTGCAAATTGATCCATTTACTCTCACATGATACATAAAAATAAATGGCGGTAAAATTGATTGGTACAGGTAGTATGAATTACTGGCAGATTAGTGTAATTTACACATGACTCTCACATGTAACCCTAGGAAAGGACACCCTTAATCATGATTTTTTTTTATAATGTTGCGAAAAAGCGACCCGTTCCTACTCAATTACACAGGCTCTTCTCGTCCCCACAATGACCCTTTCGATGCCCATTTTCACTTAGACGCTGATTATGCGAATAATCCGAAGATGGCTTTGAAAAAAGAAAAAAAAAATTATGCGATGTTGACTTGGCGAATTGACGTCCACAAGTTCAAAAAATCTTGAAGAAATACGGGATAATCCCATGATTTTGCCTGCCATTAGCAAGGCACTAGAATGCTTCGCTTGAACCCAATTTCTAATCACCTTTTGAAATTTCCCTTCCCTCGAAGGGCCGTGGAAGGAGCCGGTTCTATGTCTATGTTCTCATGATAAACGTGGTGGAATATTATAAACGCGTTTCGAATTTTGTCCTTTTCTTTTTAAGCCCATCCAACATAATGGAGTGTGAAAGGATTTACAAAGAAAAATCCGTTATTATCGAGTGCATCGATCTGACATGAATCGAATGTGACATAAATATTGGATTATGCAAATTTCATGTGGGATCCATCGAAAATTGGAGTTGGTATGTGCTAATTAGGCTCATAGGAACTCGATGCATTTGAATATACCGTCATTAATTTCCCCCCGCAACGGCTGTTGAATTTGATAGAACCATCAATGGACAGATTTTGGGTCCGTTTAGGTTTGACCGCTATGTTTGGAAGGAGAGGGGAAAAGAGAGAATGAAAGTCTGGGTGGAAATTGAAAAGAAAAGTTCGAAATTTGTGTGAAGAGTGGTAAAATTCGAGGCATTTTCCATCCAAATTGTCATCTCCACCCTTTGAAAAGATAGAGCAATAGGCTCAGTGCGCAAGGATGAGAATCCGACCAACGCTCTCTAGTTAGAAACCTCAGTACTCTCATCGGATAATGACGTAAAAATTGTAAACAAAAGAAACATCTAATCCAAAGAAAATATGGGGTAAAATTGAAAATTGGGTATTACTTATGCAAAAACTTTACTTAATCAGCTCTAAATTATATCTTCTCTACCTATAATTTTATGATTCTCCTCGTGACGTTTGAATGTGCTTGTTATGGCACCATAATGTCGACATTCAAACACAGAATGCATCTCGACAATTGAACTCGAGACGCACTCAAATGATAAAAGAAGAAAAATAGACAAAGCTCATCTTCTTCTTCTTTTTTACATTCACATTTAACTTCATCTGAAGCAGGCCTCACGTGAAATTCATATAATTCAACGATGCACATTCGGCTTACATGGATCAGGATCTCATGTCATCTATAGCAAAGTTGCGAGTCGCCGTTTACGCTCGTGAGCGAAAAACGGGAGATGAGTTTGGTCGTACACGAGCCACTTCCACTTCGATTCTTGAGCGACTCGGCGATTGGCCACTGCCAAACCACCTCCTATCTCTTTCACCAAACACACCCGAAACCACCCTTTTGCCCACCGTATTTCAACTTGATTGATTCTGGGATCCCAAACATCGATAAAGTTAGGTCAATCATAGGCTATCAACTAAAAAATTTTTTTAAAAAAATACACTCGTCGAAAGACGAATTTACCCTCCTCATCTTTGTCTTCTTGATCCCCGAGTATGGTTTATACTCGTAATTAATCAACCGAGCTCAATTTGGTAGGGAGGGTTTTCTGTCATATTGTGACTTGTGGGCACAAGGGACAAGGCCCAACATTGATTTGGAATATGCCATTGATCATTTTCCTTAAGTCTCATTTAATTATGGATTTAAAGTAATATGACCCGATGTTCATTTTGTCTAGTGGAAACAGTGGGGTCCCGCTCAGTTTTGGATAAGCCACCCATCACCATCTTAATTTTGAATTTCCTATTTCAAGAGCAATCTTATGCTCATTGAATGGAGATATTATCTCATTAGTCTCAAACATGTTGTACGGCTATAAATTCAATTCTAAATTTTCTAATTTCGTCAATTTAGTC
The DNA here is from genome assembly GCA_001662345.2 of Metrosideros polymorpha var. glaberrima. Lineage (NCBI taxonomy): Eukaryota > Viridiplantae > Streptophyta > Magnoliopsida > Myrtales > Myrtaceae > Metrosideros > Metrosideros polymorpha. Next base: position 5,400,386 of record BCNH02000011.1, read on the forward strand.
ATAACCTTTTGCGCCAAATTTCAATATGATCATTTCAATCAATTTTTCGTCGCCAAGATTTGTTGACGTGATATTTTAGTCATTGCTGACCATCCAACGTGACATTTCGCCAAGTCAGCAATTTCTATAAAAAATCAATTAGAAATACTACATTGGAATTTTCGCGCAAAGGGTGAGAATTGAATTGGTAAGATCGAAAATTTATGGCTGAATTGACATCCGTACAATAGATTTAGAATTGATTGGACAATTTTTACCTCAGTGAATCGTTGTGTAAACAAAAATGCATGGATAATTCATTAGATATGGAGATCATATGGATGATCTAACTGGCTAAACATAAGTTGTGGTGCCTCGTAATACAATGAGAAGGTTATGGAGACTTGTCTTTGGAGATTGGACAAGCCGGACGAAGGATTGATTGATATCATTTCTAAAAAAATTTTTAAAAAAAAAGGGGTACTCAGACCTATAAATCCGAACAAGCTTAGTTTATTTTAGTGAGTTTTGACTCGTACTTTGAAGTATTGTCGTAATTAGATATTTTAATTTCTTGTAAGTTTTCTCGTGAACATGTATGTTTCTCGTATGTAACCTATTGTTGATGTCACTAGATTTAAATAGATCATTAGCATGGTTTTTCCTTTTATATGAATATTGTGAGATCGCGATTTGGTATTTGAATATTTTATCACTCCCCCTCACACTTTAGTCCGGTCCTTTTGCTCAATAGGAGTACTAAGTGTAAACATATTTAATTGGGGAGGCAAATGAGACTTGAAAAGATTTGAACTCATGAATTTTTGTTATGATAGCATGTAAAATTTTGTGTAACTACTATTAACTGTTCTCAAAACTTAAGTTATTAAATGGAAGCGTTGTTTAGTATTTAAATATTGTATCAAATATTTCACTTCATTGCATTTTTTTCACACAAATTTTCGAGATTTCCGAATCTTTTAATCGACTAATCTTTACGATTACCGCCGTCCAGATGCATTGAATGAAGCTCTCCTCATATAATGACTAGCATAACCTAATCGAGATCAATATGGGTAAGAGATGCTATGATTTTTTTTTCTGGGCAATTTAATGCACTTTTGAAAACATGATCTGTTAATTTATAATGTTGATTCGCAAATATTACGACAGATCTGTAATAAGTATTTTTTTTGCATATTCTCATTCATAATTAATTTATCAAATCAATCTTTTATCCCCCCCATAAATTACTATTTATTCTTTTTCCTGCAGAGGATGATTGACAAGCGCTTACCTGTTAGTATCAACTTGAAATATTCTTGCTATGTTTACTTCATGATTGACGTGGGCCCTACAAATATCCAAAGATAAGGATGGACCTCCCCAATTTATTTTATTTTATTTTGTTTTAACCTAATTAAATATTGTTTTGGGCCGAATAAATAATAAAAATTGTGGCAACGCGAGAGACTTTGCAGAACCAAAAGCGCTTATAATAATTAAATTAGAATATTCGAGCATATCCACAAATACAATAGTTACCCTAGCTTGATCTCATCGGTAATCCTACGTGGAACACAGCTGTCTGATCTACCACCTGATGAGATCTCCTTGCCCACCACCCAATCCCGTCCCGCCACGTCGGCACAAAACGGACAGTCATGTTCGCCGCGCCCGGTTCGTCCACCTCGGACCGTTGCGGGCCTCACCGACAGGGGAACCCCCGAAATCGAATCGTCGCTATAAATACATGGACACACGTGATTAAGGATTTGCAATTGCGGAAAAAAGGTCTCACTCCCAATTCGATAAAACATCCATGGCTGAAACTTCGGCCACTTACCGGAATTTCCACGGGAAAGTGGACTTCCCCGGCGAGCCAGAGACTTCGCTGGACGTCTTCTTTGGGTTTCTAGACGAAGGCGCGGCGTCACCGGAGAGCTCGTGCGGCTCTGGTGACGGGTTTGAGGGTCTAGAGAACGACGAGGAAGACGGTGGGTCGTCCAACGCTGAAGAGAGCAAAGCATTTTGGGAGTCTCAGGAACATCTTGTTCAGGTAACTGATAAATCATTCGATCAATTGTCGGAAGTTTTTGATGAACTTTTCCGCTTCTGAGTACGTATTGATGGTGAACAATTCTCGCTTTTGCAGGCAACGCTTTGTCGCACCAGTTCAATCGAGTCCAAAATCAGGCAAGCCATGAAAGAATGCTTGATGGAATTAAATTGGAACGATTCGCGATGCGATTGTCCTAAATCCGCCTCGGGGGGTTGCCGGAGTTGCCTCCGGCGGATCGTTTGTGACCGGCTCCGGCGCAATGGCTACAACTGTGCCATATGCAAATCCAAATGGAGGAGCTCACCAGATATCCCGTCAGGTAATTATAAAATGATTATTTTTTAATTACACAATCTTTCAATTCTGGCATAGTAATGTGATTACCGATTAGTACACCCATTTCCAGCTGGTGGGTGGATTTGCAATTTTAGTAATTAATTTTTTTTATGGAATGATCAAATTGCTGATTTTTTTTTACTAATTTGGTCCTCAGGGGAGCACACATACTTGGAAGTGGTGGATGAATCGAGTCCCAAGAAAGGAGTGGTGAGAGTGATAATCGAGCTCAATTTCCGGGCGGAGTTCGAGATGGCGAGAGCCTGTGAGGGGTACAACCGGCTGATCGGGCGGTTGCCGGAGGTCTTCGTCGGGAAAGCCGAGAGACTGAGGCCGCTGATCAAGGCACTGTGCGCGGCCGCCAAAAGGTGCACGAAGGAGAAGGGGATTCACATGGGCCCGTGGAGGAAGCACAAGTACATGCAAGCCAAGTGGCTCGGCGCGGGTGAGCGCTCCACGCCAGGCCCTCTCCCGGCCGGGCTCTCAGTCCGGCCTGCAAAGCCGAGGGCCTCGATGCTTACTTTTGACATGCTTGAGATGTTGCCCAAGTTGCAATGCACTGCGGTTGAAGTTGTGTGAGTTTTTTTGAGTGTGTATGGAAGGAGAAACCCATGGTTTGTTGAAGTTTTGCCCGTTGAATTGGAAGAGTAGTTCGACGAGTCATGCAATTTTTGGAGGAAATAATTGAGTGATCCCAATAAAATTTGAGTCAGGTTTTGCCCATGCTTGCCTTTTTTCTTTTTAATATTATTACTAAACAGGGCTCTTTAGCTTATGCGGTAAAAGCAAGGAATTAAATGAGACGTTACGAAGCAATATATATTTGGAAATTCAATCTAACAATCGGTCATTGGCTTTCGGGATTGAATTTCACTTTTTGATTCGCCCTTTTTTAATTGTAGAAATAAAATTTTGCAAGAAAAAAGGAAGAAAATCTTGGATTCTGTCTAACTTGCATAGATAAAACCAGATACGAGAAGCATCATATCATGTCTTAATCTTTCTGAGAAAAAAAAAGCCGACACGAGCAAAGTTAACATGGAACTTTTCTTTGAGGAGATGAGAGGAAGCGGACGGATATCCCTCACATTTTGGGCTGCTTTGCCGGGGACGATGAGGCGAAGTTCTAGGCACCGAGCGGGTCGGTCCGGACCGGTCGGGGTTTTCGGGCCCCTGATCGTCTTTGCTCGCTCCAACGGGCAAACGCTTTTTATTTTATTTTATCCTTTTTATAATATAAGGGCATAAGTTTAGAGATCCGACAAATCATGAAAAACCCTACAGGTCTCATAATCCAATTAATTGGGTCAACCCTTGGGGACTAGTGGTAGGCAAAACTTAAATATGTAATCCAGCTAAATAAAAAATCATTCATATTGTCCACATTTTAAAATGACTTGATCTTCAATCGTTATACACGTGAGACCCAAATCGACTGCGCCTACCCTGGAGGGTTAGTAGTAGATGCTCTAGAGTTAAGGAAAATAAGGACAGATTTGGATCGGCAATAAGATAAACTTCACCTTGACTAACCAAGGTACACCAAGCATTTAGATCGAGAGTGGAGATTTATCACGCATGATGGACGAGTGCATATGGTCTTGTGCCATTCCACCTTTTGGCCCATAAATCCAAAGCAATGGAAAATTTGTTCAAAAGTCATAAACCTATTATACGATGATCAATTTAGTTTTAAACGTTTCAATTGTGTCAAATCAGTCATAAATCTTTTGATGATTTGCCAATTTGATCCTAAATCTTTGTACGATTTGTCAATGTAGTCCTTTGGATCAATTATCCAAATAATAAGTTTAGGACTGAAATGGCAAAACTTCAAAAGATTTAGGACTAAATTGATATAACTTTAAAAGTTTAGGACTAAATTGATACAAATTGAAATGTTTAGGACTAAATTGACACAAATTGAAATATTTAGGATTAAATTGACAAATCCTCAAAAGGTTTAGCATTGAATCGACACAATTAAAAGGTTTAAGACTGAATCGGCCGCCATATAATAGGTTTAAGACTTTTTGGACAATTATTCCCAAAGCAATACTCGAATGATCCGGGTACACATGAGTCCTTGCAAAGCACGAGGTGATTAGGTCTATCGGCATTGTCATGCTATTGTACAACTTCGTTTGGAACCGATGATCTTGTCCTTTTTGGGGTTAATGCAATTGATTTAATTCGTCCGAAGTTAAGTTCAACACGTTACTTCAGAGTGCTCAAAGTACGATTAACTTCGTCAATGGCAGGTTAATTGCAACATAGATCTTAATAATTTGTTGGAGATATTGATGCTAGGGAAAAGAAAATCGTGCATGCGTGGGCCAAAGAAAAGCCAGAAACTAAGATCAGTATTCAACAACTTTGAAGGTCATGCGTCTCTAGCATTTCTGTTTGAGCCGGTCCATTCTCGTTTCGGTCAAATTTGCCACCAATGTGCATGCACTGACGTCCCCAAAACCCTTTTTGCATGAAGGATTCACATGCCTATAACTCTCCGTTTGTTTCGTGAAAAAATGTGACGTTTCTGAAAAAGATTTTCCAAGAAATCATCTTCTAAAAAAATGACAATATTTTTCGGTATTTAACTGAAACCTGAAAATGAACTAGAAAATATTTTTCGTCATTTGGTATGAAAAATCTGATTTGATTTTCTTGAGAAAGATTACAAAAAATCTGAGTAGGACTAGTGTGGTCACTCTGAATTGGATCGACGTAGCCGTAACAGCCTTTCGCACGCTGATTTGACAGTATCGTTCTATCCGTAAAAATTCCAACAGGAATCATCCTATTATCGGGTAAGATTGCGGCGTTGTGATCCTACAAGTCACAGAAACCTCATCGCACAAGAAGACAATTGATAGATTGTTGCGGACACGCAGACAATGCGCAGTCGGAAAGGCTTCCATGGTCAATCGTTACATGTTCTGCACCCAAATTGCAATTTAAGGAACGGCAGATATGGTGGTCCGTTTCCGGAAGAGGCATAGCTTTGATTCCAAGCTCCCAACCAGATCAGCAACTTGTTTTGACTCCTGGTATGCACCACATTTTGACATATATAAACACAACATGTCTGATGAATAAGAAATGGGAAATTGGCCAACTAGTGCTGGAACATCAACCAGGTCCTTCAGACTGGTTCGTGTATTCGGAACTGCCAAAGACGCATGCGAGAATTAGCGTTTCGACGGACAGTATGATGAATGCAGCTTGATTTCATATATGATGCAGAAACAGTTGTTGTAGTCTCCTCTCAGTCGTGTGAAATGTAAGTTCTACAAAGCAAGGCAGCCACTATCTTCTTTCTAAATGGATCAGCTTGCAAGCAGTTATGACATTCGAGGCGGCGATTAACTTCTCTCGACGGCGTTGATCATATGAACCATGCCCACCTTTTTCACCTTTCCATCGGTGTCCGATCAATCTGACCATAATAGGATGTGTCGTCGGCAAAATACTTAATCATTTATCATGTTAATCCTGAAAAATGAAACAGAACATACGTCAACATGGATTCAGCAAGCCAAAATCTAGAACTACAAGTATCAGAAGGAGGGAAATAAAAGAGAAAAGTAGTCTTGCAGCATACCTTCAATCTGCGTATGTCTGTCATTGGACAATTTTTGCACATTGGTACCAATTCAATCCAACCGGCCAATTTAGATTGGAAATTACTGGCGTGAACGCCGACCGTTCTATGTAGCACTATCAGTGCTAACGTTGACTAACTTTACAATTTTTAAAATATTTTTCTGATTTTTATTTTTAAAAATTTTCCTTTCTTTACCTTTCTTTCCTTTTCTTTCCTTTCTCCTTTCGCTAGTGGTCGGCGAGGGTTGGCCTCGCCACCATAGGCTAGGGCCGTCTTGGCCGGGCATCGCCTAGGCAAGTGCGGCCTTGTGGCTTGGGCAAGGGTTGCCCTTGCCCTTGCCCAAGCAAGGCCTGGCAAGGCCACCCTAGCCTAGGCGAGGGTCAGCCTCACACCCTCGCCTAGGTGATGCTCGACTTTGCCCATGCAAGATCGACCTTGGCCTATGGCGGCGAGGCCAATCCTCGCCGGCCATGAACAATCATCAATGGAAGAAAAATGGAAAGAAAAGGAAAGGAAAAATTATAAAAATTTGTCCACATTAGCATCGGAAGTGTCACGTAGGACGACCGACATCCATGTCAGTAATTTCCGACCTAAATTGGCATAATAGACTTAATTGGTACCAATGTGAAAATGTTTATAACTAAATTGGTTCCATTGAAAGGTTTATCACTGAATTGATATCAATGTAATAAATTTAAAACTTTTCTGGTTATTTTTCTTATCTGTCAACATCTATAACTCATTACTAATAACTTCTCTATACGTGATTTTTTTTTAAAGGAAAATCAACTTTAGATAAGTAAAACAATAAGATTTTTTTTTATCTAATTAGTGTGAAAGTTAATGGTTTCCAAGTAGGCACCTTCAAATTTTTTTTTATTAATCATAATATTTTTTTACATCGTTCAATTACATTATATTTTTTAGTAAAAAGGAAGGAAATTGGAGAGAATGGAGTATTACTATTTATATATTTTTAAAATTTTTAAACATGAGATGGGTGTACTTTTTCCAATTAGTTTGCAAACTGACAAGCTATTTGTAAAATTTTGTGAGATTACTGATTTTCTGGAAAAATTACCAAAGAAGTCCCAAACATATTGTACAGATGTTCATTCAGTTATAAACTTTTCGATTTAATAATCCTAAAATTTTTTATGATTTGTCAATACAATCCTTCTAGCCAATTTTGGGCCACTAATCACTAATGTAGATGTTGGTCATTGTACGTGATATAACCAAAATTGATATGAACAATTTTTGCATTTTTTAAAATTCTTTCTTTATTTTCCTTGTCTTTCCTACTAAGTCGAAGGAGGGCTTTGTGGCTCCTTTCTTTTTTATTCTCCTAAGTCCGATGAGGCTTGCAAAGCCCTTGTTGGACTTAGTAGGAAGAAAGAAAAGAAAGAAAAGAAAGAAAAGAAAGAAAGAGAACATAATTCAAAAAATTATTTAAAAAATTAAGATAATTATAGAAAATTGCAAAAATTGTCCATATCAGTGCCGACCATGTCACATTGGACAACGGGAGTCCACATTAGCCATTGTTGTACAAAATTTGATTAGAAGAACTACATTGGCAAATCGTCAAAAGGTTTAGGACTAAATTGGCTAAACTTAAAAGTTTAAGACTGAATTGGCATTTGTACAATAGATCTAGTACTTTTTTTTTTGTAATTATCCCCTAACTCTCGCTTAAGACTAAGGGCATGCATGATAAAATTTCTAGAACAGAATTTATGTTCCAAAATTAGGTTTGGAATAGATCCGTTTGATAACACAATTTCATTTTTCTATTTCTAGAATAATTTCTATTCCAAAAAATAGGTTTGGAACAGAAATCAGAAGTTAAAATTTTCTACTTCTTGATTTTTGGAATAAAAATAGAAATAGAAATTCTTCTCTCTTTACCTCTCTCTTCATGACTCGCTCTCCTCTTTCTCCCAGCTCCCTGCCTCCACCCTCCCCTCCGTCGCCTCTGCTGTCGCCGTTGGTCACCCGTCGCTCGTAGCCCGCCGCCGGTTGCTAGATGCCGATGTCGCCACCACCATTGTTAGGGAAATAGAAATTTTATGATGTTATCAAACGAATATCTTTTCTGAAAATAGAAATTTCTTTCTGTTGTCAAACGCATTTATCTGATTAGAAAATGATTTCTTAAACAGAAATAGAAAAATCTAATTATTTCTAGAATTTGATTTCTAGAACATAAATTTTGTCATATGCGCCTTAAACGTTGACATGTATACTAAAAGAGGCAAATAAGGGACAAGAAAAGATTTGAATCCAGGAGGCAACTACTAAAAAATCTTAAGCCGTTAGATAATGACGTGGTTAAATATTTAAATATTCAAATAGTCCCGTCACACGTGTGCTAGACTTAAAGTTTTGTAAGACCACTACTAACTATTTTAAAAACTTAAGCCGTTAGATGAAAACGTAATTTAATACTTAAATATTCTAATGTGTCGCTTTGTGTGATAAGCACCAAAATATCCTTCTCGATTGAGTATGTCAAGGACATAAGTTGTAGTATTGTATCATAATCCATACAATAATCACCAAGTTTGATTCACCCAATAGTAAGCTTCGGTTCGATTCCATTCGATTCGACCCAACCCGGCATGTTTTTCCGAACATTTTTGGCAAATACAAGTTATATGATTCTTGCATCCGATGAAACTAAAGGGGGAGTCTTCATTAGCAATAGAACTTAAGCATACACTAATAGCGCTTTACATGAGGTAAGGAGGGGAGATTAAAGATAATCTTCTCCATTACATCTCCATTACAAAATTCAGAAGCTGAAACATTGGAAAATTTGCCAACGAGATGCCTTCATAGTTTGACTTGCATTTGTGGGTTTTAGAAGTTCCATATGTTAGGGCTTAGTCCACAGTCCCAAAACTTTGGATGAAATTCTTCATGACCTCCATCGGCCGCAGATCCATTCACGAATGTTTTCAGCCGTTCGGATATCGTCGCAGAGCCTGAACCGGACTCACCGATCTGCAAAAACATCAAGAAATCCCCGATAAATATGAAGCCTACTCAAAGAATTAGGTTTTACCAGGACAAAAGGAATTTTATCAGCTAAACCCTACCCCGAACGCAATAAATGTTCAGTTCAGGTAGAGAATGAATTTCGCCCAATTTCCACAGTTTGAGATTAAGTCCGTACCTTTGCGTGCACCAAGTGGTAAACCGAGTTCCCGACGACGGAGAAGTTGGCGTTCAGTACCTCGACCTTTTCCTCGTGGAGCATCCGGAGAATCTCCGAGAAGATGAACTGATCATGTAGCCCGCTAGTTAATATCACCTCCAGAGAAGAATCTCTAACCCTGATCTCAATTTGAGGCGATTTAATGGCCGCCAACGCCTTGCTGCTCGTGCTCGTGCTCGTGCTCGAGCTCGGTCTCTTCTTGCCCATTAGGTTTTCTTTCTTAGCCTTGGCTTCCTTCACTGTTGTCTCTAGGCCTTTTATGTAACTTATGGCTTCATCTATCTGGTCAGGCAGTGATTTCGCTTCCTGCATTTAACATCATGTCAAAGATCCTCTCGTAACGAAAAAGACTCGAGCGTGTGCACGTGCACGTTCATGGATAGGGACGTAGAGGACAAAGTATTTCAGGTATCGACATCGTATGTACACCTTCGTGTCATAATAACCTAATCACCCTGATCAATCACGTGCCTAAGTTTCAAAACTTCAGAAGTTCGATCATCGGGGAGGTCATCAAGAGACGTAACGACGCCATAAAAAAATGGACCGACGCGATCAGAGGATACAAAATGCGGGGGCGACAATTCCCGACACGGTTCGACACATCTCTAAGAGCAAAAGAACGACGCTAATGATCGACACGAACTGATAATACATCAGTCTTCTGCAACGACACGAATTCGCAACCTCAGTTCATCGAGAGATCGAGAGAGGGACCTGATCAGACGGCTGAGAGGGGAGGAGAGAGTTGAGCTCGGAGTAGAGATGCTTCATCCGATTCCTCCGGTTCTTCTCAATGATCTTCCTCTCCGTTCTCCTCGTGGTCGCAGGCTGCTGCTGATGATGACCTCCTCCCTCCATTTCCTTCCCTATCACGTTCACGTTCACTTTCACGAGCGACAGAGCCATGAGAAGGATCGTCGTCTCCGTGTGGAATGGGATTCCATTCCTGGGACTTACACCTGCATTCATATATATAATAAAAATAAAAGCTCGCGCCCCTCTGGGAAAAGGCGTTAAAGGAGCCAGAAAAAGTGCAACAGTTAGCGTGGTCACTGGTCAGTGATTCAAAGAAGGTGATATGGTCATTGGTGTTAATCCACTGATGTTTGACCTTGACCGGGACAGATTAAGTCCTCGTCCGGTCGATTTATCAATCCAATTTCACACCATAATTCATGTTATGATGCACGGGTATGGACAAGATCAACGAAAACGATTTATCAATGAGCTGTCTTCGTATAATGGTCGAGTCGACTTAATCTTTTGTCACACATTCAACGGTGCTAGTATCACGAGACGTCGCATTGAAACGAAATTTGTGAGAAAAAAGCTCTCTATTAATCGTAGCGAACTAGAGTATTTGATCTTTTCTCTCGCTTTTTTTTTTTTACGAGCACCATGTCCGTTGCTTTTGACGAGATAAATTGGTTTATACTTCTCTCTATTCCGTTCTCGCCCCACACTTTTTCACAAGCTCTTTCCCCCTACTCTATTCATGAGATCGCGAACACATGCTTTATTCGTTAAAAAGAACATAGTAGCATGTCGTCACTAATATTTTAATTCAATCATGGTACGGGAATCGAAATAAAGTTTAGTTAAATTAAGTTCAGTGGTAAGCTTGTCGTAAGCAAGAAAACATTGATGGTTGACGCAAGCGAGCCCACGTCAGAGAAGGGAAGTCATCAACTCAAGAGGAGTCGACGTCACTCGTGAGCCGTCAAATTGGAAAATTTTTCTACTCGTCGGAACACTTTTTACACGTGGCCCTGTCGATCCGTATCTTTTTTCTTTTTTCTTTTTGTGTCGTTCCTATTCAGGAAAATCAATCTGGGTGTCTGTGTCTGAGTATCGTCTAGACCAAGGCAACATTTTAGCTTCTTTAGGCCCTGTTGGCCACGGACAATGACTTAAGCTGAGAACCTTTCTTCATGATTTTTCAATGCGTACACACGACTACAAACTCATCGTGCGATTAAATTTTTTGATTGCTTCTATTTGCTGTCAAATTCCTCGAGCAATTGCTTTTCGATTTGTTACGCTTGAAGGAAACACGCATCGGCCCCGTAAATCTCGGGCTCGAGGAATCTCTACTGACCTCCAGTCAAAATCCAACTGGGTGGCTCGAAAATTTATCCTTAGAAGTATGCGAAATCGAATTTGTATTGCGTGTGTAATTTGGGAAAAAGTACCAAAAAAGTCATAAAACCTCTCACATTAATATCAATTCAATTCTAAACTTTTCAATTGATCCAATTTAATCATAAACCTTTTTACATTGGTACTAATTTAGTCCATCCGGCCAATTTTGGCCGAAAATTGTTGATGTGGAGGCCGGCCGGTCGACACTGACGTGGATATTTTTTAATACTATTTTAATAATG